>JAKOOJ010000009.1:308679-411179 GCA_022577455.1 Arizona elegans | reverse complement strand
AATTAACAATAAAGGCCGCATGACGATATGCGTATTTATTTCTCTATCCGATGTTAGCATCCAGGATTTGGATCTTTGTTTCGGTTTGGTTTACCGCGAGGTAAACAGGAGGCAGTGTATACCCTGTGTTTCCCCGAAAATAAGTCCCTGTCTTATTTTTTTTTTTGAACCCCAAAATAAGCACTTGGCCTTATTTTTGGGGAGGTCTTATTATTTGGGGGCGCGCGGAGGAAACCAGAAGAAATGACGGGGGATTGGCTGCGCATGTGTTTAAATATTTTGAGGGAGGGCTTATTTTCAGGAGGGCTTATTTTAGGGCAGTGATGGCTAACCTTTTTGCCATCGTGTGCCAGGAAAGGGCGGGGACGGTGTGTGTGTGTCATGCGCACACGTGCCCACACGCATAATTCTATGCGACCCACCCACCCCCCGCTCACGGCATGCAATGGCCTGGTAGGCCCGTTTTTCTTTCTCACCTGGCTCCAGGACCTCTCTAGGCATCTGGGGAGGGCGAAAACAGCCTTCCCCACCCCTCCGGAGGCACTCTGGAGGCCAAAAATGGCCTGTTTGACAACTTCCAGTCCCATCGGGAGCTGAGCTTGCGTGCCCACCTGTGGCACGCATGCCATAGGTTCGCCATCACGGTTTTAGGGCATGCACTCAAAAGCCCGATTGGACTTATTATCAGGGGATGTCTTATTTTCAGGGAAACAGGGTATATGCTGCTGCCCTCTGGAACGATTTGCCCCCAGAGATACGAAGGATATCAGATCTCCGGGTCTTTCGCCATGCCCTAAAAACTTTTCTTTTCCATCAAGCAGGGCTGGCGTGAAATCCCCCCCCCCCCTATTTTTAGCCTTTTAAATTGTCAATGGGTTTTAGTTTGAATGTTTTAAATTTTGGGCCAAAGTCATATAATTCTTTTAAAAATTTTAAATTTTGTATTGGTATGTGTTTTAGTTCTGGCTGTGCACCGCCCTGAGTCCACTAGGAGAAGGGCGGGATACAAATTGAATAAAATAAATTAAATAAATAAATAAATATATGATGATCTGGGGAGATATTTTCTCAGAGAGGGGCTGAGAAAAGCTGAGAGGGGCTTATTTTTTGAGAAAAAGAACACCAAACAGCACAGCTGAAAATGAATCACTCGGCTTGCAAATTCTCACAGTGTGTTTTTTTTTAAAAAAACAAGGTCATACCAAACATCTTCCTACATATTCTATTGAGTCGCTATGACTGTTTCCATGCAGGAGACAGGTGAGCCTTTCACCTGGTTTACTTACCTTGGCATAACCTAACATCATCATACGAACAAGTACAACATTTATGTGGATTCCAAGGGATTCATCGTGATAAATTTCATTCACCTAAACGGAAGAAAGAGAAAAGGAAACAACAACAAGAATTTTTTTTTTACTAATGAGATAGTCAAGAAAAACATGGATTGAAGACTCCACATTGGTTGATTGATTGATTGATTGATTGATTCATTTATTCATTCATTCAATTTCTCTAATAGCCCAACTCAATCAATGACCCAAGGTGGCTTACAATCGCAAAATTATAAAAATTATTTTAAAAAGTTAGAATGATTTAAAAAAAATGTCTTAATGATTAAAAAAAAAACATTTTAAAAGAATAAAAACATCCAGAATAAATATACACAGCAACAGAGATAGTTACTGTATTTTTCGGACTATAAAACGTACCTATCTTTTTTGGTGAGGAAAAGAAGAAAAAGAAATCTCCCTCTGCCTCTGCGCAATTTTGCCTCGTTGCAGCAAACAGCAAATAGCCTGCTTTACTCTCATTTTCGTTTTCAGCATAGCTTGATTGACAAGGAAAAAAAAAAAAACCTGCTCCAGCAAATTACCTCCTTGCAGCAGACAATAGAAGCCCGCGCAAAACAGCTGAGAGTCGGGAGGCGGATCCAATCAACTTGTGCTAATTAGGCTGTGCTGAAGCTGAAATGGGCTGTTTCTTCTTGCTGCTTGCTGCAAGGAGGTAAATTGCTGGGAGGCAGAGGCCAAAGGGCAGGGGCTAGTGGGTGGGCGAGGCTACATTCGGTGTATAAGATGCACCTAAATTTTCACTCCCTTTTGGGGGGGGGAAGGTGCGTCTTATACCCCGAAAAATACAGTAATCAGTTAACAGTAAAGCCAAGAAATGGGACCTTTAACGCATTCAGCACCAGGGGTGGGTTTCACTTACCTTCTGCGCATGCGCAGATTGTATTTGATGACATCCGGGCCGATGGGCGGAGCCTTCCACTGCTGCTGCTACCGGTTTGCCCGAACTGGTAGCAAGCCATTGCTGTTCAGCACCCCTGGGCTACGGATCATAGCCAAATTTGTAAACCCTTTTAAAAGGCCAACTGGCTTGGAGCCATTCTAATCTATGAGGAAAGGATCTCCCATGGGGCCACTGCAGAAAAGGCCCCGTCTACAAGTCCCCATAGGGGACACACTTTGGCTGACAGGATCTACAGCTATGCCCAGTCTGTTAGATAGAATTGGACGGGTAGAAATTCTTAGAAGAAAACAATCCCTCGCGTAATTTGCAGTCTGCGTCAGATATAAGGTACAAGTTAGGAATCCTTGCTTAAGATGTTTATTTATTTTTTTTCCTAAATGGGTAAATGATCCAGGGCTTATGTAGGTTCTCAGGACCTCACTAATTGGCCAGGGTTTACTTCCCTCTTTCTAGGTTACAACCAGTTGTTCCAGTTATTTACCAGAAATTTCTAAAGCAGTTTAGTAACTGGAGATACTAACTTTCTTTCGGTCAGGACCAACATTGGAGGCCACCAGTAGATGGGGCTGGAACAAGCAGGGATCCTCAGCAAAGTCAAAATGGATGGGAGTCTCATTATTTGTTTTTTCAACTCTTTCTTTCTTTCTTTCTTTCTTTCTTTCTTTCCCCCTCCCCCTCCTCTCTTCTTTCCTCCCTCCCTCCCTGACTTTTTTCCTTCTGTCCTCCCTCCTTCTCTCCCTCCTTTCTTTCTTCTTTCCTCCCTCCCTCCATTCCTTCTTTCTTTCTGTCCTCCCACCCTTCTTTCTTTCCTTGCTTCCTCCCTCCCTCTTTCACTCTCCCTCCCTCTTCCTTCCTTTCTTTCCTTCCTTCTTCCTTCCTTCCCCCTTTTCCCTTCCTCCCTTCTTTCCCCCATCCCTCCCTTCTTACCTGTCTTCTTTCCTTCTGTCCTCCCTGCCTTCTTTCTTCCCTACCTCCCTCTTTCTTTCTTTCTTTCATTTCCTTCCTTCCTTCCTTCTTTCCTCCCTCCCTCCCTCCATTCCTTCTTTCCTTCTGTCCTCCCTCCCTTCTTTCTTTCCTTGCTTCCTCCCACCCACCCTCCCTCTTTTTCTCTCCCATCCCTCCCTCCCTCCCTCCCTCTTTCTTTCTTTCTTTCTTTCTTTCTTTCTTTCTTTCTTTCTTTCTTTCTTTCTTTCTTTCTTTCTTTCTTTCTTTCTTTCTTTCGTTACCCATTTCATGCAACTCTGGGCAGCTTACAATATGACAAAAGCCAAAATACAAACAATTCAAAATTCAAAATTCTTTCTCTGAAACTCTTGTTTTTTTGCTTTGCTTTGTTTGGAAAGCATCTCTCCATTCCCTAAAATTATGTTTTCACAGCAACCGCAACTTTTTAATTTGTGGTCTTTCTTTAAAGGCGACTTTTGCTGCTCAAACGCTGCTCTGTTGCTTAAAACGCAGCGTGGCTCTGACGCTGGAAAATTGAATTACTCTGGAAAGCAACACCCATTTTTGCATTTATTTGGTGCTAATAGCTCTGAGAGCAGGTCTTCTGACCCCCAAAAACATTCATTCTGGAACAAAGAGACCAAAGCTTTTCAAATGCCAATATTCTAAAGGCACTGGAAATGTAATCAGAAAGGTCAGCACTAGGATTTTTGCTCTTTAGGGGAGATATTAGATAAAAATTAGACCTGTGCATTGCTTTGGATTTCCAGGCGTACAAGAGTACGAATGTTAGTTCTGTCTTCCTTAAAGCACTGCTACAACTTTTTCTGGGAAGTCCTATGAGCTATTTTTGGGTATAAAATGTAAAGGTAAAGGTAAAGTTTCCCCTTGTGCATATGTGCAAGTCGTTCCCGACTCTAGGGGGCGGTGCTCATCTCCGTTTCAAAGCCGAAGAGCCAGCGCTGTCCAGAGACGTCTCCATGGTCATGTGGCCGGCATGACAACGCCAAAGATGCACGGAACGCTGTTACCTTCCCACCAAAGGTGGTCCCTATTTTTCTACTTCCATTTTTGACGTGCTTTCGAACTGCTAGGTTGGCAGAAGCCAGGACAAGTCACAGGAGCTCACCCCACGGTGAATTATGGGGAATTATGGCCCCTTTATGACCTGTGGACTTCAACTCCCAGAATTCCTGAGCCAGCATGGTCACAGAAATCCACAAATCACAAAAGGGGCCATAGTCACCCACCCCTGTTCTAGATGTTCTACTTTCCAGTCTTACCTGTAAGCCTTAGCATTTCCTGGCAAATCGGCCACCCAAAAAGTAAATTGGTTCAACCCCCTGTAGCAGTGGTAGGTTTCAAATTTTTTTACTACCGGTTCTGTGGGTGTGGCTTGGTGGGCGTGACAGGAGAAGGATACTGCAAAATCCCCATTTCCTCCCAATCAGCTGGGACTTGGGAGGCAGAAAATAGAAATGGGGGCGGGGCCAGTCAGAATTTTTACTACCGGTTCTCCGAACTACTCAAAATTTCCGCTACCGGTTCTCCAGAACTGGTCAGAACCTGCTGAAACCCACCTCTGCCCTGTAGCTTTTTCAAGATTATCCATGATCACTTTGAGACTGCAGTAGTGGTGAAACTCAGCCGGTTATATCTGGTTCGGGTTAACCGGTAGCGCCAGCAGTGGGAGGCTCCTCCCACCTGCCCGGACATCATCACATCCCATTTTTGACCCTCTGCGTGGAGGAGGCAGGCACGCTTAAATTTGCGAATTGTTAGCGAAGGTAAATGAATTTCACCCCTGGACTGAAGTGACCGAGATCTTTATTTCTCCCAAATCAAGACAAGAAAAGTTTGCACTCACAATATTCATCAGCGTAAGAAGATAGTTCTGCACATGTTCTTTGCCATGGAATCGGACCACAGAATCATCTACTCCAAGGAGAACCTCAATGTTGTAGTCATTTTCTCCGGCGTGTCTGCGCCGCCTCAGCGTTTCATTCAGATCCTGCTGTATTCTTGCATAAGTCGGTTCCAGACTCAGTAGATCAGATTCTGAGTGAAGCAAAGAAACAAATCCAAGGATTAGAAGCTAATTACAATTATCCATAGCTGGACTGTGGTTCTCCACAGAGAATATCCCACGTATGTAACAGAGATTTTGTCAGCTCAGAAAGGAAACACCGTACATCTGGGATTACATCTGGAATCTTAGATCGTGAGGCTCAGCATCAAGAGAATGATTAGCAACATAAACTCAGTCAGAGATTAGTCCAGAAAAAAGTTTGATCTTTATCCAGGATGACTGATTCTGTACTGTTATTCCTTTTTTTTGCTGCTTATCTGGAGACCGTGAAGATTCAAGAGGGCCTCAGATGACGTCTAAGCGCTTCCTCAATTGAGGGTCTTCAGAATGTAGGCCCAGTGATGTTCTCAGCACTTCTAGAGTCTACCCTGTTTCCCCGAAAATAAGACATCCCCTGATAATAAGCCCAATCGGGCTTTTGAGTGCATGTGCTAAAATAAGCCTTCCCCAAAAATAAGCCCTCCCTGAAAATATTTAAACACAGAGCTGGAAATCAGGTAAGACGGCAAGAGGAGCCCCATCTTGCTCCACGCACCCCAAAATAATAAGACTTCCCTGAAAATGAGGCCAAGTGCTTATTTCAGGGTTCGAAAAAAATATAAGACAAGGTCTTATTTTCGGGGAAACACGGCAGACATTATTTATTGACTAGATTTTTATCCCATCTTTATTATTTTATAAGTAACTAAAGGCAACGAACATACATTATACTCTTTTCTCCTCCAATTTTCCCCACGACAATAGTGGGTTGGATTGAGAGAGAGTGACTGGCCCAAAGTCATACAGTTGGCTTTGGTTCGTAAGGAGGACTAGAACTCAGAGTCTCTTGCTGATTGGCCCAAAGTCACCTCGCTGGTTTTCAGTTCCTAAGGTGGGACTAGAACTCACTGTCTCCTGGTGATCAGTTCAAAGACACCCAGCCAACTTTCATGCCTAAGGCATGACTCGAATTTACCGTCTCCTAGTGATTGGCCCAAAGTCACCCAACCAGCTTTCAAGCCTAAAATAGGACTAGAATTCACAGTTTCCTGATTTCTAAGCCAGCATCTTAACCACTACACCAAACTGGCTATCCATCGAGATATCCATTTGTACGGAGGACTAGAACTTAGAGTCTCCTGCTGATTGGCCCAAAGTCACCTTGCTGGCTTTTGTTCTCTCCTCGTACCACACATGCACCCCCACAGATGGCCCGGAGTTAATAAGCCACACGACAAAACTCTTTGAAGATAAAGCTGGCAGCAACCCAGTGGCTAGCTGCCAATTCAGACTTTACTCACACAAAACAAAGATTAGACTGCAAGCATTCCGATAAAACAGGCAGAATTTCAACAATACAAGGATTAATCCAAATGCAGTCTGATAAAGCAGGCAAAGTCCAGTAACGCAGAGATCAGGGATTATTTCCAGTTTTTGCTCGTCACAAGCTGACCCGGCTACAACACCCACATTTATACCGTGTGGGGGTGTGGTCCAGTGACTCAGCTAATCTCTGGCACGCCTTCCCCTCTGCTGCGCATGCTTCTCCCTGTGCCTCTGCCGAGGGTCCAGCCAGCACTTATCTTCTTCGTCGCTGTCCACCTGTGACTGCGGGGATGTACTTGACTCTGAGCCTATCTTTTGGCCTTCGGTGTCCTCCGGAGGCATTGCCAGAGAGGAGGGTCCTGGAGAGGGAGGCCTTGCCAACTCCTCTCCCTCACTCTCAGAGTTTTGCATCTGTCGATAGCCCAGGCTCAGGCAACGGAGCCACAACAGCTTTCAATTCCTAAAGTGGGACTAGAACTCACTGTCTCCTGGTGATCGGTTCAAAGACACCCAGCCAACTTTCATGCCTAAGGCACGACTCGAACTTACCGTCTCCTAGTGATTGGCCCAAAGTCACCCAACCAGCTTTCATGTGTAAGGTAGGACTAGAATTCACAGTCTCCTGGTTTCTAGGCCAGCACCTTAACCGCTGCACCAAACTGGCTATCCACCAAGATGCAGGAACCGTCAATAAGAGAAGGTTGTTAACCCCATGACTAGGAAGCAATTGCATATACTGGCAAAAGATCAATTATTATAACCTTCATTCTCACTAAATCTAGCAAAAAGAAAATTAGGGAAGTAAACTGAAGTTAATGTGCCAATTAGGAGGACCAGGCAGGGTGAACTTCTGTTTATTTAAATAAAAAGCAGATGAATGGAAGAATAGAGACGCTGAATAATGTCTGAAGAACGGCAAATATTATGGATGCAACAAACTGATGTAAATGAAAGTTGACTGCCAAGCAGAGGTGGCATTCAGCCGGTTCAGACCAGTTCGGGCGAACTGGTAGTAGCGACCTGCAGGTACCGGCGCAATGCCATCCTATTTAGCCACGTTTTCAAGCTGCGCGCATGCGTTGGAGCCATGCGTGCGAGCAAAGTGCATGCGTGGAAGGCCGTGCACATGCATGGAGGTGGTGGGTATGTTCACATTTTCGGTGCTGGGCGAACCAGTAGGTAAATTATATGAATCCCACCCAGTGGTGAAATGTAAAATTTGTTACTACCGGTTCTGTGGGCGTGGCTTGGTGGGGGGTGGGTAATATGACTGAGTGGGTGTGGCCAACTTTTTTTTAATTTTTATTGTTAAAACCATTTTTTCTATAACCTCTTCAGCTGAAGAGGTTGTAAAAAAATGCTTTAAAAAGCCTCTGACGATCCCAGCTGACTTGTCTGATCAGCAGAGGCTTTTTTCTTTTCTTTTATTTAAGCCTCTGAAGTTTGCAGCTGGCTTGCCTGATCGGCAGAGGCTTTTTCTTTTTTTTTTAAGCCTCTGACAATCCCAGCTGACTTGCCTGATCGGCAGAGGCTTTTTCTTTTTCTTTTTTTAAGCCTCTGAAGTTTGCAGCTGACTTGCCTGATCGGCAGAGACTTTTCTTTTTTTTTTAAAGCCTCTGACCATCCCAGCTGAGTTGTCTGATCGGCAGAGGCTTTTTTTCTTTTAAAAACATTTTTTCTACAACCTCTTCGTCCGAAGAGGTTGTAGAAAAAATGCTTTTAAAAGCCTCTGACGATTCCAGCTCAGCCGCGCGATCATCAGAGGCTTTTTTTTTTTACTTTTAAAAGCATTTTTTCGGCCGAAGAGGTTGTAGAAAAAAATGCTTTTAAAAATTAAAAAAAAGCCTCTGATGATTGCGCAGCTCAGCCTGGCATGGGAGGGGGGTAGGGATTTTTGCTACCGGTTCTCCAAACCACCCGTGCCATCACTACCCGAATTGGGCGATCCAGTCCGAACTGGGAGCATTTCACCCCTGATCCCACCCCTGCTGCCAAGCATCGAAAATGCGATTGTGTGCCATGGAGTAGGTGGCTAACTTCAAAATCAGATCATAAATAGCTTTGGGGAGGTCCGTCATAACTTTAAATGCT
Organism: Arizona elegans; assembly: GCA_022577455.1. Taxonomy (NCBI): domain Eukaryota; kingdom Metazoa; phylum Chordata; class Lepidosauria; order Squamata; family Colubridae; genus Arizona; species Arizona elegans. The sequence continues at coordinate 402,493 of JAKOOJ010000009.1, read as the reverse complement.
CACTAAGCCTTATTTCAATTGAAATAAAACTTAGAAACAAGAAGTTTAATATATGAAATTGTAGTAGTTGGAACATTTGGGTTAAGATAGATACTTAATTGGATTCTACTAATATGTTGAATTGTATTATTTGGAATAGTTGATAGAAGAGTCATTTGTGACTAGAATAAGAGAATTTAAGGAAATAATTGGGGGTTGTACCATGTTGTATGAATTTAAACTTAGGGGTTCAAATTTTAGGGAGGGAAAATTGAATTATATCAGGATGAGAAGTTAAGATGAAGGGTAATATTGGTTTCTTAAAATTAGAGAGAACAAATGCTATGATAAAAATTGAACATATAAAATTGTGTTAAAGATGAACAAAAAATCTGTATAAAATTAAAAACCGTGCCAATATTCTATTCAGAAAAGATGTATTGTATGTTTGTGCGTTTAAAAAATAAAAAATACTTTACAAAAAAAAATAGTCACTAGACATACCCAGTACCTGCAACCGTTCTTCATATGTTTTAGCCTCCAGTCTCCTAATCATCTTCGTTGCTCTTCTCTACACTCTTTCTAGAGTCTCCACCTTTTTTTTTTTAACATCGTGGCGACCAAAACTGAATGCAGTAAGGCAATATCTACAGGCTTCCCTTGATTTTATCCTTCAAAGTCTTGCAATTGCCATCAGTTGAGCTTAACAAAGCCGAGCGTTGATTTGCACCACCAATTAAAAAGAAAAGAAAAGAAAAGAAAACGCACCAACTGTTGGAGATCAGCTATGATTATCGCCCGTTTTCTTCCCAGCCTGGCACATTAGCCAGATCACAGAGTGCACAAAATCCAAAAAAGCTTAACGACCGGATGAAAAGGAGTTCAACCATGGCTGCTGCTGTGAAGTCCCTTTGCGTGCTTTTCAAACGGAATTGCCTTTGGCTACGTGGAATCTTTCTAGCTCAGAGGCAGGCTGAAAACTGCCAAACTTGGACTTGACTTTAGAAATCCCACCTGGGAATGTGCTGTTGCGCTGTTTTAGATGTACCCTTATTTTATTTATTTATTTATTTATTTATTTATTTATTTATTTATTTATTTATTTATTTATTATCAGATTTATAGACCGCCCTCCTCCCGAAGGACTCAGGGCGGTGTACAGCCAAAGTAAAAAAAAAACAAAAAACATATTTATTATTTATTTATTTATTTATTTTATTAAATTTCTATACCGCCCTTCTCCCGAAGGACTCAGGGCGGTGAACAGCCATAAGATAAAACACATGAATTCAAAAATTTAAAATAGATTAAAAACGAATTAAATAATTTGGCTGAATTTAAAATACCCCAAAATTTAAAGCAGATTAAAATTTATATTTAAGATTTATATTTAAAAGGGGAGAAGATTCAGGCCAGGCCAGCTTGATGAAATAAAAAAGTTTTAAGCGCGCCACGGAAGGTGCGCAGATCCGGGATCCTCCGTATCTCCGGGGGGGAGCTCGTTCCAGATCGTAAGTGCCCCCACAGAGAAGGCTCTCCCCCTAGGGGCCACCAGTCGACATTGTTTGGCCGATGGCACCCGGAGGAGCCCCTCTCTATGGGAGCGTACTGGCCGGTGGGAGGCTATTGGTGGTAGCAGGCGGTCCCGTAGATAACCAGGTCCTAGATACAAACATTAAAAACAATTTAAAAAGATATATATATATAAATTTGGCCCCAAAGTTAAAAAAACATTAACAAAACATATTAAAAACATTTAAAAAAGCATTAAGCCAGCCCGGCTTGCTGAAAAAGGAAGGTCTTCAGGGCACGGCGGAAGGCATTGAGGTCTTGAATTCTTCGTATCTCTGGGGGCAGTTGATTCCAGAGGGTGGGAGCCCCCACAGAGAAGGCCCTCCCCCTGGGGGCCACCAGTCTACATTGCTTGGCCAATGGCACCCCGAGGAGGCCCTCTCTGTGGGAGCGCACGGGTCGATGGGAGATCGTTGGTGGCAGCAGACGGTCTCGAAGGTATCCAGGTCCTATGCCATGGAGCGCTTTAAAGGTGATAACCAACACCTTGAAGCGCACCCAGAAGACCACTGGGAGCCAGTGCAGCTCACGCAGGAGAGGTGTTATGTGGGAGCGCCATGCAGCTCCCATCACTACCCGCGCGGCCGCATTCTGGACCAGCTGGAGTCTCTGGGTGCTCTTCAAGGGGAGCCCCATGTAGAGAGCGTTGCCGTAGTCCAGGCGAGAGGTGACGAGGGCATGAGTGACTGTGCACAAGGAATCAGTTCTGTCTGACTGACTGACTGACTATGGTTTGTGTCGCTTTATACTGCTTTGGTAAGACTGCATTTGGAATACTACATCCAGTTTTGGTCACCACGATGCAAAAAAAGATGTTGAGACTCTAGAAAGAGTGCAGAGAAGAGCAACAACAAGGGGACTGCAGCATGGGTGGGCTTCAAAAATTTCAACAAGGGGTTCTTTGCCCGGTTGCTGGATGGGTGTGGCCATGGTGGGCATGGCCAGGGATGTGATAGGCAGCACTCGGCCTCCTACACCTCCCTGGGAGCAAAAACGGGCCCTGGGGGTGCACGCCACACCCCCTCTGTGCCCAGTTTTTTGGCCTAGTAGGCCTTCCTGCAGCCTTCTGGGAGGGAAAACAGGGCACGAGGGGGGCGCATCACTTCCCGCACCCTGTTTTGGGCCTAGTAGGCCTCCCTGTAGCCTCCTGAGAGCAAAAATGGGGCGAGTGGGGACTCATGGAAGGGGAGGGGTGGGGCAGGGCAGGGTGGGGTGGGGCCAGCCCAGTGGTCGGATTCAAATAATTTAACAACCGGTTCTCTGCCCTAATTATTTCTTCCAATAACCAATACACCAAACTGCTCAGAAAGTTAACCACCGGTTCTCCCGAAGTGGTACGAACTGGCTGAATCCCACCACCGGGCCATCCATCCATTTAACAACCGGTTTGTCCGAACCGGCTGAATCCCCTGTCGAAGGTCCCTTCTAACTCTGTCATTCTATATTCTCAGCTCAATAGCGCCTCAATCTCTTTCCTTGACATCCTCACATCAAACCCTGAGATTTCCCTGGACCCGCCTCGCAGGTGAGAAACTCAGCATCACAAATTAGCGTCACCATTCGACCTCAGCAATTTTCAGGCTCCCCAAAAAAATAAATAAATAAATAAAATTAAAATGCAAAGCTGGCATAGCATACAAGTGGGAAATTTAGAGCCTGGCTCCCGTTTCTAAAAATTGCTGCGACCTGCAGAGGTTTTGCTGGGGTGCCACGTCCAGTGGAAACATAGAATCAAGCCTTCAGAATGGCTTACGTATGGGATGAATGAGAAACCCCGAACAGGCCAGATTGAACAATAACAACAACAACACACACACACAAAAAAATACAGCAGTCTATTCCACATCGGCCTGGTGGGTTTGGCTGTTGTATCCCTCTTTAAATAAGTGGCTTTTGTGGTTAGGAAAAACTGGAGATTCCTCCTTTTTTCTCTGCGTACCCAAGCAGGAAATATGTCAGAGAGACGAAACTTTTTCTGTCTCTCTCCCCCCCGCCCCTTCTTCATATTCAACTACTTATAGCACGGCAGATTTATGGCGTAAATTACACATATTCTCAGTTTTCTCCACACTGATTTTATTATTTTTTTTAACGGTTTAAAAACCTGTTCTAAAGATAAAAATAGCTTTGCGCTGGGAATGAAAGCATCCCACAGTTAGCCATTGTAGACCTTGAAGGTGGATTCTTGGAAACGGATATAGCATCGTTCGCAGGAGGAGGGAATACAGTAAAATATTCTCCATAAGAGGGAAGGGAAGCAGTGGTGGGATTCAATTTTTTTTTACTACCGGTTCTGTGGGCGTGTCTTGGTGGGCGTGGCAGGGGAAAGATACTGTAAAATCTCCATTCCCACCCCACTCCGGGGGAAGGATATTGCAAAATCACCATTTCCTCCCGATCAGCTAAGGACTCAGGAGGCAGAGAAGAGATGGGCCGGGGACCGGTTCGGGGGCGTGGCCAGCCAATGTTATTACTGGTACTCCGAACTTCTACAAATTTTTACTACTGGTTCTTGCGAACTGGTGCGAACTGGGAGCAACCCACCGCTGGGTTTGGGGGATCCTGAGGTCATGGGACACATTTTTTTAGGTTTTCTTAGCAGTGGTATAGCAATGGATTGCTTGCCACTATCTTCTTGGATGGTCTGTTGATGGTCTGAGGGGGTTTGGGTACTCTCTGGGTTAGGTTGTGTTCTTGCAGACATTTATATTACCCATACTAGATAACATCATCAGTGCTAGAAGGAGAGGGGTTTGCCAGGAAGAGAAGGAGGAGGAGGAGGAGGAGGAGGAGGAGGAGGAGGAGGAGGAGGAGGAGGAGGAGGAGGAGAATGACTCTGGGGTACTTGGTGCTCTCTGAGCTTGGTAGCTTTCTTGAAGACATTTAATTACCAAACCAGGTAACATCATCAGTGTTAGAAGGAGAGGGGTTTGCCAGGAGGAGGAGGAGGAGGAGGAGGAGGAGGAGGAGGAGGAGGAGGGAGGAGGAGGAGGAGGAGGAGGAGGAGGAGGAGGAGGAGGAGGACGACGACTCTGGGGTCCTTGGTGCTCTTTGAGCTTGGTAGTTTCCCTGAAGACATTTAATTACCAAACCAGGTAACATCATCAGTGTTAGAAGGAGAGGGGTTTGCCAGGAGGAGGAGGAGGAGGAGGAGGAGGAGGAGGAGGAGGAGGAGGAGGAGGAGGAGGAGGAGGACGACGACTCTGGGGTCCTTGGTGCTCTTTGAGCTTGGTAGTTTCCCTGAAGACATTTAATTACCAAACCAGGTAACATCATCAGTGTTAGAAGGAGAGGGGTTTGCCAGGAGGAGGAGGAGGAGGAGGAGGAGGAGGAGGAGGAGGAGGAGGAGGAGGAGGACTCTGGGGTCCTTGGTGCTCTTTGAGCTTGGTAGTTTCCCTGAAGACATTTAATTACCAAACCAGGTAACATCATCAGTGATAGAAGGAGAGGGGTTTGCCAGGAAGAGGAGGAGGAGGAGGAGAATGACTCTGTGGTCTTTGGTGCGCTCTGAGCTTGGTAGTTTCCCTGAAGACATTTAATTACCAAGCCAGGTAACATCATCAGTGATAGAAGGAGAGGGGAGAAGGAGGAGGAGGAGGAGGTGGGGAATGACTCTGGGGTACTTGGTGCTCTCTGAGCTTGGTAGCTTCCTTGAAGACATTTCATTACCAAACCAGATAACATCATCAGTGCTAGAAGGAGAGGGGTTTGCCAGGAGGAGGAGGAGGAGGAAGAGGGGAGGAGGGGGAGGAAGAGGAGGGGGAGGGGAGTGGGGAGGAGGTGGATTCTGTGGTCCTTGGTGCTCTCTGAGCTTGGTAGTTTCCTTGAAGACGTTTCATTACCAAACTAGGTAACATCATCAGTGCCAGAAGGAGAGGAATTTGGGAGGAGGAGGACAATGACTTCTCCTCCTCCTCCTCCTCCTCCTCCTCCTCCTCCTCCTCCTCCTCCTCCTCCTCCTCCTCCTCCTCCTCCTCCTCTGTGGTCCTTGGTGCTCTCTGAGCTTGGTACTTTTCTTGCAGACATTTCATTACCAAACTAGGTAACATCCTCAGGGCTGGTGACTGTTGATGGTCTGCTCTAATTTATGGATCTTGGAGTTCTTTGTGGTCCTGTTTCCAAGCGCTACCTTGGTCTGACCTTGCTTGGCTTCTTTTAACATCAGCTAAGCTTGACTAGGTGCTGTTTTTTGGGGGGTGGGGTGAGGTGATTTAAGCATAAATGAAATGAACCGTCCATCACTACATGTCAGCAGTGAAAGAGCAGGTCCATATGGGAAAGTCCAATGAAGCAAATGTATTGCTAAAAGGCCTATGCACAAGGATCTTCTCAGCTAATGGTTCGCACCTGCTAGGAGTTAGATAAGACTCAATGGGATTCGGGCTTAATTTGCTTGTGGTTACGTACGGATTCTAGGCTAACCCCTCTTTTAACTCCCCCCCCCAGGTTCTGCCACTCCTTCTCCTACAGTACATGTTAAGCCAGAGCTTCCCACAGCTGGATAAATGACTCAAAATCAGATAAAAGTTTTGTTTTTTCTTTGCACGACACACGAATCCATTATCCAATCGCCACAGGGACAATTAAAGAAGGACTTTCTGAGATGCGGTTTCGGGCGATCCGGAAAAAAAAGTTTGGCAAGCAATCCTTTCCCTATATCCTATGGAAAATAAAATAAAATAAGGAAAACGATTATTATAATGTTCCGGGACTCTTCCAAACCCATCCCTGGAATATCCTGCGCAATTTTGGACGCCACGCTTTGAACAGCTGTTGGAAGCAATGTCCATCTGGGTTCAGTTCCAAGTGGGGAAAAAAGACACTGGAAACATGGAGACTGCTTGGAAAGATGGTTTTTAACGGTGGACAGCAGGACCACGTGGTTTGAGATCCTGGGGGGGGGGGGAATGGTAAGAGATGCTGAGAGTACCTCGGTTTTATGCACGGGTGAAATTAAAAAAATTCCCCTACCGGTTCTGTGGGTGTGGCTTGTTGGGGGGGGAGGTCATGTGACTGGGTGGGCGTGGCCAACTCGACATCACTCACATTGAGGGGCTCCTCACTGGCCCCTCCCCTCCCAGCCACTCCTTGTCGTGAATGGAGCCTGGATAGCTCAACAGACAGAGCTCTGTAATTTAACACCAGCTGTCTGCAATTAAAGTAAGATCGAATCTCGCCAGGCTCAAGGTTGACTCAGCCTTCCATCCTTTCTAAGGTAGGTAAATTGAGGACCCAGTTTGTGGGGGCAATAAGCTGACTTTGTATAAAATATACAAAAGAATGAAGGCTATTGCTTAAAGCATTGTAAGCCGCCCTGAGTCTCCGGAGAAGGGCAGCATATAAATCAAATTAAAAAAAAAAACAGCAGGAAAATGGAGAGGGGAATATTCCTGCCTATCATCCTTCCCTCAGTCTGTGCTGAGATTGAGGAATGGATGACAGGCAGGAAAATCCCCTTCCCCATTTTCCTGCCTTTCACAAAAAAAGGCCCCATTTCAGTTGCTTCTCTCCTTGTCCCCCTTCCTCCTGGGGCCGGGAGGGAACCATAAAGGGAGCAGCAGCTCCGTTGTGAATGGAGTGTTCTGTCCCAGCTACGGAACCCAAGAAATGTAGCACACACAAAACTCCAAACAACTCCGTTTACTACAAACACAGTCTTTTTCAACTGCAGGCTATTACTAAAAATGTCCTTAACAGCCTGCCAGAAATTCCAAAGATTAGATAAAGGCTTACAAGAGTTGGCAATTAGCCCAGAAACCAGGTTTGCAAGGAAAATTCACTCTCAAATGCTCAATGAACGACCGGACGAACACACGTTGTTTCCTGCAACGATTGCCAGCTGTGTGCAAACTTAAATAGGCTAAGGGAGTGGCCAATTAGCCCCAAGCCTTACTCTTGAGGAGACCTCCTCCTGAGTAACCACTCCTGCCTTTTGGCAGCTCTGCGTGCTCGTGCATTGAGAAGACTTCACTCTCTTCACTTGAAGGAGCCTCTGGAGGATCTGAAGGCCCTGGCTGAACCTCTGCCTCTGGCACCACATCTTCTTCAGCCTCCTCGCTGTCTGACTCGAGCGCCGGCTGCAGAAGGCTGCTGGCGCGACACCATACCAGCCTCCTCGTCGTCAGGATCAGCCACAATTCGTGCAGGCCGCTGGCGGGCCACAACATGGAGGGAGAAAAGTTAGCATTCTCTCTGCTGCATTTAACATTGAATTCTGCGGCAGAGAGAATGCTAACTTTTCTCCCTAAGAACGGAGCTGCTGCTCCTTTTATGGTTCCCTCCCGGCCCCCTCCCTCCTGGGGACTACCTTAAAGGGGAGAGGCTGCAGCAGCTCCCTTGTGAACGGAGGGAGAAAAGTTAGCATTCTCTCTGCTGCATTTAACATTGAATTCTGTGGAATATTGAGCAGCCGGAAGAGGTGCGCGGCGACCGGCCAGGCGTGGGTGGGCCAAGGAGGGGTAATTACTACCGGTTCGGCGAACTGATGCCCATAATCCCTAGCGGTTCACCCGAACCGGTTGGATTTCACCCCTGGTTTTATGCTCTCTCTGGGCTTTTGAATTTGAGCTTGTATTCTGATTGGTTGTCAGACTCCCATGGGGTCATGCAGGGGTAACTTTGTAGGTTGTGTTTTTGAGTCCCAAGCTTGGTTGAGCCTTGCTGGGTGTTGATGATCTCAAAAGTGGGAGGGGGGCTGAGTTTCTGCCTCCCTTTTAGGGGAAATATTCTGCCCTTTTAATATTTCCTAAAATATCTCATTTTCCTAGGAGAGGGGTGGGTGGTAAGTCCCTACACAGCTTAAAAATAGATCCAGAGAAAGGGAACAGAAATGATCCAGGGACTTCAAAAGACGGCTTTGAGGAAAGGGTGAAATCCAGTAGGTTCTAACAGGTTCTGAAGAACCGGTAGTGGAAATTTTGAGTAGTTCGGAGAACCGGCAAATACCACCTCTGGCTGGCCCCAGAAATACAGATTTTGCAATATCCTTCCCCCAGGAGTAGGAAGGGAATGGGGATTTTGCAGTATCCTTCCCCTGCCACGCCCATCAAGCCATACCCACCAAGCCACACCATGCCACACCCACCAAGCCACGCCCACAGAACCAGAAGTTAAAAAAAATGGATTTCACCACTGCTTTGAGGTTATGCCAATGAACTTGGAATGTCCATTCAGGAGATCAGAAGATTAGAGGGACACGAGACAACTGTATTCACCTTACCTAATAATTATAATTGATTTATTTGTAACCTGCTTTTATTATTTTTACAAATAATTCAAGATGAAAAATGTATCCAACACATTTTTCCTTCTCCTATTTTCTCCATAACAACACCTCTGTGAGGTGAGTTAGTTAGTTAGTTAATTAGTTAGTTAGTTAGTTAGTTAGTTAGTTTATTATATTTATATACGCCCCCTCTCCCGAGGGACTCGGGGCGATGAACAGCCAACAAATAAAATACACAGATACAAAATTTAAAACAATATTAAAATCCAATTAAATCAATTTGGCCCATAGTTAAAAACCCTATATTAAAACCCCTAATTTTTAAAACAATTCTTTTTAAAAAGAGTAGGTCAGGCCAGCCCGGCTTGATGAAACAAAAACGTCTTTAGGGCAGTTTGGAAAGCACGAAGGTCAGGGATCCGCCGTATCTCTGGGGGCAACTCGTCCCATAGGGTAGGTGCCCCACAGAGAAGGCCCTCCCCCTGGGGGCCGCCAGCCGGCATTGTCTGGCCGACGGCACCCTGAGGAAGCCCTCTCTGTGGGAGCGTACTGGTCGGTGGGAGGCTACGGTGGCAGAAGATGGTCCTTGTAAGTATCCGGGTCCTAAGCCATGGAGCACTCTAAAGGTGGGTAACCAATACCTTGAAGCGCACCCAGAAAACCACCGGGAGCCAGTGCAGATCACGCAGGAAAGGTGTTACATGGGAGCGCCAAGTCGCCCCCATAATCACCCGCGTGGCCGCATTCTGGACCAGTTGGAGCCTCCGGGTGCTCCTCAAGGGGAGCCCCATGTAGAGAGCATTACAGTAGTCCAGGTGGGACGTTGGGCAAAGAGTGGGTGACTGGCTCAAAGTCACCCAGCCGGCTTTCATTCCAAGAGGCAGGACTAGAACTCACCGTCTCCTAGTGAATGGCCCCAAAGGGATCCATTTGCCATTCGTGGCTAAGGTGGGGCTAGAACTTACAGTCTCAGAAAGTTCCAGAAAAGAATTTCGTTTAGCATCCTTTCGTACAAAGAAAGAGTCATCTGTCTCTCAAAAGAAATTATTCTGTGGATGCTACACGACCAAACTTTCTGAATTATGGGTCTAGTTTTTACGTAGGTTCTTTTTTTAGTTACCAAATAGTCTATTTAGATTTACACTACCAGCTCTTCTGAATTTTTTATTCAGGACATTTTTGACTTGCCAAAGGGGAAACGTTATTTAAATCGGTTTTCTTTCTTGGTGATTTAAAACTGCCCTTCAATTTCACAACCGAAATAGATCCAACACTGCTCCTTGTTTGGTGTTGAACAAGGACTCTCCTGTTTACTGGGAGCCTTTTAAACTGAGTCCCTAGAACACCAACTTCAAACCTACCTTCTATTAAATTCACTGCAGCTAACAACCAGACATGCTCTGCAGTTAACATCCTGATACTTTTCATTCATTCATTCATTCATTCATTCATTCATTCATTCATTCATTCTTCTACAGCTGCCCATCTCAATCATGACTCTGCATCAGGGGTGAAATGCTCCCGGTTTGGACCAGCTCAGGCGAGTAGGTAGTGATGGCCGTGGGCAGTTCGGAGGACCGGTAGCAAAAATCCTTGCCCCTGCCCCCCCCCCATGCCCAGCTGAGCCGCGCGATCATCAGAGGCTTTTTTTCTTTTAAATGCCTCTGACGAGCCAAGCTCTGACGATCCCAGCTGAGTTCCTGCCATCAGGCAACTCAGCTGGGATCGTCAGAGCCATTTAAAAACTTTTTTTCTTTTAAATGGCTCTGAGGATCCAAGCTCTGACGATCCCAGCTGAGTTGCCTGATTGGCAGAGGGTTTTTTTAAAAAAACCCTCTGACGATCAGGCAACTCAGCTGGGATCGACAGAGCCTTTTGAAAGCATTTTTTTACATGGTTTTACATGTAAAGAATGCTTTTAAAAGTAAAAAAAAAAATGGCCACGCCCACCCAGTCACATTACCCCCCCCACCAAGCCACGCCCACAGAACCGGTAGTGACAAATTTTAGATTTCACCACTGCTCTGCATGGCTTACAATTTTTTTAAAAAACCTACAATTAAACACTACAAACATTTTAAAACAATAAAAGCAATAAAGAGAATGACAGAGTTGGAAGGGACCTTGGAGGTCTTCTAGTCCAACCCGCTGTTCATGCAGGAAACCCTATGCCAGTGGTGGTGAACCTTTTACTCACTGAGTGCCAAACAGGTTCCGCACTGCACTTACACGCAGCTCCTCCCCCGGGCGCTTACATGCAACCTCAGCATCTGGTGTGGTTGCATGTGCACCTCTGATGCAGCTCATATAGTGCTGTGTAGCCAGGTATTTATTACCTGTTGCACCCATTGCGAGTTTGCAAGTGCTCTTCAAGGGCAGCCCCATGTAGAGTGCTTTGCGGTAACCTAAGCGAGATGTTGTAAGCCGCTCAGATATGGCTGACAGTGAGACGGGCAGCATTTAAATTTTTTTTTTAAATTTTATTTTTTAATTTTTAATTTTATTTTTTAATTTGATTTATATGCCGCCCTTCTCTGGGGACTCAGGGCGGCTTACAATGCGTTAAGCAATAGCCTTCATACTTTTGTATATTTGATAAATGAATAAAATAAAAACATCTCAGTCTTCAACCTTTCCAAGTCTGAATTACCTGTTGAACCCTAAAGGTAAAAGTTCCCCTCGCATATATGTGCTAGTCGTTCCCGACTCTAGGGGGCGGTGCTCATCTCCGTTTCAAAGCCAAAGAGAAGATATCCGAAGACGTCTCCGTAGTCATGTGGCTGGCATGACTCAAGGCCAAAGGTGCACGGAACGCTGTTCCCTTCCCACCAAAGGTGGTCCCTATTTTTCTACTTGCATTTTTTACCTGCTTTCGAACTGCTAGGTTGGCAGAAGCTGGGACAAGGAACGGGAGCTCACCCCCTTAGGCGGCACCAGGGATTCGAACCGCTGAACTGCCGATCTTTCGATCGACAAGCTCAACCCTATGTACCTGTTTAAAATTAGATTCCACGCACCTGATTTGATTTCCAATAAAGACCCATCTTTGCCTACTTGGCCTCTGAATCAAAGAGGCCGCGCTCTCTAATCTGTTTTTCCAACAGTCTGACAGCTGCCTTAGCCCGACCCAAAAGCACACTGCTTAGGAAGCCGTGTTTTGATAGCCAGATTGAAAACACACACGACTTTGGCGAGATGTGTCTCTATGCCAGCTGAGAAATTCCACTCTGGCACTTCAAAAATAAATCTTGAAACAGGGTGCACTGCCCACCCAAAAGGTGATGTCATCTCTGGAATCTTTATTAGATAACAGAGGCATTTATGGACGTGTCCAGGGTTATGAATGTTGGCTGTTGCTTACCTATTAAGCATGTGTGAAGAATTTCTATGTGCTATTTTCTTAGCTTGGCATGCAGCTGAGCTGCTTGCTGTTATTCAGGGTAATCTATATTAGAATGCAATGTGGAAAGCATTAATATGTGTTATTATCCACATTTATATATACATGTACACAAACACACATTTCTCTCTCTCTCTATCTATCTATATCTCTCTGTCTTTCTGTCTATCACGCTGTCTGTCTGTCTATCTATCTATCTATCTATCTATCTATCTATCTATCTATCTATCATCTATCTATCTATTATCTATCTATCCCATCCATCCATCCATCCATCCATCCATCTACCTACCAACCATCTGTCTGTCTGTCTGTCTGTCTGTCTGTCTATCTATCTATCTATCTATCTATCTATCTATCTATCTATCTATCTATCTATCCCATCCACCCATCCACCCACCCACCAACCATCAGTCTGTCTGTCTGTCTGTCTGTCTGTCTGTCTGTCTGTCTGTCTGTCTATCTATCTATCTATCTATCTATCTATCTATCTATCTATCTATCTATCTATCTATCCCATCCATCCATCCATCCACCTACCTACCAACCATCTGTCTGTCTGTCTGTCTATCTATCTATCTATCTATCTATCCCATCCACCCATCCACCCACCCACCAACCATCAGTCTGTCTGTCTGTCTGTCTGTCTGTCTGTCTATCTATCTATCTATCTATCTATCTATCTATCTATCTATCTATCTATCCCATCCATCCATCCATCCACCTACCTACCAACCATCTGTCTGTCTGTCTGTCTATCTATCTATCTATCTATCTATCTATCTATCTATCTATCCCATCCACCCATCCACCCACCCACCCACCTACCAACCATCTGTCTGTCTGTCTGTCTCTGTCCGTCCTCCATCTATCTATCTATCTATCTATCTATCTATCTATCTATCTATCTATCTATCTATCATCTATCATCTATCTATCATCTATCTATCATCTCTCTATCTATTATCTATCTATCCCATCCATCCATCCATCCATCCATCCACCTACCTACCAACCATCTGTCTGTCTGTCTGTCTGTCTGTCTGTCTGTCTGTCTATCTATCTATCTATCTATCTATCTATCTATCTATCTATCTATCCCATCCATCCACCCACCCACCTACCAACCATCTGTCTGTCTGTCTGTCTGTCTCTGTCCGTCCTCCCTCCATCTATCTATCTATCTATCTATCTATCTATCTATCTATCTATCTATCTAGGGGTGGCGTGGTGGCTCAGTGGATAAGACACAGGTTCGAGATCCGAGTGTCACCTGATGGGGTGAGCTCCCGTCCTCACCTCAGCTCCTGTGAACCTAGCATGTAAACGTGAGCAGATAAATAGGTACTACTTCAGTGGGAAGATAACAGCTCTCCCTGAGGTCATGCTGGCCACATGACCAAAAATATGTCTTTGGATAGCGCTGGCTCAATGGCCTTGAAACAGGGATGGGCATCGCCCCCTATAGTCGGGAATAACTAATGGAGTAAAATCTGCAGGGACTCTTTTACTTTTGACTTTTATATATATTATAATACTTTATCTCTATCTCCATCTATATATGTGTATGTATATATACACATAAATACATGTGTGTGTATCTATATATATCTATATCTCATCTATATTTTAATCAATCTCTGTCTATCATCTATCATCTACCTATCTAACAATCTATCATCTATCTATCTATCTATCTATCTATCTATCTATCTATCTATCTATCTAATCAATCTATCAATCAATCTAATCTATCTATCATCTATCAATGTATCTGAAAGTTGGACCATAAGGAAGGCTGAGCGCCAAAGAATGGAGGCCTTTGAACTCTGCTGCTGGAGAAGACTCCTGCGAGTCCCTTGGACTGCAAGGCGAACCAACCGGTCCATCCTAGAGGAGATCAACCCTGACTGCTCTTTAGAAGGCCAGATCCTGAAGAGGAAACTCAAATACTTTGGCCACCTAATGAGAAGGAAGGACTCCCTGGAGAAGATACTGGGAATGATGGAGGGCAAAAGAAGAAGGGGACGGCAGAGAACGAGGTGGCTGGATGGAGTCACTGAAGCAGTCGGCGTGAGCTTAAATGGATTCCGGGGGATGGTAGAGGACAGGAAGGCCTGGAGGAACGTTGTCCATGGGGTTGTGATGGGTCAGAAATGACTTCGCAACTAACAACAACAATTTTTCAACTCTCTTGTTTCTCTCTGGCTTTCACACCTGCTTACATTTCATTGATTAGATAGGAAGGGAGAGCCTGTCAAAATTCTCCGCCTGACTTTTTTTTTTCTCTCTCTCTCTCTCCCTTTACAAGGCACAAACAAGTTTGCTGCCTCGGTGTGACAGTGCGTTCTCTCACAGTCTGTGCGAAACAAAAGCCGAGAACAAATCCGAGTGTTGCAAAAACAAAGGACAGATGGAAAACGAGCTTCTCCCACACACGGCAGCAGGCAGGGTCATCTGTACTGCCGAACTGCAGAATAAGAAAAGAGGCACACCTCTATTCAAAGAGGTTTGAATAGGATTTCATTCCATATGGTTTCATGAAAAGAAGGACGAGGGGTGACAGGATAGCCGTCTTCCAATATCTATCCGCCGTGATGGTGAATCTATGGCACGCAAAGCCCTCTCTGTGGGCATGTCCCGGCTTAGGGCTGGGGTATTTGTGAGACCGCCTTCTGCTGCCAATAGCCTCCCACCGGCCAGTTCGCTCGCACAGAGAGGGCCTCCTCAGGGTGCCGTCGGCCAGGCAGTGCCGGGTGGCGACCCCCAGGGGGAGAGCCTTCTCTGTGGCAGCACCTGCCCTCTGGAATGACCTGCCCCCTGAGATACGCACGATATCAGACCTCCGGACTTTTCGTCGGGCCCTGAAGACACACTTGTTCCATCTAGCCGGGCTGGCTTGATCCCATCCTCTCACTTTTAATTGAATTGGTTTTAATTGGGTTATTTTAATTACCGGGCCGAAATTATTTAATTGTTTTTAAACTGTTTTTTAAATTTTATATGTTATGTTTTATCTCGGCTGTGCACCGCCCTGAGTCCCGCAGGAGAAGGGAGGTATAGAAATATGATAAAATAAAAAAGAGCCTTGATAGTATAGTGGTCTACGCACCCTGTTATTAAGACCAGCTGCCTGCAATTTACTGCTGGTTTGAATCTCTCCAAGGCTCAAGGTTGACTCAGCCTTCCATCCTTTCTAAGGTAGGTGAAATGAGGACCCAGTTTGTGGGGGCAATAAGCTGACTTTGCATAAAATATACAAAAGGATGAAGGCTATTGCTTAACGCATTGCAAGCCACCCTGAGTCTCCGGAGAAGGGCGGCATATAAATCAAATTAAAAAAAGAAAAAGAAAAGAAATATAATAAAATAAATAAATAAATAAATGCCGTTGCCAGCTGCTTTTCTGGGTTCCATCGCACACATGTGAACCGGCCAAATGGTCCTCCACGCATGCGCACCGGCTAGCTGGTCCACCGGGCATGTGCACTGGCCAGTTGCTCTCTTCCAGGTTCTGGCGGTCGCATGAGTACCCGCCAGCTGGTCTTTGAAGACCATGCACATGCTGGAACCCAGAAGAGAGCAGCTGGCTGGTGCGCATGCATGGTGGACCAGCTGGCCAGTGCACATGTGCGCGCCGGTACCCGGAAGAGAGCAGTTGGCCGGCGCACATCCGTGATGGACCAGCTGTCTGTCGCACGTGCGCGTGACAGAACCCGGAAGAGCAGCTGGCCGCCACGAGCACGCTCTGGCGTGCATGCTCCAGTTTCGGCACTCGTTGCCGAAAAGGTTCGCCGTGACTGTTCTAAGGGGTGTTTTTTTTCCCAGTGAAACCAGTCTATCAGGGCAACTTGGTCTACCCAAATATGGGACGGAGCATACTGCTTCCGCTTTCACCTTTCAACCCCAGTCCAGGAGCCTTCGCAGGCAGTCGCTTTGGTGACAAACTATTTTTTGTGTTGAATTTATATTTTTACCGACAAAGTAATAAAGGGAGACTAGTATCGATTTATTTCAAGCTTTTTAGCTCTCGTCAGCTAGCCATACCCTTACTCGGATTCGAACCTGGGCTACTTGCAAATTAGGTTGGTGTATTAACCTCCAAGCCAGGGATGGCTAACCTTTTTGTCATTGTGTGCCAGGAAGGGAGGGCGGGGGAGGTTCACAGACGCGCATGCCCACACCCATAATTCTATGCACCCCGCCCTGCGCATGTGTGCCCAACCCCCCCTCCCCCCTTGCTCCTGGCCAGTTTTTCTTTGTCACCTGGCTCCAGATCCTCTCTATGCATCTGGGGAGGGCGAAAACAGCCTTCCCCACCTAGCCCCAGGCCCTCCGGAGGCAGAAAACAGCCTGTTTCCCTACTTCTGGTGGGCCCAAAAGGCCTGAAAATCAGGTGGCCAGCATGCACATGCGCGCCAGAACTGAGCTGGCGTGCCCACTGATATGGCTATGCGTGCCACCTGTGGCACGCGTGCCATAGGTTCGCCATCACGGCTCTAAGCCATGGGCTCTCCTCGTGAGGGTGAGAAGGGTGAAGGTTAGGGTTAGGGAGAGCCCATGGCTGACAGGTTAATACACCCACCTAATATGCAAGTAGCCCAGGTTCGAATCCCAGAAAGGGCATGGCTAGCTGACGAGAGCTAAATAGCTTGAAATAGATCTATACCAGTCTCTCTTTATTTATTTGTTGGAAAAATATAAATTCAGCACAATATCTAAGGGGCTGCCACAAAGAAAAGGTGCTCAACCTATTCTCCAAAGCACCAGAAAGCAGGGCAAGAAGCAATGGATGGAAACTAATCGGGGAGAGAAGCAACTTAGAACTAAGGAACAATTTCCTGACAGTCAGAACAATTAATCAGTGGAACAAAAGTTGTGAATGCTCCAACACAGGAGGTTTTTAAGAAGAGATTGGACAACCATTTGTCCGATATGGTGTAGGGTTTCCTGCCTGAGCAGGGGGTTGGACTTCCAACCCCCTGCTCAGGGAGTCCCTTCCAACTCCATTATTTTATTATTCTCCATAGGGCCTGTTTTAAAGTTCAGTAGTTGCCAGAATTTTCTGATGATGTATTATGTCTGCATCGCCCCTGTTTCTTCTGGTTCAAACAAGTGCTTCAGCATGAAGCATTGCTTTATCCAGATGTTTTGAAGCATAACGAATGTTATCTTCAAAGGAAGGAAGAACAAAATTGATTCACCTACAGTAGTGGCCAAAATTGTGGAAACCTTTTGGGAAAAGTGTATTTTCTAAAACTAGCTAATAACACCACTTTTTTTGAGTAGTACCATAAAATTATATATCAATGGAAAGATAATTTAATCAAGAATGTAATGTAATAATTTTTATGAAGGATTTGCTGTTAGAATAGCAGTTATAGTATAAAGAAGAAAAGTGAAAAACGTAGAAAAAATGAGATATACAAAAATGATCACCATAGAAAAAATGAGATATACAAAAATTATCCCCATGTCAGTTAATACTTAGTTGGGTAACCTTTAGCATGAATGACGGCCTTACAACGTCTTCCTATAGAGTGAACCAAGTCTTTTAGTTCTGCAGCTGTTATAATATGAAACCAAGATGGAAGGATGGCTTCTATTAACTGGGTTTTATTGCTGGGTCGCTTCTGACTAACAAGTTTCTTGAGTCGGCTCCGTAGATTTTCAATTGAGTTAAGGTCTGGGCTACTCCCAGGCCATTCCAGCAGTGAAATAGGATTATCTTGAAACTCCAAAAAAAAAAAAAAAAAAGTGGTGTTATTAGCCATCAAACCTCAAAAATACACTTTTCCCAAAAGGTTTCCACAATTTTGGCCACTACTGTATTTGTCATACCTGATTCCTAGCTTCACCTGTTTGTCATAGCTGGTGTTCAGTTTCACCTGTTCATCACACCTGGTGCCTAATTTCACCTGTTTGTCACACCTGATTTCTGGCTTCACCTGTTTGTCACCATGGTTCCTAGTTTCATCTGTTTGTCATATCTGGTTTCTAGCCTCACCTGTTTATCCCTTCGGTCATGACCAAGAAATAAAAAAGGAATAGATTTGGATTCAGCTTTATGCTCAGCGATTTTATTTACATTTTGTAGAAAAAATGTAAAAGAAGTGCCACTTAGAAGACTAAGTCAAAAGAAGAGTTCACTTTCCCTCAAATCAAGAAAGAGAAGATCAAAGAAAGAGAAGACTTGGATTGTAATAATGTGTGGAATAGGTTTTATACATGGTTGGAAAACAGAAATCAAATTAAGAAATAAGAATATTAAGTATATAAAGAATATAAAGAAATTTGATATTAACATACTGAATATAAATGTAAACATTGATCCTGCTAACAAAATTAATTATTATGAATTATGAATATTTAAAAATAAAGAGACGGAGCGGGAGGAAAAAGCTAAGAGTAAAGACAAGTCGATGCAGAAAGTTGTAAAATTGTATATATCTGTTGTTAGTATTGTATTTTAATGTCTAATGAGCTGAAGACGTGGCTCTTCCGCCAATTAAACTGATCCGTTTGGGGGTACACTGGTATAATTTTAAATCGTTTTTTAATTGGGTTACCGATTTTAATTTGGTATTGTATTGGGATCTGTATTGAAGTTGTCATTTTGTAAGCCGCCTTGAGTCCCTAGGGAGAAAGGCGGCATATAAATCGCAATAAATAAATAAATAAATAATGTAAGTGTGTGTGTGTGGGGGGGGGTTGTCTCTTGACTTCTTTTGCTATTGTGTGTTTGGTTTTAAAATGTAAAATACTGAATAAAAATTATTTTTTTAAAAAAGAAGAAGTAGAGTTCACTTTCCCAAAGAAACTGGCTATGTCCTTCCCCCCCGCCTCAAATATGCATTTTTTCATTTAAAATTAAAATTAGGAAAATTTTCAGACCAAGAACTTTAAATTTTCCCAGACTAAGAGTCAACAACATGGCACCCACAGGAATTGTTAGATCCAAAACACCAAAAGTTGATGATTAAAGACCTAGGAAAAAAAATCAATATATTTTTTTAAAAAAATGCCCCAAACCTCATGACATAGCCAAGTCTTACAAATGTTCTCGAAACACGTAAATGATCCCACAATACTCAGGGGTATGCTGGTAATAAATTATGTGAAGGGATCATAACTCTATCCACCTGCTGGTCCATCAGGAAGAAACATCTGCAAAAATTAAGACAGAAAGTGACCGTGTTTGGCTGGATGGAAGAAGCTGCCAAAAGAAAAGTTGCATTCAAAAATGAACTGGATCCAGCCCAGTGATGTGGAGAAAAAAATATTCCATCTAAAAAAAAAAAAAATCCCCAGTGGCTTTCTGTGGGAAAGTTAGTTAGGTAGAGGCTCAGAATGTGATCAACTCTTCCAACTAAGGAGAAATTTCCTGTCAGTGGGAACAATTAATCAATGGAACGGCTCGCCTCCAGAAGTTGTGGGTGCTTCATCACTGGAGGTTTTTAAGAAGTGACGGGACAACGATTTGTCTGAATGATATTGTGTAAACCTTTTGGGAAAAGTGTATTTTTGAGGTTTGATGGCTAATAACACCACTTTTTTTGGAGTTTCAAGATAATCCTATTCCACTGCTGGAATGGCCTGGGAATAGCCCAGACCTTAACACAATGGAAAATCTATGAAGCCGACTAAAGAAACTGGTTAGTCAGAAGCGACCCAGCAATAAAATTAACCCAGTTAATAGAAGCCATCATTCAATCTTGGTTTCACATTATAATAACAGTTGCAGAACTAAAAGATTTGGTTCACTCCATGGGAAGACGTTGTAAGGCCGTCATTCATCCTAAAGGTTACCCAACTGAGTATTAACTGACATGGGGATTATTTTTGTATATCTCGTTTTTGTCTACGTGTTTCACTTTTCTTCTTTATACTGTAACTGCTATTCTAAGAGCAAATCCTTCATCAAAGTTATTGATGGTGGCATGACAGCTCCCCCAGTACCTGGATGAAACTGTCTATCTGGACTCTTACCAGTCGGGCTTCAGACAAGGACACAGCATGGAAACGGCATTGGTCGCATTGGTGGATGATCTCTGGAGGGCTCAGGACAGAGGTTGTTCCTCTGTTCTGGTCCTATTAGATCTCTCAACGGTTTTTGATACCACCGACCATTGTATCATGCTGCAGCGGTTGAGGGGGTTAGGAATAGGAGGCACCGTGTTGCGGTGGTTCTCCTCCTTCCTTTCCGACCGCTCGCAGTTTGTGTTGGCAGGGGGGCAGAGGTCGACCTCGAGGCGCCTTGCTTGGGGGGTGCCACAAGGGTCGGTCCTCTCGCCTCTTCTGTTCAACGTTTATGTGAAGCCGCTGGGCGAGATCATCCGTGGTTTTGGGGTGAGGGTACATCAGTACGCTGATGACAGTCAGCTGTACATCTCCACCCCAGGCCACCCCAATGATGCCCTTGACGTGATGTCCTGCTGCCTGGAGGCCATACGGGTCTGGATGGGGAGAAATAGGCTCAGACTCAACCCTTCCAAGACCGAGTGGCTGTGCCTACCCGCGTTCCAGTATAGTCAGCTGACGCCATCGCTGGCTATAGGGGGTGAATCTCTACCCCCCACAGAGAGGGCTCGCAATCTGGGCATCCTCCTGGATGCACAGCTGTCTTTGGAAGAGCATATGACGGCCGTGACCAAGGGGGCTTTCTATCAGGTTCGCCTGACCGAGATGCCTTGCGCACAGTCACTCACGCCCTTGTTACCTCCCAGTTGGACTACTGTAATGCTCTCTACATGGGGCTCCCCTTGAAGAGCACTCGGAGGCACCAACTGGTCCAGAATGTGGCCACGCGGGTAATTATGGGTGCAACTCGTTGCGCCCATTAACACCTCTCCTGAGCGAGCTACACTGGCTCCCAGTGGTCTTCCGGGTGCGATTCAAGGTGTTGGTTACCACTTTTAAAGCGCTCCATGGCTCAGGACCTGGGTACCTACGAGACCACCTTCTGCCACCGATAGCCTCCCACCGACCAGTCCACTTCCACAGAGAGGGACTCCTTAGGGTACCGTCGGCCAAATTATGTCGGCTGGCGACACCCAGGAGGAGGGCCTTCTCTGTGGGAGCCCCTGCCCTTTGGAATGAACTGCTCCCGGATATACGCAAGAACTCTGACCTCCGAGTTTTCCGCTGTGCTCTTAAGACCCTGCTCTTCCGACAGGCAGGGCTAGCTTCATAATTGAGTTTTAAATTCAGAGTTCTTAAATTTTTGGGTTTTTTAGTTAATTGGCCTTAAATGTAATAATTTTAATAATTTTTAAATTTAAATTGTGATATTTGTATTGTGTTTTTTACCTGGCTGTACACCGCCCCAAGTCCTTCGAGAGAGGGGCGGTTTAGAAATAAAATTATCCTTATCCTTATCCTTATCCTTATTACATTCTTGATTAAATTATCTTTCCATTGATATATAATTTTATGGTACTACTCCAAAAAAAAAAAAAAAAAAAAAGTGGTGCTATTAGCTATTTTTAGAAAATACACTTTTCCCACAAGGTTTCCACAATTTTGGCCACTACTATATATGATCTGATAGAATGATTAATTAATGGGTTATGGTTAGGTAGTAACCATGTTGCTAACTGAGGAACTGCGGTGATTCACATAACAACTATGGCACAAAAGGTCGTAAAATGAGGCAAAATTCATCTAACAACTGTCTTGCTTAGAGGATTGTGGTCGTAAATCAAGGACTACCTATAGTTTTTTTTTTAAAAAAGCCAGATGTTTGTGTGTTGATGAGATTGCAGGAAATTAAAAAGACACACTTAACCTCCGAAAAGTTAATAAACCTTGTTGTACGTACATGCAGTCATACACTCCTACCACTAAGCCCATTGGAATTTGTATAGATATATCGTCCCTCACTCTTTTACACAAATACATTCCTGGGAGATGAGATTCTCCCAAAAAGAAGACATGGGCTAAGACATTTTCAGTGGAACGGTGTCCAAAAGGGATAAGAATTTGAGGGATTTTTTTGATTACCACTTTGAGTAATCAAAATGGCACTCTGGTGACTTCACTCAAAAAGAATGCCTCACGATTATAGCCCTATATTCCAATGGGCTTTGGCCTAAACAAAATGGCGCCTTGAGGTTTAGAAACGTACCACTGAATGTTCTCCAAAAATTGACCCCAAGTGCTGCCAGAAAAATATGAAGAAAGAGAGTTTTGCTCTTACTTAGGTGGAACATAGAATAATAGAGAAAAGAAGCTTCTTGGATGAGAAGGAAACACCTTCAAAAGAGGAAAAAAACAAGGAAGTCCAGTTGCCTCCAGAAAAAAAGAACCTTTGGGACAACCAGGACCTGGATGACTGAGAATCTCTACAGAGTTTTAGCTATACCATTTGGGATGAACACTCTTTGAATGATGTGGGAGTAGGAATGGATTTCCAGAGGAAAAAAATTGCAGACCACAGGAACCAGGAGCACCACTCAGGTGACCCTGAGGACACAGATAAACCTCCAAGTGGCCTCAATGACCCTCTAAAAGGATGCAAATGACCAGCTGTCTGCAAGGTGTATAAATCCTTCCATTCTCCATCATCCAGTCAGAGCTGAAGAAGCTTCTTGGATGAGAAGCGAAATGTCTTCAAAAGAAAAAAACAAGAAAGTCCAGTTGCCTCCAACACGGGATGACCATGACCTGGATGACTGAGAATCTCTACAGATTTATAGAATAATAAGAGTTGGAAGGGACCTCGGAGGTCTTCTAGTCCAACCTCCTGCTAGAGCAGGGGAATCAAACTCGTGGCCCATGGGCTGAATATGTCACACCCTGGCCACGCCTGTGCCTGGTTTTAGCGAAGGGGAAAAAAAGCCACATGACGATGCCGTGACGACGCATATTTGACACCCCTGTGCTAGACCAAGAGACCCTATACAATTTCAGACCAATGGTTTTCAAATGATCATCCCTTTAGGATCATCCATCGGAAAACATTCACTGATGAAATGTTTCTGGGACGTAGACTGACTATAATAAAAACAAAACCTCCCTTAGAACTAAGGAGAAATTTCCTGACAGTTAGAACAATTAATCACTGGAACAATTTGCCTTCTGAAGTAGAGAATGCTCCAACAGTGGAAGTTTTTAAGAAGAGGTTGGATAACCATTTGTCTGAAGTGGTGTAACGTTTCCTGCCTAAGCAGGGGTTGGACTAGAAGACCTCCAAGGTCCCTTCCAACTCTGTTATTCTATTCTATTTTAATCCCTTAATTTGGGGTAAAGTTGTGGCGACTGGATGGAGCTGAGCGTTTACTGTCCGGATGCCCTTCCTGATGCCACGTGGAGTTCACAGCACATATTTTTTTTCTTTGCACCCTAGGATAGAAACATCCTCCACAACCAGAGGTGGTATTCAGCTGGTTTGGACCGGTTCGCTCGAACCGGTAGCGGAAATCATGGGTGGGCCCGCCCACCTGCCAAGCCGCCCCGGCTCTATGGCATCCTATTTAGGCATGTTTTTGAGGCTGAGCGGGTGCACGGAAGGCACGCCCGCCAGCAAAGTGCATGCATGGAAGGCCAGGGACATGTGTGGATGGGGCATGTGCGCTCACATTTGCAAACCAGTAGGGGAAGTAAATAAATACCATTTCAGCATGCAACCTAGGATTGAACTCTCAACCTTCCGAGTGGGAGGCGAGTGTCTTCGCCACTAGGCCACCGTACCGCTCAGACCGACTATAATACATAGCTTTAAATTTCATTTACCTCCTGTCCTTTCTGTCCAAAATGTGGCCCACCAAATTGAAAAAGACCGATGATAGTAGATGCATTTAAATATGGTGGGCCACAACTGGAACCAGATCTAAGGAGAACATTCCTAACAGTGAGAATAATTAACCAGTGGAAATTGTGGGTGCCCAACACTTTGGGAGGAGACTGGACAGCCATCTGTCAGAAATAGTATCGGTCAGTGGTGAGTTTCTACTGGTTCACCCCGGTTCAAGCAAACCAGTAGTGGCAGGAGGCTCCGCCCACCCGCCCGGACGTCATCACGGATACTCTACACATGCACAGAAGCGCCACGCGTGAGCAAAGCAAGTGTGAAGCATGCACAGTTCCAAACTGATAGCAAAGGTAAGTGAAACCTACTACTGGCATAGGTCTCCTGCGAGAGCAGGGGGTTGGACTAGATGACCCCGAAGGTCCCTTCCAACTCTGTTGCTGTTGCAAAGTTCGAACAAAGCGGAGCTAAACGAAAGCCCATTTCAAGCAACTCTGTCAAACTCCAGAGTTCAAAACCTTATTTGTCCAGAGGTTAGTCCTTTCAACGTGCAACCCCCGTTTGCTAAATGTATCTTTTAAGTATTTCTGTTTAATGCAAACATAGCCAGAGGGGTGTGGAAAGGGCCGAAATGTCAGCTAAAACAGGAGCTGTTTTGAGAAAAGGAGTAAAAGGATTCAGACTATTTGCCAAATCCATGCTAAAGAATTCCTATGAGATCATTCCTCAAACAGATTTATCTCTTCTCCACACCTGTCTTTCTATCCCCCGATTGGCTAGAATAGGTTTGCGAGAAATTGTTTTGTATGCTTTTCGGGGGCTCTCAAAACAGCTGTTTCCATTGATAGCTGGCTCTTAAGTGTAAAAAAAAAAAAATCCATCCTGGCTTTTTTTTTTAACTCCATCCCTTTCCTTAAACAGACCTTCATGCTTCTGATTTTGTGCACAATTCCGCTCTGCTTTTCAAGCCACTGAATATGAAAGAGGAATTAAAATAGAGAAGATAAAATAGATCTAAATACGATATATCCTTAAAGGCAGGGGTCAGTTCTATTTACCTTTACTACCGGTTTGCAACGGGGCCACGCACGCTTCTGTGCATGTGCAGAAGCGCCCTGATGATGTCGGGGTCGGTGGGCCGAGCCTCCCACTGGTTTTACTACCGGTTCTATAGAACCGGTCCGAACCGGGGGCAACCCATCACTGCTTAAAGGGAAATGGCCTGGTGGCTCAGCAGACTGATAGCATTGTGATTAACACCAGCTGTCTGCAATTACCGTAAGTTCGAATCTCACCAGGCTCAGGGTTGACTCAGCCTTCCATCCTTTCTAAGGTAGGTGAAATGAGGACCCAGTTTGTGGGGGCAATAAGCTGACTTTGTATAAATATACAAAAGTATGAAGGCTATTGCTTAACGCATTCGTCATCTTCAGGCTGGTGTTTTCGGCTTCGTGCTTCTAGGAGCAATGTGTGTGATTGCTCCTAGAAGCACGAAGCCGAAAACACCAGCCTGAAGATGAAGGAATTGTGGGTGCTCCAACACTGGTGTCCCAAAGGAGAACCGGTAGTGGAAATTCTGACTGGCCCCGCCCCCATCTATTCTCTGCCTCCCAAGTCCCAGCTGATTGGGAGGAAATGGAAACCTTCCCCTGGATTGGGGAGGGAATGGAGATTTTACAGTATCCTTCCCCTGCCACGCCCACCAAGCCACGCCCACCAAGCCATGCCACGCCCACCAAGCCACACCCACAGAACCGGTAGTAAAAAATTTTGAAACCCACCTTTGGTCTACACTGGGCTTTCTCATGAGCAAATATGTTCAGCATCTTAATGATGGTTTCTGCTGAAGTAGCTTCTTTAATTCAGGTTTAAAAAGACTGTTAACAGGAAACATTGGCGCAGTGCAGGGTTGGGTTCTAAATTTTTTTACTACCGGTTCTGTGGGCGTGGCTTATTTTGTGGGTGTAGCTTGGAGGTCATGTGACTAGGTGGGCGTGGCTAATTGGTCAGAGTCATTTCTGGAAGGTCCTCGCACTTACGACCCGACTCATTTGTTTGCTTTTAACACTGATCAGCTGTAGGGCGGCCCTTTGAAGCCCTGCGGCAAGAGTTTAAACAGTTTTTTTCCCTCTAGTCATCAGCTGGGACTTAGGAGGCAGCCATAGATTGGGGGTGGGGACCAAATAAAAGGTAAGAATAACGTGGGGGGGGGAAAGAACCGGTTCGGTGACGTCATATCGTCACCGCTACCAGCTCGGCCGAACCGGACTGAACTGGGAGGAACCCACCACTGGCGCAGTGCGAAGCTTCTTGGACGGGAAGCGAAACGTCTTCAAAGAAAAACAAAAAAACCAGAAAGTCCAGTTGCCTCCTGAAAAAGCTCCTTTGGCACAACCAGGACCTGGATGACTGGGAATCTCTGCAGACTTTTAGCTATAGAATTTGGGATGAACACCCTTGGAATGGTGTGGGAGTAGGAATGGATTTCCAGAGGAAAAAATATTGCAGACTACAGGAACCATTTGCACCACTCAGGTGACCCTGAGGACACAGATAAACCTCCAGGTGCTTCAATGACTCTCTAAAAGGATGCAAATGACCAGCTGTCTGCAAGAAATATAAATACTTCAATTCCCCACTATCCTGTCAGAGCTGAAGAAGCTTCTTGGATGAGAAGCGAAAGGTCTTCAAAAGAAAAAAACAAGAAAGTCCAGTTGCCTCCTGAAAAAGAACCAGGACCTGGATGACCAAGAATCTCTACAGACTTTTAGCTGTACAATTTGGGATGGACATCCTTGGAATGGTGTGGAAGTAGGAACGCAACAAATGCTCTTCATAGGCTTTGTCCGAGGTCCTGAAACAACACACACACACACACACACACACACACACACACACACACACACACACATACATATATATATATATATATATATATATATATATATATACAAATAGCCCTTGACCTACAACCTTTTATTTAGTGATCATTCGAAATTACAGTGGCACTGAAAAAAAAGTGACTTATGACTGTTTGTCCCACTTAACGTCCATTGCAACATTCCCATAGTCATGTGATCAAAATTTGGACATTTTGGTGACTGACTCCTATTTATGACGGTTGCATTGTCCTTGGGGGGGGTCATGTGATCCCCTTTTCGACCTCCTGACAAGTAACGTCAATCGGGAAGCCAGATTCACTTAATGACTTCTTGCCTCCAGAAGTTGTGTGAATGCTCCAACCCTGGAGGTTTTTAAGAAGAGATCGGACAGCCATTTGTCTGAAATGGTCTAAGCAGTGGTGGGATTCAAATAATTTAACGACCGGCTCTCGGCCCTAATGACCGGCTGGGTGGGTGTGGCCAGGGGTGTGACAGGCAGCACTTGGCCTCCTGCACCCCCCTGGGAGCAAAAACAGGCCATGGGGGGTGGGGCACAGTGCACCCTCCTTGCACCCTGTTTTGGGCCTAGTAGGCCTCCCTGCAGCCTCCTGGGAGCAAAAACAGGCCGTGGGGGGTGGGGCACGCTGCGCCCTCCTTGCACCCTGTTTTGGGCCTAGTAGGCCTGCCTGCAGCCTCCTGGGAGCAAAAACAGGCCGTGGGGAGTGGGGCACGCTGTGCCCTCCTTGCACCCTGTTTTGGGCCTAGTAGGCCTGCCTGCAGCCTCCTGGGAGCAAAAACAGGCCGTGGGGAGTGGGGCACGCTGCGCCCTCCTTGCATCCTGTTTTGGGCCTAGTAGGCCTGCCTGCAGCCTCCTGGGAGCAAAAACAGGCCGTGGGGAGTGGGGCACAGTGCACCCTCCTTGCACCCTGTTTTGAGCCTAGTAGGCCTGCCTGCAGCCTCCTGGGAGCAAAAACAGGCCGTGGGGGGTGGGGCACGCTGCGCCTTCCTTGCACCCTGTTTTGGGCCTAGTAGGCCTGCCTGCAGCCTCCTGGGAGCAAAAACAGGCCGTGGGGAGTGGGGCACGCTGCGCCCTCCTTGCATCCTGTTTTGGGCCTAGTAGGCCTGCCTGCAGCCTCCTGGGAGCAAAAACAGGCCGTGGGGTGGGGGTGGGGCACCCAAACCAGCCCGAACCGGCTAAATCCCACCACTGGGTGTAAGGTTTCCTGCCTGAGCAGAGGGTTGGACTAGAAGACCTCCATGGTCCCTTCACAATTTGGTTGTTGTGTAATATTTACAATTACTGCGAGTTCAATTCTCATGAGGCTCAAGGTCAACTCAGCCTTCCATCCTTCTAAAGGTAGGTAAATTGAGGACCCAGTTTGTGGGGGCAATAAGCTGACTTTGTATAAAATATACAAAAGTATGAAGGCTATTGTTTAACGCATTATAAGCCGCTCTGAGTCTCCGGAGAAGGGCGGCATATAAAAATAAATAAATAAATAAATATTTGGGATGGAGGGGAGGAAACCCAAGAAAATCCAGTTGCCCTTGGGAAAAAGAGCATCTTTGGGACAGATTGCAAGCCCATACATTTGGGAAGGGCACCGAATTGAAGAAGGCCATTTCAGGTCAATCAATAACAAGAGCCGAGGGATGATATATTGCAGATCAGCCCTTAATGCATTTCGGAAAGAATGCTCTTATTCAGCAGCCCTTGATT
Source organism: Arizona elegans (assembly GCA_022577455.1). Taxonomy (NCBI): domain Eukaryota; kingdom Metazoa; phylum Chordata; class Lepidosauria; order Squamata; family Colubridae; genus Arizona; species Arizona elegans. The sequence continues at coordinate 373,967 of JAKOOJ010000009.1, read as the reverse complement.
TGATAAATAATATTTTTTTCTCTCTCTCTCTCTCTCCCTCCCTCGTACACTTTACCACTTCGCCCACAAAGCCTCACAGAATAAAACTTGGATCGTATCAACCTTCTTTCCACCCGTAATAGCTGCAGCCAAATGCTTTAATGGCAGAGCCCAATAAAATGCTAAGGGTTTTTTCTTTTTATTAGCTTAGCTGTAACCAAATGGGATTTGGCCAGTCCTGTTTGATCTGGAGCCACTCTGCCTTCTATAAAAAAGTTGACTCTGTCAACTGGTCTTCATGGCTGCCTTTCTTTTATAGGTAAAGGTAAAGATTCCCCTCGCACATATGTGCTAGTCGTTCCCGACTCTAGAGGGCAGTGCTCATCTCCGTTTCAAAGCCGAAGAGCCAGCGCTGTCCAAAGACGTCTCCGTGGTCATGTGGCCGGCATGACTCAACGCCAAAGACGCACAGAATGCTGTTCCCTTCCTACCAAAAGTGGTCCCTATTTTTCTACTTGCATTTTTTACGTGCTTTCGAACTGCTAGGTTGGCAGAAGCTGGGACAAGTCACGGGAGTTCACCCTGTTACGCGGCACTAAGGATTTGAACCGCTGAACTGCTGACCTTTCGATCGACAAGCTCAGCATCTTAGCCACTGAGCCACCGCGTCCCTTTTCTTTTATAGGAAAGTAATTAAAATTAGAAATAATAAATAAGCTGTCCCTGCCAATACAAGTAGTCCTCGATTTATGACCACAATTGAGCCCAAAGTTTCCATTGCTTAGTGAGAGTTGTTAAGTGGGTTTTGCCCCGTTTTACAACCTTTTTTACCATAGCAAAATGCAATAGCACTTACTTATATACCGCTTCACGGTGCTGTAAACCCTCTCTAAGCGGTTTACCAAGTCAGCATGTTGTCCCCAACAATCTGGGTCCTCATTTTACCGACCTCGGAAGGGTGGAAGGCTGAGTCAACCTTGAGCCGGTGAGAATCAAACTGCTGACAGTTGGCAGAATTAGCCTGCAATACTGCATTCTAACCACTGCGCCACCACAGCTCCTAAATAACTCTACAAACAACAGCTCCAGTTAAGGGGAATCACCACATTTGTTAAATTAGTAACATGGTTGTTAAGTGAATCTGGACATCTCCTACAGAAATTTTGGGCTTGATTGTGGTCGTAAGTTGAGGATTACCTGGGCTCTATAGGTTACAGGTAGCCCTTCACTTACGACCGCTATTGCGCCCAAAATTTCTGCGGCTAACTGAAACATTTGTTAAGTGGATTTGCCCTGTGTTGTGACCTTTCTTGCCAGAGTTGTAAAGTGAATCACTGGAGTTGTTAAATTAGTCAAATGGTTGTGAAGTGAATCTAGCTTCCCTCTTGACTTTGCTTGTCTGAAGGTCACAAAAGGGGATCACGTGACCCTGGGACATGCGACCGTCATAAAAATGAATCAGTTGCCAAGCGTCTGAATTTTGATCACATGACCACGGGGATGCTGCCCGGTCTTAAGTATGAAAAATGGTCATAAATAACTTTGTCAGTGCTTTTGTAACTTCAAACAATCACTAAATGAATGGTTTAGTTTCAAGCACTACCTGTATGCACCGGGCGTCTAAATAGAATAGAATAGAATAGAATACAATAGAATAGAATACAATAGAATAGAATACAATAGAATAGAATTTTGTATTGGCCAAGTGTGATTGGACACACAAGGAATTTGTCTTTGTGCATACGCTCTCAGTGTACATAAAGGATATGTTCATCAAGAATCATAAGGTACAACACTTAATGGTAGTCATAGGGAACAAATGATACAAGCAACACAATTACAGTCATACAGTCATAAGTGGAAGGAGATTTGTGGTGAGAACAATGAGAAGATTAATAGTACTGCAGACTTAGTAAATAGTTTGACAGTGCTGAGGGAATTATTTGTTTAGCAGAGTGATAGCATTCGGGAAAAAACTGTTCTTGTGTCTAGTTGTTCTGCTGTGCAGTGCTCTATAGCGTCGTTTTGAGGGTAGGAGTTGAAACAGTTTATGTCCAGGATGCGAGGGGTCGGTAAATATTTTCACAGCCCTCTTTTTGACTCGTGCAGTATACAGGTCCTCAATGGAAGGCAGGTTGGTAGCCATTGTTTTTTCTGCAGTTCTAATTATCCTCTGAAGTCTGTGTCTGTCTTGTTGGGTTGCAGAGCCAAACCAGACAGTTATGGAGGTGCAGATGACAGACTCAGTAATTCTTCTGTAGAACTGGATCAGCAGCTCCTTGGGCAGTTTGAGCTTTCTGAGTTAGCGCCAATTAGAAGCCAATTAGCCAAGAATTCATTTTTTGCAGTATTTGGATCTTGCTCTCCCAGCCAAGCCAACATGGGTAACCATCAGATGCCATGCCTTGTTAATTTAAGGATTGGATGATGCTTGGGAGTCTGTAACTAGAAGACATCAAAAGGACTCCTTGCTCGACCTGGGAAAGGCCTAAAGGCAGACAAAGAAGATGGTGTTTGAAGGACGCTTCTGGAGAACCTTCATCAGACGTCACAAGCCAATGTCCCCGTTAAAAAGTGGACAGTGGTCACAGCAGCTGAAAAAGGGACTGTCCCGTGCCAAACTTTCCAGGGTTTGAAATCTATGTGGGTGCGAGTGACAAGCTGGAAAAATAAACTTTTCAATTTAAGACACAAATTTCAAGGTCAGCCATTGGTCACTCCCTCGACCGCATTAGAGGCCTTTCTTTAAAAAAAGCAAAAGAAAGAAAGAAAGAAAAACTGGGCAGGCATCCGTTTAATGCACACTGGCCTTCTTATACATTTTTCAGACGGTCTTTTGGACATCGGAGTAGAGATGTTCCTGAAATATTCAAAAGTCTATTAGCCCAGCTGAAAAATGACGTCGTTAAAGATGACAGCTTGATTTTTAAAAGCCTGACAGGGAAAGTGCATTAAAGAAATCTGACTCAGCCGACATCCTTTTTTAAAAAAAATATAAATACAGTTATATTTATTCCTTAAAACTGATTACAAAAACACCAATCATAAATCATTTGAAAAGGGATATTTGTTTAGAAGAACAAAGTGTATAAACATGGCAGTGATGGAACTTAAACTAAGAAAAGTGGGTTTTCTGAAGGGTTGAATCCTAGGGTTGTAGATCCATGGGCTATAATGATAAATAAAAAAAAAAAAACTATTTTACTTGTTATTACCAAATTTGCTCTAAAGCTATGGAAGATGGCAAAATAAGAACAGACACAGTTTTCTCCTTTCTGTCCCAAAGGTGCTTTTTCCAAAAGGCAATTGGACTTTCTTGGGGTTTTTTTTCTCCTTGAAAACATTTCGCTTCTCATCCACGAAGCTTCTGTTCTTCTTCAGAACTAAAGAAACTTCTTGGATGAGAAGCGAAATGTTTTCAAGGAGAAAAAAAAAAAACCCAAGGAAGCCCAACTGCCTTTTGGAAAAAGCACCTTTGGGACAACCATGACCTGGATGACTGAGAATCTCCTTAGACATTTTCTCCTTTCTATTAAATGAGGCCTTTGCATTTTGATGGAAGGGATATATAGTGAGTGAGAGAGAGAGAGAGAGAGAGAGAGAGAGAGAGAGAGAGAGAGAGAGAGAGAGAGAGAGAGATAAAAAGAAATAAATAGAGATTGGAGATTGGAGATCCTCATCTTTTTAAAGGACATGAACTCATGACATAGCTTATGAATCATTTCTGCCACTGAAACAACAACTTAAACTCATCCTTAAGTTGTGCCTTCTGTCTTTTCCTGACAGAATACTCTTGGTGTAAACCCGTCCTTAGGTGGTCCAGTTTTAAGTTTGTGCCTTCTGTCTTTTCCTGACGGAATACTCTTGGTGTAAACCCGTCCTTAGGTGGTCCAGTTTTAAGTTTGTGCCTTCTGTCTTTTCCTGACGGAATACTCTTGGTGTAAACCCATCCTTAGGTGGTCCAGTTTTAAGTTTGTGCCTTCTGTCTTTTCCTGACAGACTACTCTTGGTGTAAACCCATCCTTAGCTGGTCCAGTTTTAAGTTTGTGCCTTCTGTCTTTTCCTGACGGAATACTCTTGGTGTAAACCCGTCCTTAGCTGGTCCAGTTTTAAGTTTGTGCCTTCTGTCTTTTCCTGACGGAATATTCTTAGTGTAAACCCATCCTTAGGTGGTCCAGTTTTAAGTTTGTGCCTTCTGTCTTTTCCTGACGGAATACTCTTGGTGTAAACCCGTCCTTAGGTGGTCCAGTTTTAAGTTTGTGCCTTCTGTCTTTTCCTGACGGAATACTCTTGGTGTAAACCCATCCTTAGGTGGTCCAGTTTTAAGTTTGTGCCTTCTGTCTTTTCCTGACAGAATACTTTTAGTGTAAACCCATCCTTAGGTGGTCCAGTTTTAAGTTTGTGCCTTCTGTCTTTTCCTGACAGAATACTCTTGGTGTAAACCCGTCCTTAGGTGGTCCAGTTTTAAGTTTGTGCCTTCTGTCTTTTCCTGACGGAATACTCTTGGTGTAAACCCATCCTTAGGTGGTCCAGTTTTAAGTTTGTGCCTTCTGTCTTTTCCTGACGGAATACTCTTGGTGTAAACCCATCCTTAGGTGGTCCAGTTTTAAGTTTGTGCCTTCTGTCTTTTCCTGACGGAATACTCTTGGTGTAAACCCATCCTTAGGTGGTCCAATTTTAAATTGTGCCTTCTGTCTTCTGATAGAAATGACTTGATGTAAACCCATCCTTAGCTGGTCCAGTTTTAAGTTGTGCCTCCTTGTCTTTTCCTGACAGAAAAGTCACGTAACAACTGCCTTGCTTAGCAACAGAAATGTTGGGTTCAGTTATGATCGTAAGTCGAGGACTACCTGTATTCAAAGAATGGGCCATTATTGGCATCTACAGGTAGTCTTCGACTTACAATAGTTCACTTAGTGACGGAAGTTAGAACACCACTGAAAAAAAGGACATGACCATTGCAGTCATCCTCATGGTCATGTGATCAAAATTCAGATGTTTGGCAACTGGTTCATACTTATGACGGTTGCAATGTCCACGGCCTTCTGACAAACCAAGTTAATGGGGAAGCCAGATTCACTTAACAACCATGTTAGTAACTTAACAACTGCAGTGGCTCACTTAACAACTGTGGTGAGGAAGGTTGTAAAATGGGGCAAAACTCACTTAACTGTCTGGCTTAACAAAGGAAATTTTGGGTTCAGTTGGTGTCATAGGTAGAGGACTACCTGAAGTGACATTTCTGTTTAGGATTACATTCAGGAAGCATCAACTGAGGAGATTTGCCTTAAAATGAAAAATGGGTAACTTCTTTCTCCCTACTGTTTATAAAGGATGGGTAGTTGATATTAAAAAAATACAATTTCGCATAAATTCTCTTGATGTTATTTTAGAAAGCAGATTTGGTGACCTATTTCTGTTGCGTTGTGTTGTGTTGGAGCAGGAAAAGACGTTCCAAAAGCAAATTAAAAAGTTGGACAAAACCAAAAATTGCACACTTATTTTCTTTTGATAAACACACTCTCCATAGCAACTGAGGAAAAGGAGACCGTTTCAAGCCTCCCTCAAATAATTAATTGACTTTTAATTAAGTCGGCAGCTTTCTGGAATTTCATGGCGACCGTTGTGGGAGTAGCTGAGGTCTCCAGAGTTCACTTCGAGGGATGTGAAAATATTCCTCATGAATGCATAGTAACGGGTGTCTTTCTAACATCTGCGTCAAAGCCAAAAACTTGAAAGAAAAAAAACATTATTATTATTATTATTTTTTTAAAAAAAGAAGGATTAGAGTAAATATAAAGCTTTGGGAGAATACTCCTTAGGAAAACCCTTTTTTTTAATGCAAGAGAGAACTTTTTATAAATCTATCTTTAGTTAGTATCTGTCTGAGGAGACCTTTCCTCAAAGTATGAATGTCTTCAATTCCAGCACTTGAAATTTAACAGAATGAGATGTTGGAGAAAGTGGCATAAAAGGCTGAGTCGTTCATTTATGTCTTCTTCTGGCATTCTGGAGAAGTGGTGAGGGCCAAGGACACGAACCAAAGATGAGAGAATCCTTCCTTCCTTCCTTCCTTCCTTCCTTCCTTCCTTCCTTCCTTCTTTTCTTTCTTCCTTCCTTCCTCCCTCCTTCTCCCTCTTTCCCTCTCTCCTTTCCCTCCTTCTTTCTCTTCCCTTTCCTTCTTTCCCTTCATTCCTTTCTTCCTCTCATCCTCCCTTCCTCCTTCCCTCCCTTTCTTCTTCTCCCCTTTGTCTTCCTTTCCTTTCCTCTTCTCCCCTTTGTCTTCCTTTCTTTTCCTTTCCTTCCTCTCTCCTTCTCTTCCTTCCTTCTCTTCCCTTTCCTTTCCTTCTTTCCCTTCATTCCTTTCTTCCTCTCACCCTCCCTTCCTCCTTCCCTCCCTTTCTTCTTCTCCCCTTTGTCTACCTTTCCTTTCCTCTTCTCCACTTTGTCTTCCTTTCCTTCCTCTCTCTTTCTCTCCCTTCCTTCTCTTCCCTTTCCTTCTTTCCTTTCTTTCCTTTCTTCCCCTCACCCTCCCTCACTCCTTCCCTCCCTTTTCTCTTCTCCCCTTTGTCTTCCTTTCCCTTTCCTTTCCCTTTCCTTTTCCCTTCCCCTTCCCCTGTAAGACTTATGACTGTTTTCCATTTCTATCTCAAGTGACCAATAATAGGAATTTTGTTTCTATGGCTGTTTTACTTTTAAGGCAGTCTACCAGTGGCTACACTGGATTCAAGTAGCAAAGCGTGTCAACAGAAGGGCTCAAATCAAAGGTGTGCTAACAGAAACCACATGTTCTTGAAGATGGGCATGATAACAACAGAAGGCCTGGCCAGCATCACTGCTGAAGCTGAAGATCAGATTAAAATCTGCACAGCAAGACATCCGCCTTCCCTCCCAGCCATTTTCAACTTAAGAGCGACAGACAGAAGAGTCCTATCTGAAGACAGATTTCAACATTTGTTCAGATTGCAACATTTTCACGCAGTTTGACCTCACAAACAGGAACAGAACTGTCACTGCCTGCGCTCAAATAACTTTTAACGTGACGGCTTCAAACTCCGCTCCTTTGACACATGCGTCAGAATGTCCTGTGGAATTATGTAATAGGGACGGCTTGTATGATGATGTCCAAATGGCATCAGGATTTATTTCAAATTTCCAAATCCTGTTTTTTAAAAAAATAACAACCCACAAGATGGATATTGGTTCATGTTATCTTTTCCTCAGTTGGTAGATAACAGAATAATAGAGTTGGAAGGGACCTTAGAGGACTTCTAGTCCAACCCCTTGCTGAGGCAGGAAACCATTTCAGACAAATCATTGTCCAATATCTTCTTAAAAAACTTCCAGTAATGGAGCACCCAAAACTTCTGAAGGAAAGCCGTTCCTTTGATTGATTGTTCTAACTGTGAGGAAATTTCTCCTTAGTTCTAGATTGTTTCTCTCCTTGATTAGTTTCCATCCATTGCTTCTTGTCCTGCCTTCAGGTGCTTTGGAGAATAGCTTGACTCCCTCTTCTTTGGGGCAGCCCCTGAGATATTGGAAGATGCTATCATGTCTCCCCTAGTCCTTCTTTTCATTAAACGAGACAGATCCAGTTCCTGCAACCGTTCTTCATATGTTTTAGCCTCCAGTCCCCTAATCATCTTTGTTGCTCTTCTCTCCACTCCTATCCAAAGTCTCAACATCTTTTTTATATAGTGGTGACCCAAACCGGATGCAATATTCCAAATGTGGTCTAACCAAGGCATTTTAAAGTGGTATTAATACTTCTTGTGATCATGATTCAATCCCTTTGTTAATGCAACCAAGGGACTGTGTTGGCTTTTTTTGACAGCTGCTAGCTCGTATGCTCATTCATAGCTTGTCGATTGAAAGGTTGGCAGTTCAGCGGTTCGAATCCCTAGTGCCGCGTAATGGGGTGAGCTCCCGTTACTTGTCCCAGCTTCTGCCAACCTAGCAGTTCGAAAGCACGTAAAAAATGCAAGTAGAAAAATAGGGACCACCTTTAGTGGGAAGGTAACAGTGTTCCGTGCACCTTTGGCGTGTAGTCCTGCCAGCCACACGACCACGGAGATGTCTTCAGACAGCGCTGGCTCTTCGGCTTAGAAACGGAGATGAGCACCGCCCCCTAGAGTCAGGAACGACTAGCACATATGTGCGAGGGGAACCTTTACTTTTACCTTAGCTCATATTTAAGTGATTGTCCACTAGGACTCCAAGATCCCTCTCGCAGTTACAAGATCTAAGAATTTAAGGATCTATGAACAGATCAGGTGGTTGTAGATTGGTGACAGTTGATTGAATAATGAAAGGCCAGATGAGAGAGAGAGAGAGAGAGAGAGAGAGAGACAGACAGACAGACAGACAGACAGACAGACAGAATTCAACTGCCTTACAACAAAGAATATTCCACATCCCAGGAGAATTTCATGTCAAGCTTCTTCCTCTTTGGAAGAAAAATGAACTTTCTTTTTCATCAAATCCAAGTGATTATTTACAAAAACTTTTTTTTTTTTTGGCACTAAAAAAAGTGGTGAGATGCTCCAGATGTGTTATAGTGTTATAGTCCTAGAGGTTGTTGACATGTTTCATCCTTAAAACAAACACAAGTGGCAAATGAATGCAACAGAGGTTGTGTTGCATCACCCCTGAGGAAAAATTTCTCCAGAAAGCAGGAAGAAGGATTTTCGCAGCTTTTAAATCCCGCTCTGCTGCTGTCTTCATTTAATAAGGGCTTCCCTCGAGCTGTCGTTCTTACACATCGAACACATTTGTTAAGAGATCCGTAAAAATGTCATCTGTCATTGCTTGAAAGATGTCACTGGCCTTCCATAACTGAATTCTTTCATTCTTCTGCCCTGTGTTATAAATCCATTTGCAACTAAGTAGGACAAAAAGACATCATTCTCCCAGTTGTTAGTGTTAGTTAATTGTTAATGTTTTGAGCTTGTCAAGAACTTGATATAAACAAAGAGCTGGGAGCAACGAGGAAGCACAATGCTATCCCTTGTGAAAAGGGATGGTCGTTTATTAGAAAATAAACCACCATTGGTTTACTACAGTATTGGCCAAACTTGTGGAAGCCTTTTGGGAAAAGTGTATTTTCTAAAACTAGCTAATAACACCACTTTTTTTTAGAGCGCTCCATGGCTTAGGACCCGGGTATTTACGAGACCGCCTTCTGCCTCCGATAGCCTCCCACCGACCAGTACGCTCCCACAGAGAGGGGCTCCTCAGGGTGCCGTCGGTCAAACAATGCCGACTGGCGGCCTCCAGGGGGAGAGCCTTCTCTGTGGGGGTATCTACTCTCTGGAATGAGCTGCCCCCAGAGATACGGCGGATCCCGGATCTACGCACCTTTCGCCATGCCCTAAAGACATTTTTATTCCAACAAGCCGGGCTGGCCTAAACTCTTTTAAATTGTTTTAATTTTTAAACTGTTTAATTATGGGTTTTAATACAGGGGTGCTTTTAATTGTGGGCCAAATTAATTTAATCGGATTTTAATACTGTTTTAAATTTTGTATTTCTTGTGTTTTATCTGTTGGCTGTTCACCGCCCCGAGTCCTTCGGGAGAAGGGCAGTATATAAATATAAATAATAATAATAATAATAATAATAATAATAATAATAATAATAATAATAACCGGGACTTGCAAATTGAAGTTGAGCGACTGGAAAAAGAAATCGTGTGTTGTCCCGATTGTAATTGGAGCCCTTGGAGCAATACCCAAAGGGCTACCCTGCTATTTAGAAATTCTACATTTGCCGGACTTGAACATTTTGACTCTACAAAAAACCACCTTACTCGGAACAGCTTACATCCTCCAACGATACCTTAACAGTTCCTAGGTCCTTGGTTAGGACTCGAGCTGCTGAGCTATTAACTAGCCTCAAAAGCTATGAATCTCACTAAAGATTAAATAATAATAATAATAAGAATAATAAGAATAAGAATAATAATAAGAAGAAATTCTAAATTTGCCAGACTTGAACATTTTGACTCTACAAAAAACCACTTTACTCGGAACAGCTTACATCCTCCGACGATACCTTAACAGTTCCTAGGTCCTTGGTTAGGACTCGAGCTGCTGAGCTATTAACCAGCCTCAAAAGCTATGAATCTCACTAAAGATTAACCAATAATAATAATACATATATACATAGAGATGCATATCAACATACATGGAGATACACACACATGGTTCCTAAAATTCAGGATGCGCGCAAATGAATCTTTTCATGAAATAGTTACCTCAGGAATGGTTGACACTTGATCTGGCCCACTGGGCCGAAAATGCTATTTAGGGGAGGGAAGACGCTGAGGTAAAGAATCCCATGATTCACATACGTTGCATCACAAGAGTTGCTTCAGTTTGACCTGCATCTGGCAAATATTTATTCAAGCATGGTTCGTCTTTGAGGGAGGGGTGGGTGGGTGGGTGGGAGGGAATGGAACGCAGCCCAAAATTTATCCACTAGGAAAGTAGATAATTCATAAAGGGTAATTGGCAGGGATAGTAATGTATGGCTGTGAGAGTTGGACCGTAAGGAAGGCTGAGCGCCGAAGAATTGTTGCTTGGATAAGTTACTAGATCCCTAAATCTCCTTCTTCCTCAAAGAAGGGAGAAGCAACCCAGAACTAAGGAGAAATCTCCTGACAGAACAATTAACCAGTGGAACGACTTGCCTCCAGAAGCTGTGGGGGCTCCAACTTTGGAGGTTTTTAAGAAGAAATTGGACAACCATTTGCCAGCAATAGTATAGGGCAGTGGTGGCAAACCTTTTACTACCGAGTACCGAAAAGGTATGGGCTTTGCGCGCTTTGCGTGCACGTGCTATCCACGCTAACGCATGGCTCCTCCATGCGCTGTGCATGCAACCACAACATCTGCGCATGCGTGCAGCTTTCACGCGGCTCCCCCATGCACTGTGTGCACAATCGCATCATCTGTGCATGTGCACAGATTACACGCCCCCCCGTGCGCTGCATGTACAATCAAAGCATCTGCGCACGCATGTGGGTTTTGTGCGTGCAATGCGTGCGCATTAAGGAGCCTTGGTGGAGCAGCGGACTAAAGTGCTGTTAAATAGCACCAGCTGCCTGCAATTACTGCGAGTTCAAATCTCACCAGGCTCAAGGTTGACTCAGCCTTCCATCCTTCCGAGGTAGGTAAAATGAGGACCCGGTTTGTGGGGGCAATAAGCTGACTTTGTATAAAAAAGAACACCGCTTGGGGGGGGCCGAGAGCCCTACTAAGCAGGTATATACAAAAGGATGAAGGCTATTGCTTAAAGCATTATAAGCCACCCTGAGTCTCCGGAGAAGGGCGGCATATAAATCGAACCAATAAATAAATAATAAATAAATAAATAAATAAATGCCATCTATGCATGCGCGGACTGTGTGCAAGTGCTCTCATTTGCATGCACAGGAGAGCTCCGAAGATCAGCCGGGTCCCCTGAATTGCACGCATTTGCACTGGAGGTCCGAATACCAGCTAGTGGGGCGCGCGGATAAGCTGCAGGTGAGTTGGGTGACAGCTCGCATGCCCGTAAAGATGGCTCTGTGTGCCAGCTCGGGCACGTGTGCCATAGGTTTGCCTGCCTGAGCATGGGGTTGGACTAGAAGACCTCCAAGGTCCCTTCTGATTTTGTTATTCTGTTTTTAATTTCTTGCATCAGTACCACATACCGTATTTTTCGGAGTATAAGACGCACCGGAGTATAAGACGCACCTACCTTTTTTGGTGAGGAAAAGAAGAAAAAGAAATCTCCCTCTGCCTCTGAGCAATTTTGCCTCGTTGCAGCAAACAGCCTGCTTTACTTTCATTTTCATTTTCAGCATAGCTTGATTAGCACAAGGAAAGAGAAAAAATCTGCTCCAGCAATTTACCTCTTTGCAGCAAGCAGCAGAGCCCTGCGCAAAACAGCTGAGAGCAAATCAGCTGAGAGTCGGGAGGCCGATCCAATCAACTTGTGCTAATTAGGCTGTGCTGAAGCTGAAAGGAGCTGTTTTTTCTTGCTGTTTGCTGGCAAGGAGGTAACTGCTGCGAGGCAGAGGCCAAAGGATGGGGGCCAGTGGGTGGGCGGGGCTACATCTGGTGTATAAGACGCACCTAAATTTTCACCCCCTTTTAGGGGGGGAAAGGTGTGCCTTGTACTCTGAAAAATACGGTAGTTAGCTCTGAATTAAATTGTGTGTCACAGTAGAAGAAGTGCTAATAAGGACTAAATAGGGGCTGGTTTTTTTTGCACAGATAATCACCCAAGTGGCCTCAACCAGAAAGGTTTTATCTGTGCTCAGAGAGACTCCAAGTGGCCTCAATAACTCTCAGAGAGAATGCTAAGGACCAGATGACTGCCAGGAATATAAATATAAATCCTTCCATTCTGCCCCATTCAGCCAGAGCCAAAGAAGCGTCTTCGGATGAGAAGCGAAACTTCTTCAAGGAAAAAAACAAAGAAAGCCCAGTTGCCTCTTGAAAAAGCATCTTTGGGACTGAAGGGGACACCTTAATTTTGGTGTGAACCTGAGCTAAACCCTTCCACCTGATCTATAATCTTTGCAACCACAAGATTGATCCATTGTGTGACGTACTTGATAGAAAGTCAAATGACAGTCCAGGATCTTGCTGCGCTCCTGGGTAGGGAAGAAGTTAAAATCTGCCAGGAAATAACGCCTTATGATTTTAGCAATAATTCACAACCGTTGGAAGACATGTAAAGGGTGGGGAAGGGGGCTTTCACGCCCTCAAAGGAATAATTAAAGGTTATGTTTTAGAAAGCGGAGCCATTCTTCATCAGGATAATTGTTTCTTTTTTGAAGTGTGCGTCTGGGGAGGTTGCAAGAAAACCGCTCAACAGTTATTAATTTATGCTTAACCTGCTGTTTTCTCCTCCAGGCTGAAACGATCAAAGAGGGATCCCAGAGCATACAAAAACACATGGTTTTTTTTGGGTTTTTTTTGTTTTTTTTAAATCCAATGTTTTGATCTTCATTGAGGACGGCTTTAATGATTATCCTGAAATTAAACCGAACAATTGGCAAACAGTGTAGAATTTTAATACAGGCCTCCTCCTACCATGAAAATAGAGAGACGTAATGGCTCAGTGGCTAAGACGCTGAGCTTGTCGATCGGAAGGTCGGCAGTTCAGCGGTTCGAATCCCTAATGCCGCGTAACGGGGTGAGCTCCCGTGACTTATCCCAGCTTCTGCCAACCTAGCAGTTTGAAAGCAGGTAAAAAATGCAAGTAGAAAAATAGGGACCACCTTTGGCGGGAAGGTAACAGCGTTCTGTGCCCCTTTGGCGTTGAGTCATGCCGGCCACATGACCACGGAGACGTCTTCGGACAGCGCTGGCTCTTCGGTTTTGAAATGGAGATGAGCAGCGCCCCCTAGAGTCGGGAACAACTAGCACATATGCGCGAGGGGAACCTTTACCTTTACCATGAAAATAGCAACTGTAATTAGTACCGATTATAACATCAAGTTATTCTTCAAGCGTTGCCCCATGGAGAGCATGATGCCGTACAGATAGTCCTTGACTTACAACAAGTTCGCTTAGTGACCGTTTGAAGTTACAACAGCACAGTCAAAAAGGTGACTTACGAACATTTTTCATATTTAGGTTTGTTGCAGCCTCAGCACAGTCACGTGGTCAAAATCCAGATGTTTGGCAACTGGAGTGTTGCCAGTATCATAGAACATAGAATAATAGAGTGAGAAGGGACCTTGGAGGTCTTCTAGTCCAACCCCCTGCTCGGGGGTAGGAGACCCTATATCAGGGGTGTCAAATTCGATTTCACTGAGGGCCGCATCAGGGTTGTGTTTGACCTCAGGGGACCAGAATGGGTCTGGCCAGGTGGGCGTGGCCAGCTCGATGTCACTCACGTCGGGGGTGCCTGTGGCAGCCTGAGTGCTCTGCCAGTAAAAATGGGGTCCCGAGCTCCGTTTTTGGCTGTGATAGCCTCCTGCAACCCTCTGCCAGTGAAAACAGAGCTCGGGAGGGCCACGGGAAGCCCTCCTGAGCTCCATTTTCACTGCAAAGGCACCACGGGCGGGTCCTTCGCTTTTTTCAGGGCAGCCCCACAGGCCAGATTTAAGCACCTCGCAGGCTGAATTCAGCCCATGGGCCTTTGACACCCCTGCCCTATATCATTCCAGACAAGTGGCTGTTCCGGTCTCCTCTTAAAAGCCTCCAGTGATGGAGCACTCACAACGTCTGAAGGCAGCTCTCCCACTGGTTGATTGCTCTCACCATTAGGAAATTTCTCCTGAATTCTAAGTTGCTTCTCTCCTTGGTTATTTTCCATCCATTGTTTCTTGCCTTGCCTTCTGGTGCTTTGGAAAACAGTTTCACCCTCTTGTCTTCGTAAAGGTAAAGGTTCCCCTCGCACATATGTGCTGGTCATCGTTCCTGACTCTAGGGGGCGCTGCTCATCTCCGTTTCAAAGCCGAAGAGCCAGCGCTGTCCGAAGACGTCTCCGTGGTCATGTGGCCGGCATGACTAAATGCCAAAGGCGCACAGAACACTGTTCCCTTCCCACCAAAGGTGGTCCCTATTTTTCCACTTGCATTTTTTACCTGCTTTCGAACTGCTAGGTTGGCAGAAGCTGGGACAAGCAATGGGAGCTCGCCCCGTTACTAGGGATTCGAACCGCTGAACTGCCGACCTTTCGATTGACAAGCTCAGCGTCTTAGCCATTGAGCCACCGCGTCCTCTCTTTCCCGTCTTTTTAGGAGTCCCTCAAATATTGGAATGCCGCTATCATGTCTCCCCGTAGTCCTTCTTTTCATTAGATTAGACCCCATCCAATTCCTGTAACTCTTCTTTGTTATGTTTTCGCCTCCAGCTCCCCTAATCATTCTTACTCTCACCATATCAGACAGTGGGAGAAGAAGAAAAACGAGTGGGTTTTCCCCTTCTTCTCGCTCAATTTATCTTGGCGACTCCAACAACAAGCAGAGCAACACAAAATGACCTCACCCATCCCTCCTCCTTGGTTTTGCAACCGAAATCATGTTTTGACTTCATCCTAAGAGAACATCCCCTTCCAACCAGACCTTCCTGAACTCCGTCATGAGAGATACTCGCCTAGAGACAAGCAGCACACACGCACACAAACACAAACACAGACACACACAGAGAGAGACACTTAAGATATTTTAAGAACAATTGATATTTCACGAGAAGAGTCCTCCACTCCTCTGCTCAAAACAGAATCCCTTATGCCACCACGCTTCAAGTTTTGGGCTTAAGACAACTTAGAATTACGCCTCCTTCGGTCTGACCTAAGCGTAGTACACAAAATTATCTGCCACATCGTGTCCTACCTGTCAATGACTACTTCAGCTTCAACCGCAACAACACATGAGCACACAATAGACACAAACTTAAGGTAAACCGCTCCAAACTCGATTGCAGTAAATACGACTTCAGCAACAGAGTGGTCAATGCCCGGAATGCACCAACTGACTCTGTGGTTTCATCCCCAAACCCCCAAAACTTTAACCTTAGACTATCTCCTGTTGACCTCACCCCATTCCTAAGAGGTCCTTAAGGGGCGTGCATAAGCCTGGTGGCGCAGCAGACTAATAGCCTGTTATTAACATTCAGCTGCCTGCAATTACTGCAAGTTCGAATCTCCCCAGGCTCAAGGTTGACTCAGCCTTTCATCCTTTCTAAGGTAGGTAAATTGAAGACCCAGATTGTGGGGGCAATAAGATGACTTGGTATAAATATACAAAAGTATGAAGGCTATTGCTTAATGCATTGTAAGCCGCCTTGAGTCTCCGGATAAGGGTGGCATATAAATCAAATTTTTTAAAAAGCGCACCAGCGTGCCTTCCGTCCCTATCCTACTGTCCCCATTTCTTCGTGCCCATTTCATGTATTCATAATCATGTTTATACTTATATCTGTTATCTAATACATGCTTGGCGAAATAAATAAATGAATAAAACAAAAATAAATAAAATAAATTGTGCAATCTGACTCTCTGGAGAAGGAGGGCCGGTTCATCTTAACGCAACTGGATCACGTTGCGAAATGTCCTTCGGGATGATTTACGCACATTCCCCAAACTTTTTTTTTTCTTTCCAGAATAAACACGGCAGTGACTTAGCCTAGTGGGAACGTTTCCCATGGGGACAAGCCACGTTCTTCCCACGAGTCATTTCCCGGTAGATTTCCGATGCTTTCACTTTACTGCAGCTCTCAAAGGAAATAAGATAATTTCCCTCAGGGCTTTTCTGTAAACTGGCTAATGAAAAGAGGGAAGTGGAGAGGGAAAGAGGTGAATTTGGCTTTCCTGCAGATAAGTTTCCCCTAGACAGCTGACAAACAGGTTGCGTACTACGTAAGGACTTTATTCCCATGGACGAAGATGTGTGGGAACTATGGCAAGGTTTCCTGCCTGAGCAAGGGGTTGGACTAGAAGACCTCTAAGGTCCCTTCCAACTCTATTTTGACAGGGCAAGTAAAGAATCGATGAGTTCTCTCCAATAAATATTTCTGTAGGAAAAGAATAAAGGGCTTTTTCAAAGCCGGATCGGTGTTTTTGAAGGAGACTGAAGGACTTCATAATTGATTACAGGTAGTCCTCGACTTACATCCATTCTTTTAGTGACCGTTTGAAGTTACGACAGCACGGAAAAACATGACGACTATTGCAACGTTCTTGTCATCATGTGATCAAAATTTGGATGCTTGGCAACTGACTCGTATTTATGACAGTTGTGGTGTCCGGGAATCATATGATCCCCTTTTGCGACCTTCTGACAAGCCGGTGGAAGCCTGATTCACTTAACAACCATATTGCTCACTTAACAACTGCCGTGATTCACTTCACAACTGTGTCAAGAAAGGTCATAAAATGGAGCACGACTCACTTCAAATGATCACCTTTTGCACCCTTCTGATGAGACTGTTGTTGTTGTTGTTGTTGTTGTTATTATTATTATTATTATTATTATTATTATTATTATTATTATCTTTATTCATTAAATATGAAACTCAGTCAACTGAACATTCAAAAATGCATCACAAATGCCATTGACTGGTGCTAATGGTTGATACGGGTTGCTGCCAACCTCCTAGGTATCAACCAAGTACCTTCTTAAGATGTACAATGTTCTGAATAGCGCAGTTTTTTGCAGTTCCGCTGGTGTTATTGAAGGAAGCTGCAATTTGCTGGTGTATCTTATAAAATTCTTGGACATGGTACCAAGTGCCCCGATGACAATGGGTATCACTCTTACATGTTTCATCCATAGCTGTGTAGTTTCGATGGCCAGGTTGCGTGATATTTCGTGATTTTTTCCAGTTCTTTTTCTTCAACTCTGGCGTCTCCTGGTACCGCGATGTCAACAAATTGTACGTTTCGGCTTTCGACAACTGTGATATCTGGTGTGTTGTGTTCCAAGTGACGATCCGTCTGTATTCAAAAGTCCCACAAGATCTTCACCTTCCAATTTTCTGTAACTTTTTCCATTATTATTATTATTATTATTATTATTATTATTATTATCTCTTTTATTCATTAAACATGAAACTCAGTCAACTGAACATTTAAAAATGTGTCACAAATATGATTGACTGGTAATAATGGTTGATACAGGTTGCTGCCAGCATCCTAGGTATCAACCAAGTATTATTATTATTATTATTATTATTATTATTATTATTATTATTATTATTATTATTATTACTATTATTTACTTTATTCATTAAACATGAAACTCAGTCAACTGAACATTCAAAAATGCATCACAAATACGATTGACTGGTACTAATGGTTGATACAGGTTGCTGCCAGCATCCTAGGTATCAACCAAGTATTATTATTATTATTATTATTATTATCTTTATTCATTAAATATGAAACTCAGTCAACTGAACATTCAAAAATGCATCACAAATACCATTGACTGGTACTAATGGTTGATACAGGTTGCTGCCAGATTCCTAGGTATTAACCAAGTATTATTATTATTATTATTATTATTATTATTATTATTATTATTATCTTTATTCATTAAATATGAAACTCAGTCAACTGAACATTCAAAAATGCATCACAAATATGATTGACTGGTACTAATGATTGATAAGGTTGCTGCCAGCATCCTAGGTATCAACCAAGTATTATTATTATTATTATTATTATTATTATTATTATTATTATTAATCATAATCATAATTTTAATCAACATAGGTGCCTAGTGAACATTGCATTGTCTGAGTCATTTTACTTACACAGTCCAATCTTAATCATAATAATGCTAATAATAATAGTAATAGTATATTGTTCACTTATATATAATAATAACGAGATGTGCTTAATGGCCATGATTTCCTTAACAGCTGCAGTGATTGACTTAACCTTTGTGGCCAAAAAAAAAAGGGGAGGGTGTAAAATCAGGAGCGATTCACCTAATACCGTGATGGCGAACCTATGGCATGTATGCCACAGGTGGCATGTGGAGCCGTATCTGTGGGGACACAAGCGTTGCCCTTGCTGAGCTCCAACACGCATGCGTGCACCGGCCACCCAATTTTCAGCCCTTCCGGGCCCACCGGAAGTCGGGAAACAGGCTATTTCCAGCCTCCAGGGGGCCTCCAGGAGGGTCGGGAAGGCAGTTTTTGCCCTCCCCAGGCTCCTAGAAAGTCTCTGGAGCCTGGAGAGGGTGAAAAATGGGCCCACTGTTTCATCACTTGCCAAAAGCTGGAGGAATGGGGGGGGGGTCACACGCACATGTGTGGAGTGCATTGAATTATGAGTGTAGGCACGCCTGGCCGCAAACTCCCCGCGCTCCCCCCATTTTTGGCATGCGACAGCAAAAAGGCTAGCCATCACTGATCTAGTAATTCACCGCTTTCCTTAGCAAAGGAAATTCTGGGCCCCAGTTTTTTATTTTATTTGCTTGTTTTTACAATGTATTAGCCGTCCGTCTTACCACATGGTAACAACAATCCCTTGGGGTCATAAAATCGAGGATTACCTGCATATATTAGGGGTGGGGGGCACCATGTTGCGGTGATTCTCCTTCTTTCTGATCAGTCGCAGTCTGTGTTGACAGGGGGGCAGAGGTCGACCCCGAGGCCCCTTGTATGTGGGGTGCCACAGGGGTCGGTTCTCTAACCCTTTCTGTTCAACATTTATGTGAAGCCACTGGGTGAGATCATCCGTGGTTTTGGGGTGAAGTATCATCAGTATGCTGATGATACTCAGCTATACATCTCCACCCCGGACCACCCCAACGATGCCCTTGAAGTGATGTCCCGGTGCCTGGAGGCTGTACAGATCTGGATGGGGAGGAACAGACTCAGGCTCAACCCATCCAAGACCGAGTGGCTGTGGTTTCCGACGTCCCGATATAGTCAGTTGGTGCCATCACTGACTATTGGGGATGAGTCATTGCCCCCACGGAGAGGGTTCGCAACTTAGGCGTCCTGTTGGACTCACGGCTGTCTTTAGAAGAACACTTGACGGCTCTGGCCGGGAAGTCTTTTTATCAGGTCCACCTGATTCGCCAGTTGCGTCCCTTTCTGGATCGGATCTCGTTAAATACGGTCACTCATGCCCTCATCACTTCACGCCTGGACTACTGTAATGCTCTCTACATGGGGCTCTCCTTGAGGAGCACCCGGAGGCTCCAGCTGGTCCAGAATGCGGCCGCGCAGGTAGTTATGGGAGCAGCATGGCGCTCCCATGTGGCTCCCCTCCTGCGCGAGCTGCACTGGCTCCCTGTGGTCTTCCGGGTGCGCTTCAAGGTCTTAGTTACCACCTTTAGAGCGCTCCATGGCTTAGGACCAGGGTACTTACGAGACCGCCTTCTGCCACCAATAGCCTCTCACCGCCCAGTACGCTCCCATAGAGAGGGGCTTCTCAGGGTGCCGTCAGCCAAACAGTGTTGACTGGCGGCCCCCAGGGGGAGAGCCTTTTCTGTGAGGGCACCCACCATCTGGAATGAGCTCCCCCCAGAGATACAGAAGATTCCGGATCTGCGCACTTTCCGCCGTGCCCTCAAAACATTGCTGTTTCAGCAGGTCGGCCTGGCCTAACTTTCCCTTTATATTGCTTTTGATTTTATTTTAAACTGGGATGTCTTAAATTATCTAGGACCAGAGTGTTTAGTATATTTTAATTGGTTTTTTTAACATTTGTATTACATGTATTTTTATCGTTCGCTGTTCACTGCCCTGAGTCCCTCAGGAATAGGGCGGTAAAATAAATAAATAAATAAATAAATAAATAAATGCACTCCTTAGCCCACATTCCTCTTCGAAATTATTTCGAAATTAATTGCGCCCTAAAACGTTTGCAATCTTAACCTTTTTCTCCATTCCTTTTCGAGCGGCATTGCAAAACTTCCAAACTGAGCTGAAATACAAAATTTAGCTCCCTCCTGCTCTGCAGGATTATCAGGGAAAGCAAATCCATGCAGCAGGCACAACACAAGATATCCCCGATGTTCCCCAAATTCTAGGATATTATGGGCGTATTTTTTTTATTTTTTATTTTTTTGGTTTCTTTTTCCAGCCGACCGAGATTTATGGGCAAGAACTAAATCTGGTGCCAGGAGGGACAGCTATGCTTTCCACAATCTGGGTAGCGTTTTGTGGGTTTTCCCTGTAATTTTTCCAGATGCAAATATTTGCATACAGCCGAGGCTGATTTGCTGTTGCCAACAGAAAGTAAAGTTAGGGCTTTCTCCCCCGAGTCTCCATAGAGCGGAATCTTGTCCAAGAATTTGGTTTAAAAATAATACGAATAATTTCAGCTGAGCTCTGCATGTCTTCTTCTACTTATAGCCCAGCTTCTGTGCATCTTTTGAGTTTTATAATACATCAAGTCAAGAGGCAACAACGAGCCACCTCCAAAAATCCTGGCCGTCATTTAATTCAGGTACAATGCTTCTTTTGGGTGTCTTTGACAAAATTGGATTTTTTAGTTTTGGAAACTTGGGTGTTCTGACTTAGGCTTCCTTAGAAAATATACAACATGAACTTAGTCCCGGCAAGCCTCTTTAATTCATACGGCTGTGAATTATTGTCATTCCCAGTCTGAAAGGCTTCTCAAACAGTCTTGCAGGGGAGTGTTTACAAACACCCACCTTATCTCCCTTGGAATGCTGCCAGAGAACTAATTGCCACATGCAGAACAAGGCCAAACTTAGCACAGAGTCAGACAGAACTTTTCCAGACCAGATGAACTAATTGCTTCCTGCAAAAGCTCACGTCCCGTTCACTTTTCTTTTATGTCTTCTGGGAGGGGCCAATCATCTCCAAGCCTTACTCTCAAGTCGACCTGTTTCCTTAATTGTTCCTGTCTTCTGGCAGCTCTGCACATGCCCACACTGGGAACAGGTTCAAGCTGTTCTTCTCCCTCGTTGATGTCATACTCCGGACACTCCGGAAGCAGCAAAGAACTACCAGATGGCCTTGGCCCTCTCTCTGCCTCTGACTCAGAGCCCTGGTCCGAGCCTTCCCCAGACTCCAGGACTGGCCCACGTTCCTCCCCAACCTCCTCACTGTCCGAAGTTGCTGCCAGCAATCCTGGGTCGCTGGCGGGCCACAACACTAGGAAGAAATGTTTTCTCAATTTGGCTTCGTTTGGGATCCTTTGAAGATCTTTTCAGGCATGGCTTCAAAAAATGCCATGAAGGTTGTTATAATTCCCTAAATGCTTGAATATCAGAAGACAAGGAGTAAAGTTAACTTTGAACACCTCATCTTTCTCATTCTTAATTCAACTTTATCTTTTTTTCCCCCTCTCTTGAGCCAATTGAGACACAGCACAGGATTTAATAATAATAAAAAATACAGACTAACAGAGTTGGAAGGGAACTTGGAGGTCTTCTAGTCCAACCCCCTGCCCAACAGGAGAAACTATACAGGTAATCCTCGACTTACAACAGTTCGTTAAGTGACTGTTCAAAGTTACAACGGCACTGAAAAAAAGTGACTTACGACCAGTTTTCACACTTACGACCGTTGATCACATGGTCGTGTGATCAAAATTCAGACGCTTGGCAACTGACTCACATTTACGACCGTTACAATGTCCTGAGGTCACGTGATTCCCCTTTGGCAAACTTCTCACAAGCAAAGTCAACAGAGACGCCAGACTCACTTCACAGGCATTTGACTAATTTAACAACTCCAGTGATTCACTTAACAACCCTGGCAAGAAAGGTCACAACATGGGGCAAATTTGCTTAACAAATGTTTCACTTAGCCGCAAGAAATTTTGGGCTCAATTGAGGGCTACCTGTAACCTATAAACTCCCGGGTAGTCCTCAACTCACGACCACAACTGAGACCAACATTTCTGTAGGAGATGTCTAGGCTGGGCCCGAAGGAGAGGTCAAACATGTTATCAGTCTTGAATCCCTTCGCGCCCACAAACAATCTACCAATAAATCCAGTACACCTTGAATTCTATTTATTCTTATCTATTGCTTTGTCCTTAGCAGTTCAGATTCTTGTAAACAGCATAAGCGTGCAATAAACCTTTATAAGGTAGTCCTCGATTTATGACCACAACTGAGCCCAAAATTTAGGTTGTTACATTGTGAGAAATTTGCGAAGCGGGTTTTGCCCCATTTTACGACTTTTCTTGCCACATTTGTTAAGTGAATCATAAGCAGTTGTCAAATTAAGAGCCGTGGTGGCACAGTGGTTAGAGTGCAGTTCTGCAGGTTACTTCTGCTGATCACCGGCTGCCAGCAGTTTGGTAGTTCGAGTCTCACCAGGCTCAAGATTGACTCATCCTTCCATCCTTCCAGGATCAGTGAAATGAGGACCCAGATTGTTAGGCAAGAGGCTGACTCTGGAAACCGCTTAGAGAGGGCTATAAAGCACTGTGAAGCAGTATTTAAGTCTAAGTGCTATTGCTCTCCCTCCCTCCCTCCCTCCCTCCCTCCCTCCCTCCCTCCCTCCCTCCTTCCTTCCTTCCTTCCTTCCTTCCTTCCTTCCTTCCTTCCTTCCTTCCTTCCTTCCTTCCCCTCTCTTAATTCCCTTTTTCATTTGCCCTCCTGCTGGTGCAGTGGTTAGAATGCAGCATTACAGGGTAATTCTGCCAACCGTCAGCAGTTCGATCCTGACCGGTTCAAGATTGACTCATCCTTCCATCCTTCCAGGATCGGTGAAATGAGGACCCAGATTGTTGAGAGCAACAGGCTGACTCTGTAAACCGCTTAGAGAGGGCTGTAAAGCACTGTGAAGCAGTATCTAAGTCTAAGCACCATTGCTGTTGCTAATAACGTGGTTGTTAAATGAATCTGGTTTCCCCATGGACTTTGCTTGTCAAAAGGTCGCAAAAAGCGATCATGTGACCCCTGGACATAAATGTGAGTCCATTGCCAAGCACCCGAATATAAATCATGGGCCCATGGGAATGCTACAACGGTTGTAAGTGTGAAAAAATGGTCATAAGTCACCATTTTTTTCCAGTGATGTTGTAACTTTGAATGGTCTCTAAATGAACTATTGTAAGTCGAGGACTACCTGTATTCATTCGAACGGCCTGATTTTTTTCAGCCCTTGACGTGATGACTGGGAGCAGACTTCCCATAAACGAAGAAAGCTTACATAATTTGGATGCCTGCTTCATAACTGAAGGACACTTTTTATGATTGTTGTTCTACAAACGACCACAAGCGGTTTTATATAAAGGAATCGGATTCCACCCACAGAGGGTGGAATCGCAGAGTGTGAGAAAAACAAGAGTCTCTTGCCCACTTGGGAACATTTGAGGATCTTAATAGCTAGCAACTACTAAAAGTTGGCTTGAAACTCAACGTTAAGAAAACTGAGATTATGGTATCTGGCCCTCTCAATTCCTGGCAAATAGATAGGGAAGAAATGGAGGTAGTGACAGATTTTATTTTCCTGGGCTCCAAGATCACTGCAAATGGGGACTGCAGTCAAGAAATTAAAAGATGCTTGCTCCTCGGGAGGAAAGCCATGGCAAATCTAGACAGCATTCTAAAAAGCAGAGACATCACCCTGCCAACGAAAGTGTGTATAGTCAAGGCTATGGTTTTCCTAGTTGCAATGTCTGGCTGTGAAAGTTGGACCATAAGGAAGGCTGAGCGCCAAAGAATGGAGGCCTTTGAACTCTGGTGCTGGAGGAGACTCCTGCGAGTCCCTTGGACTGCAAGGCGATCCAACCGGTCAATCCTAGAGGAGATCAACCCTGACTGCTCTTTAGAAGGCCAGATCCTGAAGAGGAAACTCAAATACTTTGGCTGCCTAATGAGAAGGAAGGACTCCCTGGAGAAGATGCTGGGAAAGATTGAGGGCAAAAGAAGAAGGGGACGGCAGAGAACGAGGTGGCTGGATGGAATCACTGAAGCAGTCGGCATGAGCTTAAATGGACTCCAGATGATGGTAGAGGACAGGAAGGCCTGGAGGAACGTTGTCCATGGGGTCGTGATGCATCAGACACAACTTCACAACTAACAACAACAACAATGTATCTCTCAACACTTGAAAAATTCAAGTGTTTTTTTTATTAGTTTGCCATGTGTACCGAGCAGTCAACAGAGACTCTGCTCAGACATTCTGCCAACTGTAAAAACAAAAAAAAGTAAATTGAATTGTATAACTGGAAATGAATGGTGTGTAGGGAATATCCCCAAAATAATATGGACTAGTAACTCTCCTTCTAAATTCGAAAAGCGAAGGAAATTTCAAATCTGTAGGGAGGTATAGAAGAGTCTAGACATGCTGGTTGTCTACAATCTTCCAGTCGCTTTTATTTCACTTTCTTTGGCTTCCAAGAATGAGTTGACCTAGGGTGACCCTTGGGAGAACTTGGCTGGCCTCCCATTCCAGCCAGACACAACTTTCTTGATTTCTCTAGCCAGACTAAACCTTCTTTCAGATATTTGGGATGTATGTGTCTGTTTGTGTGTGACAACGAGGAGGGAGAAAGAGATTTTATGGAGAACCAGAAGATGTCTGTGAACGCATCAGGAAGACATTCGGAGGAGAAAAATTGGCCTGCTAAGTGCTAACACAGCTTAATTGCGTGCCTCAGTTTCTTTGGAGCTGTTCCCTATTTATTTATGAAACGGGACTACCCAGTAGTTTGGCTCTTGAAGAAAATTTCCTGAAAGGATTGCTGTTCTCTTACGTGCCGCACTGGGTAGAGAGTTTTGCTTCCCATCATGTTCCTTTTTTGGGGGTCTTCCTTGCCAGGTTGAATGGGGACAAGGTTCTGACTGATTTTTGGCTAGGAAGAGGGATGCTCTTCTCAATGATCTTTCTAATCGCTTGGTTGTTAAAGGAACAGTCCTTCTGCATCTCTCTTGGAAGGCTTAGCATCATTCCAAATAGAATACAGAATAGAGAATAGAGTAGAATAACAGGGTTTGAAGAGACCTTGGAGGTCTTCTAGTCTAACCCCTTGCTTAGGCAAGGAAACCCTACCTCAGTTCAGACAAATGGTTATCCAACATCTTCTTAAAAACGTCCAGTGTTGGAGCATTCATAACTTTTGGAGGTAAATTGTTCTATTGATTCATTGTTCTAACTGTCAGGAAATTTCTCCTTAGTTCTAAGTTGCTTCTCTCCTTGATTAGTTTCCACCCATTGCTTCTTCTCCTACCCTCAGGTGCTTTGGAGAATAGCTTGATTCCCTCTTTTCACGTATTCCTGATTGTATCCCTCTGTACTCTATACTCTATTTAGAATATATACTCTACATAGAATAACCAAGTTGGAAGGATGTATTCATCATCACCCTGATGAAATCCACCCATTTGTAAAGGAAGGAAGGAAGGAAGGAAAGCTTCCTTGAGGTAACAGTTAGGCAATTCAGGAGACGTAAGATTAGGAAGCAAGGAAAAACAAGAAAATGGCACACAATGTCAGTTTACAGCTAAAGAAATCCCAAGATTCAAGTATGCAGAGATCCACAACAGAACTTCAGAAGACTACTTCTACTCTGCTCTGCTAAAAAAACTTCAGATTTTGATCCACTTAACTTTCAAAGTCTTCCCATATTCAGCTGCTGAACGTCAGAGGCGGCTCTATGAATTCACTTCAAAAAAGAACGCTTCTGAGATTCCCAACCCTATCTATCCGCAACCCTTTAAAGTAGCTATGTCTTTTCCCGGGTCTTTACTCAGGGAACTTTAAAGGGTATTCTCAACTTTAAAGGGTATTCTAATAGGCCTGTGCAAATCTTTCAGAAAGAGTGTGTCAGACTCCATGGAGCTACATATCCTTTTGTATCATTAAAGCAGCTGCATCTTTTTACTGCTTTGGAAGCTGTCGGCTGTCTTTGCATGCAGATACAGGCACAGCCGATTTGTATCGTGGCTGTGTACGCTGACAGCTGCGAAAATCTATATATATATATAAAAGCGAAAACCACTCATGCATCATCACGAAATCTCCAGAACCGTTAAGCCTACAAACTTGAAATTTGGCTTCTAGGTGCTCGCTAAGAAAGGATTTGTTGAAATGACCATCAGATCATTATTATTTCATATACAGTATTATATTCACACGCTCTGATGCTAAGGAGTTCGATGTTCTACTCCCTCTCCCCACCTGAAAGGAACTCTGTCCCAACTGCCAGTTGCCTTATATTAACACGCTCTGATGCTACCCCTTCGCTAAACCGGGAGTGGGCGTGGCCAGCACGTGACTCATCCGGCCTGCGGGCTGGGACATTCTACTCCCCCTCCCCCTCTGTTCCAACTGCCAGTTGCCTTATATTAACACACTCTGATGCTACGGAGTTACACATTCTACATTATGTTTCAAGCTTTAAGTGTCAATTTATCACACCCGATCACATAGTTTCATAGCGAAGCACAGGTGTCCAGCTAGTTGAGTATATTTGCACATCTATGTATTCTGGAACCTCTTTCATAGAATCCTGTTGAAGTTCTCCACAGCCCTCTCAATCGGTCATCAAGGCTATGGCAGGACAAGGGTTTACTCTTGAGTAAACTTTTGATTTACAGGACAGTGTCACCGGCACACCTCTATCTGCCAATCCTATGACCCAAAGGCCTTGATGTCTCTATTCCTGGTGGATCATTATGACCTTCTCCTCTGGGTTCTTGACTTTCAGGGACCCTGTTCCTCTATTGATCCATGTAAAATTGGGTCTCTAATATTGATCCAAAGCAGAGGTGGGTTTCATATAATTTTACCACTGGTTTGCTGCACACCGAAAATTTGAGCACACATACCTTCTGCACATACACACGGCCTTCCACACATTCGCTTTGCTAACGCCCATGGCTTGCACGCATGTTCGCGGCTTAGAAAATGTGGCTAAATAGGACGGCATAGCACCGGGGCAGGTGGGCAGGCCCAACCGCAGGTGGCCACTACCAGTTTGCCTGAATCGATCTGAACCGGCTGAATACCACCATTGATCCAAAGCATCCATTCTCAGTCAGAGAGAGGGAGAGAGAGGGAGGGAGGGAGAGAGAGAGAGACTCTAGAAGTACTGAGCAACTGAATTGAATCAGGCATCTTTTTCCAACAAAGAAAAGTGACGCTGGTAGTCCTCAATTTACGACCACAATTGAGTCCGATATTTCCGTTGCTAAATGAGACAGCCGTTCAATAAATTTTGCCCTCCGTTACAGTTTGTTAAGCGAATTGCTGCAGTGGTTCAGTTAGTAACACGGTTGCTAAGCGAATCTGGCTTCCCCATTGATATGTCGGAAGGTCGCCAAAGGTAAATCACATGACTCCAGGATACGGCAACCGTCATAAATATGAGTCAGTCGCCAAGTGTCCGAATTTTAGTCACGTGACCACGAGGAAGCTGCAACGGCCCTAAGCGCAAAAAACGGTCCTAAGTCACATTTTAAAGGGCTGGTGTTGTAAGGCCGAATGGTCGCTAAACGAGTGGTCGTAAGTCGAGGATTACCTGTAGGGAATAAACCTTGAAGAAAGGAGCAAAAGAAATGGTAAATGAAGGATCCGTAGACAGAAGCTATACCTTTACTTTGGAAATCAGGGAGAATATCGGATGAATTCTGTGCAATTGCTGACCTCCTATAAACCATGTGAAGCCGTCCTCTCTCTTCCTCCATTTGTTGGCCTTTCTCCAGGGGCTCAATGAAAAATTCCTCTTCACCAACTTTGATCATGCCGGCCTAGGTTAGAGAGGGGGGAAAAAATAAAAGGAAGAGGGCTTAAACAGGTAAAAAATCCAGCCTACTCATTTGTAAAAATAAACCACTGCTATCAGGAAAGAGCAAACCAATGAAAGTAATATACCTTGTTTACCTGAAAATAAGACCTATCCTGAAAAATAAACCCTACCATGATTTCTATGTGTGTGCCTAATATAAGCCCTACCCCCAAAATAAGCCCTACTTAAGAGCCTGCGCAGCTGGCCGACCATCCATTCTGTCTGGTTACTCGCGGTACCGCAGCCATGAAGTCAGGCGAGGTGGTAGTGGAGCTGCCCCAGCGCCCCACACCGGTTTAGCTCAGGGCTCCTGCAGCCATGCCATCCCTGCCCCAACGCTTACCTCATGGTGGCAGCACCAGCAGCCATGTGCCGCAGGAGCCCACGTGGCCGTCGGTTCACTTCTAGTACTTGTTCGATGGCCATGGATATTTGGGGGACCATCTGCAGCCAGCAACAGCTTCCCATCGCCCAGTGCGTTCCCACAGAGAGGGCCTCCTCAGGGTGCCGTCGGCCAGACAGTGTCGGCTGGCGACCCCCAGGGAGAGGGCTTTCTCTGTGGGCGCACCTACCCTTTGGAATCAACTGCCTCTGGAGTTCCGGGTGGCCCCCCGACCTCCGCTCTTTCCACCGCGACGTGAAAACGTGGCTGTTTCGTTTGGCCGGCCTGGACTGATGGGGTTTTAATTCTAATTTAATTTAAACTTGTTAGTCTTCATTGTACTTTTAACTGTTAAATTATGAGTTTTGGATTAATTTTTAACTTTTTATTAGATGTTTCTTAACTGTTGTGAGCCGCCATGAGTCCGGCTGGAAATAGGGCGGCATATAAATCTCATAAATAAATAAACAAACAAACAAACAAACAAACAAACAAATAAATAAATAAAGGAGCAGGAGGCCATGCGGTGTGGTGAGGCCATGAGGTAAGGCAAGTGTTGGGACATGGATTCGCCTGGCTGAGGGGCCCCTGAGGTAAGCTAGTGAAGGGTGCTCGGGGAGCTCCACCTGCCTCGCCTTGTGATTGCGGCACTGGTGCGTTGCTTGGCCTTCTGCTCCGTTGCAGCCGCGAGCAAGTAGAAGTGGGCTGGTGGCCACATGGGCTCTTGCTGGACAGAGATGCTGATGCTGTGCCTGTGTTGGGGCATGGGTGGTCTGGCTGCAGGGGCCCTGAGGTAAGATGGTGCAGGGCATATGGGGCAGCTCCATCCCTCCCTGCCTTGAGGTGGCGCTGGCATGTCATGCGGCCTCCTGCCCCACTGTGAGGAAGCAGAAGAAGTGGCCCTTCCGTACACTGGAGAGGGGAGAAATACCCCCCAAAAATAAGCCCTAGTGCTTATTTTGGGACCCAAAAGAAAATAAGACCAGGTCTTATTTTCGGGAAAACACAGGTATTAAAAACCGCAAAGTAACACTTTTAATAAAATGTCTCACTTAGCAGCAGAAATTTTTGGGCTCAATTGTGGTTGTATGTCAAGGACTACCTGCAAAGCTATTTTCCGAAGTGTACGTAAGCCAGCAATAGTAGGAGAAAAGCATTGTGCAATATTGAGGAGGCTTTGGTTTTCTTGGCAGCTCCTTGATTAATCACAGAAGGAAGATAGAAACGAATGTCAAAAGATGGCAAATAGAATCGGAATAAGCTTCCATTAAAAGCTTCCCTGGCAAACCTGAAAAGCAGATCAATTCTGCAAAAAAAAAAAAAAAAAAAAAGTGTTTTGGCACAAAATACTGCCCGAGAATTGCATTTTCTTTCTCCCCGCAAAAAAACCCCCACAACCCCACAATGCAATCTTTTGACAGGGCCAAAGGGGGCCGGTTGGAACCGAATTAAAGCTATTCCTGGTGCTTTCATCAATATAAGATATAAACACCCAAACATACAAGAGAGAGACACACAACTTCCATATAGCACTGCTAGCAAAGATCCCCACAGTACGTGACACCACATTGTGGTCACCGCATTACAAAAACAGATGTAGATGTTGAGACTTTGGAAGAAGTGCAAAGAAGAATAACTAAGACAATTAAAGGCTTGGAGACTAAAACATACAGAGAACGGTTGCAGGATTTGGGTTTAGCTAATCTAGAGAAAAGGAGGACTCGGTTTTTACGATCCAAAACCATTTCAGCGGCTACAGTGTTTAGCTACAACCCAGATTTTAAGTGTGGTTTATCCTTGGTTTATTACTTTCTCTCCACCTGCCCTCATTGGGTTGCTTTGAGGATGCTGCCCTTGGATTTGTTACCCTGTTTTCCCCAAAATAAGACATCCCCTGATAATAAGCCCAATTGGGCTTTTGAGCGCATGGCAATAAGGCCAAGCGCTAATTTCAGAGTTCAGAAAAGTATAAGAAAGGGTCTTATTTTCGGGGAAACACGGGTAGCTATTCTGAGAATGTGTCTGCTGAAATCTAAAATTGGCTAGGGATGTTTTAGGCAAGCTAAAGAAATATTAGAGATAAAATAAAAATGACGAATGGACGGGGTTTGCCTCTACAAGTCAGGAAATGTGGAATTTGGCAACAAGGATGAGGTAAATATCATACACAGCTCTGACATCTTTATTTATCCGCATTATGTGGATTTATTAGAGGCTGCAAAGGCTGTTCGGCTGAAGACACCTCCCCTAATTTTAGGAGATGCCCTTCTCATTACAACTCCAAATGAAATAATGGCTTTAAATCCATTTTCAACCACAGACGGGGGGCGGGGGGGTTTAAAGTAGTTTTCGGTTGATTGATCGCTCACATCTCCATTGCTTCGTCCTCCCCTGCATTTTAGACATTCAAAAGATATTTCACTGAAATAAAAACATTTGTTCTTATAATAAGCTAGGCTTTAGCCAGTGGTGGGATTCAACCGATGTAATGTAGGTCATTCCAGAGGGCGGGTACTGCCACAGAGAAGGCTCTCCCCCTGGGGGTCGCCAGCCGGCACTGTTTGGCCGATGGCACCCTGAGGAGGCCCTCTCTGTGCAAGTGAACCGGTTGGTGGGAGGCTATTGGCGGCAGAAGGCAGTCTCGCAGATACCCTGGCCCTAAGCCATGGAGCGCTTTAAAGGTGGTCACCAACACCTTGAAGCGCACCCGGAAGACCACAGGAAGCCAGTGCAGCTCGCGCAGGAGAGGTGTCACATGGGAGCGCCCTGTCGCTCCCATAATCCCCCGTGCGGCCGCATTCTGGACTAACTGTAGCCTCCGGGTGCACCCCAAGGGGAGCCCCATGTAGAGAGCATTGCAGTAGTCCAGGCGGGAAGTGACGAGTGCTTGAGTGACCGTGCGTAGGGAGTCCCGATCCAGAAAGGGGCGCAACTGGCGTATCAGGCAAACCTGATAAAAAGCCCCCCTGGTCACAGCTGTCATGTGCTCTTCTAAAGACAGCCGTGCATCCAGGAGGATGCCTAAATTGTGAGCCCTCTCTGTGGGGGCCAGTGATTCGCCCCCAATAGCCAGCGATGGCACCAGCTGGCTATATCGGGAGCCGGAAGCCACAGCCACTCGGTCTTGGAAGGGTTGAGTCAGAGCCTGTTTCTCCCCATCCAGGCCCGCACGGCCTCCAGGCACTGGGACATCACTTCAAGGGCATCATTGGGGTGGCCTGGGGTGGAGATGTACAGCTGAGTATCGTCAGCGTACTGATGGAACTCCACCCCAAAGCCACGGATAATCTCACCCAGTTCGCTCTCAGTTGATTGTTGGAGCTATTGATTCGGCCGAACCAGTCTGAACCGGCTGCATCCCATCCAGTGATAGGATTCAAGTAATTTAACAACCGGTTCTCTGCCCTAATGATTTCTTCCAACAACCAGTTCACCAAACTGCTCAGAAAGTTAACAACCGGTTCTCCTGAAGTGGTGTGAACCGGCTGAATCCCACCACTGATCCCATCCCTGGCTTTAGCATTGTGGGGACGCTGCGAAGTTCGTAAGTGTGAAAAATTGTCATTTTTTTTCCAGTGTTGTCGTAACTTTGAATGGTCACTAAATGAACTGTTGTAAGTCGAGGGCTACTTGTACCCACACCGCAACATTTGATAGGGGTGAACAGTTTTAACTGCAGTTACGGATTCCATACGTTTTGTGTTACACGGGACTGTGAATTTGCAAAAGCAAGGCTTCCCATAAAGTATAAATTGGAAACACAACCACACATATCTAAAACTGGGATTCCATCAGGTGGGGCGGCAAGCAAGCGATTTCTTCTGAAGAGTATTTTTTGACTAGCGAGTATTTGCTAAGCATTATTTTAATGATATCCGAGTAATAAATAAAGGAACAATTTCATTTTTTTTGTTTTGAGGTTGTTAAAAACAGAGGGGATACAACTAGAATCCTTATTTGCTGCACACCGGACCTCTTATTGTCCAACGGGATATAAATTGTGGGAAGCCCCCTCCCCCCCCCCGAAGAATGAAATATTTTGAGGAATATTTTAAAAAAAAGGCAGGATAGAATATTTCCTCTAAAGGAGAAATGAAAAAAAAAGTCTTAAGAGAGGCAGAAACCAGCCCCAGTCTCC
This sequence comes from Arizona elegans, assembly GCA_022577455.1. Taxonomy (NCBI): domain Eukaryota; kingdom Metazoa; phylum Chordata; class Lepidosauria; order Squamata; family Colubridae; genus Arizona; species Arizona elegans. Next base: position 341,286 of record JAKOOJ010000009.1, on the reverse strand, counting down.
CTGCCCCAAAGCAGAAACTGAGGAAGCCAGCTTTTAGAAATGCAGATTTGGTAATTCAGAAAGACTGGGTCAGACAGAAACTCCAGATATGCAATTAGGCAAGCCAAAAATTGACAAGATTAGCTCAGATAAGCACCTAGGATTTGCTCTTTTTTTTCAGGGAAGTCTTATTATTTTGGGGCACGTGGAGCAAGATGGGACTCCTCTTGCCATCTTACCTGATTTCCAGCTCTGCGTTTAAATATTTTTGGGGAGGGTTTATTTTTTGGGGGAGGCATGTGCTCAAAAGCCCGATTGGGCTTATTATCAGGGTATATATATATATATATATATATATATATATATATATATATATATATATATATATATATATATATATGCTTTCTTCTCTTGTCGTAGGTTTTTTGTGTGTATATTTTTTCTTCAACTAAGTAAGTACTTAGCCTCTACAGGGAGGGAACATATGGTAAGGGTGTGGCTAACTGATGAGGACCAATCAGTCCGAAATAAATCTATATTAGTCTCCCAATAGGCAGCAAAATGCTTGCTTGCTGTCTGAAAAAGCCTAGGATAGTGGATGTGATTTCATTGAGCTATGGCTGCAAGTTGAGAAACTTGGTTTACGTAGGAATATACCCGGTTGATAAAGTGTTTTTCTATCGAGACACCTGGTCTACCCCAGCATGTGGAAGGGAGCATACTGGATCCCTTTCGCCTTTCAGCTCCAATCCAGGAGCCCTCAAGCAGTCGCATTTACGACAAACCATTTTATACCAAATTTATATTTCACTTTATTTCTTTATCAGATATATAAATGGGGAAAATATCAAATTCCCAGGGAATTCCCTTCCTAACTCTAAAGCGTTATCTGTTCCATTACATGCGTACATCACTTATTTTATTATTCACAGGTTTTTTTTTTGTCCCGTTCACAGTGTTTTGTGAAAGTCTACTATCGCTAGGTAATTATCCTGGCCTGCACTTTCTTCTTTTGCTATCGCTACAAGATGTTTCTGATAGCTTCCATTTATTATTTATCGTTATTATGAAATATGTGTGTGTCTAGACACTCTCTAGTCTCGTAATGGCATGTCTCACAACTCATGCAAAAAATAAGGGGTCCCTAATGCCCCAAAATGTATGCTAGGATGAATTTCTTCATTAAGATGTCACAAGACGTTTTCCATGGTTGTCCCTGTAAGCCCCACTGAATGCAATTGCGCTTCCAGAACAACAGTCCAAAGCTGTTTCCTAGGTTTATTTAGTAGGTTTATTGTGGTGTCCTTGGTTGCTTTCTTGCAGACATTTCATTACCACACTAGGTATCATCATCAGTGTGAGGTGGAGGTGGAGAAGAAGGCAGAGGAGGAGGAGGAAGAGGAGGAAGAGGAGGAAAACTATGGTATCCTTGATGCTCTCTGAGCGTGATTGTTTTCTTGCAGACAATTTCATTACCACACTAGGTAACATAATCAGTGTGAGGTGGAGAAGGAGGCAAAGGCAAAGGCAGAGGCAGAAGAGGAGGAAGAGGAAGAAGAGGAGAGGAGGAGGAGGAAGGGAAGGAAAAGGAGGAGGAAGGGGGGAGGACTGTGGGGTCCTGGGTGCTCTCTGAGCTTGGTTGTTTTCTTGCAGACAATTTCATTACCACATTAGATAATATAATCAGTGTGAGGTGAAGAAGGAGGCAAAGGCAAAGGCAGAGGCAGAAGAGGAGGAGGAGGAGGAGGAAGAAGAGGAAGAGGAGGAGGATGAAGGGGAGGAGGACTGTGGGGTCCTTGGTGCTCTCCAAGCTTGGTTGTTTTCTTGCAGACAATTTCATTACCACACTAGGTAACATAATCAGTGTGAGGTGGAGAAGGAGGCAAAGGCAAAGGCAGAAGAGGAGGAGGAGGAGGAGGAAGAGGAGGAAGAGGAAGAGGAGGAGGAGGAAGGAGAGGAGGACTGTGGGGTCCTTGGTGCTCTCCGAGCTTGATTGTTTTCTTGCAGACATTTCATTACCACACTAGGTAATATCATCAGTGCCAGAACACACAGCACTCATGACGCTACTTAGTTTGGTCATGAAACACCTGCAAGGAAACAAGCAAGCTGAGAGAGCACCTAGGACTCTGCAGTTCAACCCTGAGCTGCAAATATTCTCTTCTGTAGTAGGGTTGTTGCCAACACCTTGAGATACGGCATTCTAATCATATCTACTCTACGGTTGAATCCACCAGGACTTATAGCACAATTCTATCCCTGTTTGTTTATTTATTTATTTATTTATTTATTTATTTATTTATTTATTTATTTATTTATTTGCTTCTGTTCAATTGAATTCAGCGTCTTCTCAGATGCTGCTGGGACAAGCTGTTCTCTTGACAAGTCTTTTTCACAAGTAGCTTGCCATTGCCCGCTTCCTAGGGCTTAGAGAATGCGACTGGCTCAAAGTCACTCAGCTGGCTTTTCTGCCTAAGGCAAGACTAGAATTCACACTCCCTCGGTTTCTAGCCTGAAGCCTTAACTACTACACCAAAACAACTCTCATGCCTCTTTACACAGGCGCATTTCAACCCCGAGTAAAATCATGCTGAATTGTAACGTCAGCTGGACAACAAGAAGATCCCAGAGTTCATAAACAGGAAAAATGTATGTACTGGTGTGTGAGAATAACCTTGGGAGGCAGAGGAAGGAGTTCCAGCCAAAGGGAATAGTTAGATAAGAGGCAGGTTAGCCCAGATAAGGAATATGGGCATGGCAAAGATCTCAGAAGGGACCAGGGGTGGGCTGCTATGGGTTCAGGAGAACTCGTAGCTAACATTATGGCCGATTCGGAGAACCTCCAAATCCCACCCCTGGCTGGTCCCACCTACTCTGCCCCTCCCCTCCCAGGAGTATCCTCGTGGCCCATTTTGGATGCGAGGTAAGTGCAGGGCCCATGCGGAGGGGGAAAAACGGGCTCCTGGAAGTTCCGGAAGGTTGGAAACGGGCCTCCGGAGCCCAGGGGAGGCAGTTTTCGCCGTCCCGGGAAATGCCCCCCCCGCCTTGGTGCAGGAAGTTGACTAGGCCACACCCACTATGGCCACGCCCACCCAGCAACCGGGCAGAGAACCCATTGCTGAAATCTTTGAAGCCCACCCCTGGAAACGACCCTCCCTAGTTTCTTGGGCTGTAAAGATGATAGGGGAGAAATATACTTTCACACTTGCAGGATTGTGGACCTTGGAGTCCTAGTGGATGATCACTTGAATATGAGCCAGCAGTGTGCAGCCGCCACCAAAAAAGCTAACACAATCCTGGATGGTATAAACAGAGGCATAGAATCAAGATCATGTGAAGTACTAGTACCACTTTATAAAACCTTAATAAGACCACACCTGGAATAGTGCAACCAGTTTTGGTCACCATACTACAAAAAAGATGTTGAGACCTTGAAAGAAGTTCAAAGAAGGTCTAAGGTGGTCTTCCGGGTGCGCTTCAAGGTTTTGGTTACCACCTTTAGAGCGCTCCATGGCATCGGACCGGGGTATTTACGAGACCGCCTTCTGCTACCAATAGCCTCTCACCGACCAGTACGCTCCCATAGAGAGGGGCTCCTCAGGGTGCCGTCGGCCAAACAGTGTCGACTGGCGGCCCCCAGGGGGAGAGCCTTCTCTGTGGGGGCACCTACCATCTGGAACGAGCTCCCCCCGGAGATACGGAGGATCCCGGATTTGCGCACATTTCGTCGTGCTCTCAAAACATTTTTATTTCAGCAGGCTGGCCTGGCCTAACTCCCCCTTTTAATTTTTTAAATCGTTTAATCTGCTTTACAAATTGGGTGTTTTAAATTTGTTTTCGGCCAAAATATTTAATAATTTTAATGGATTTTTAATGTTTGTATTATCTGTATTTTATCTTGGCTGTTCACCGCCCTGAGTCCTCCGGGAGTAGGGTGGTATAGAAATTTGTTAGATAGATAGATAGATAGATAGATAGATAGATAGATAGATAGATAGATAGATAGATAGATAGATAGATAGATAGATAAATCAAAAGCCTGGAGACTAAAACATATGAAGAACAGTTGCAGGATTTGGGTCTGGCTAGTCTAAAGAAAAGAAGAATTAGGGGTAACATGATAGCAGTCATCCAGTATTTGAGGGGCTGCCACAAAGAAGAGGGGGGTCAAATTATTCTCCAAAGCACCAGAGGGCAGGAGAAGAAACAATGGATGGAAACTAATCAAGGAGGGAAGCAACCTGGAATTAAGGAGAAACTTCCTAACAGGGAGGACAATTAACCAGTGGAACAGCTGGCCTCCAGAAATTGTGGGTGCTCCATCACTGGAGGTTTTGTAAGAAGAAACTAGACAGCTACTTATCTGAAATAGTATAGGTTCTCCTGTTTGAGCAAGGGGCTGGACTAGAAGACCTCCAAGATCCCTTCCAGCTCTCTTCTCTTCTCTTCTCTTCTCTTCTCTTCTCTTCTCTTCTCTTCTCTTCTCTTCTCTTCTCTTCTCTTCTCTTCTCTACTCTACTCTACTCTACTCTACTCTACTCTACTCTACTCTACTCTACTCAACTCTACTCTTCTAAACAGAGTTGGAAGGTACCTTGGAGGTCTTCTAGTTCAACCCCCTTTCCAGGCAGGAGATCATTCTGAACAAACAGCTGTCCTTAAAAACCTCCAGTGATGGAGCATCCACCTTCTCAGTCTCCGGGAATCTCTCCTTAATTTCTAGGTTGGATCTGCCTTTGATAAATTTCCATCCATTACTTCTTGTTCTGCTGTCGGGTGCTTTGGAGAATAACTTGTGCCCCTCTTCTTTATGATAGCCCCTTAAATATTGGAAAGCTGCTATCATGTCACCCCTAGTCCCTCTTTTCATTAGATTAGACCAGGTGTCAGCAACCTGCGGCTCCGAAGCTGCATGTGGCTCTCTGGGCCCTCTGCTGTGGCTCCCTGTCAGGTGATCCCATCACTGGCTGGCCCCGCCCCTTGCCCTCCCCTCCCAGTCACTCCTCGCCTGGCCTGAGAAGGTAAGGGCAATGGCGGGTGATGGAGAAGTGGCCGGGGCAGAGACAGAGAGAAAGAGAGAGAGAGGTGGGGAGAGAGGAGGAGAGGGGAGAGGGACGGAGATGTCAAACGGGTTTTGTGGTTCCTGGTGTTTTTTAACAACCGGTTCTCTGCCCTAATGACCGGCTGGGTAGGCGTGGCTAGGGGAGGTCATGTGACTGGTGGAAGTAAGTGACTTAAGTGAGTGACTCAAGGTGGCCACACCCACCTAGGTTTTGTGGCTCCCGGTGTTTTCTTTTCTGTGGGAAACAGATCCAAATGGCTCTTTGAGTGTTTAAGGTTGCAGAACCTTGGATTAGACCTACCCAGTTCTTGCAACCGTTCTTCGTACGTTTTAGCCAGGCAGAAAGTAGAACGAGTTCATAAATCGAATAAAGTCATTAACTAAAGTAGAATCGTTTCATCTGGCTGTGTCTTCTTCTCCTAGGGATGACGATCAAGAACTTGGAAGAACAATTGGTTTGGTGCAGCAGGGAGAAGAAGAAAAAAATCGCACTTAGAGGTCACAGCCTGCATTGATTATTTCACTGAAATAAGAATCCAGCCTGATGAATTTCACAGTAAAAAGGCAGTTGGGAAGAGAGCCAGTTCTCTTCCACTGTGGAGAGGGGAATAAGTGATTGCTTCTCAAGCAAGAGAGAAGGCTTGTATTACTGCTTTTAGCCAGGGCTGGTAAAACACAGCACTTGGAAGTCCGCTGTACGTTCTGACCTTATAAGAAAACTACCTTCAAGGCAATAAATCCGAAGGTTGGAACATCAACTCTGGAAAGAGTGCAGAGAAGAGCAATGAAAATAATGAGGGAGCTGGAGGCTAAAACATACAAAGAACAGTTTCAGGAACTGGCTATGTCTAGTCTAATGAAAAGAAGGACCAGGGGGTGACATGATAGCACTGTTCCGATATATCCAAGTCTGAGTGGCTGTGGTTTCCGACGTCCCGATATAGTCAGTTGACGCCATCGCTGACTATTGGGGGCGAATCGCTGGCCCCCATGGAGAGGGCTCGCAACTTGGGCGTCCTCCTGGATTCACGACTGTCTTTAGAAGAGCACTTGACGGCCGTGACCGGGAGGATTTTCCATCAGGTCCGCCTGATTCACCAGTTGCGTCCCTTTCTGGATCGGGACTTCTTAAACACGGTCACTCATGCCCTCGTCACTTCCTGCCTGGACTACTGTAACGCTCTCTACATAGGGTTCCCCTTGAGGAACACCCGGAGGCTCCAACTGGCACAGAGTGCGGCCGCGCGGGTAGTTATGGGAGTGATGTGGTGCTCCCATGTAACACCTCTCCTGAGTGAGCTGCACTGGCTCCCGGTGGTCTTCCGGGTGCGCTTCAAGGTTTTGGTTACCACCTTTAGAGCACTCCATGGCTTAGGGCCTGGTTATTTACGGGACCGCCTGCTGCCGCAAACGGCCTCTCACCGGCCGGTACGCTCTCACAGAGAGGGGCACCTCTGGGTGCCGTCGGCCAAACAATGTCGGCTGGCGGCCCCCAGGGGGAGAGCCTTCTCTGTGGGGGCACCTACTATCTGGAACGAGCTCCCCCCGGAGATACGGAGGATCCTGGATCTACGCACCTTCCGCCGCGCTCTGAAGACCTTTTTATTTCACCAGGCTGGTCTGGCCTAACCTCTCCCATTCTCTTTTTAATGTAAATTTTAATGTAAATTTTAATTTGTTCTTAACCCGGGGTTTTAAATTTATCTTGGGCTAAATTGATTTAATTCGATTTTACTTCTGCTCTTAAATTTTTGTATTCTATGTATTTATCTTGTGCCCGTTCACCGCCCTGAGTCCTTCGGGAGTAGGGCGGTATATAAATCAAATAAAATGAAAATGAATGAAAAATGAAAAATTTGAGGGGCTCCTACAAAGACTAGGGGAGTCAAGCTATTTTCCAAAGCAACCAAAAGGCAAACTAAGAAACAACGGATGGAAACTAACCCGAGGATAGAAGCAATTTAGAACTAAGGAGAAATTTCCTAACGGTGAGTACACTCAATTAGTGGAGTGGCTTGCCTCCAGAAGTTGTGAGTGCTCTATCACTGGACAACTATTTGTCTGAAATGGTATAGGACCGTGATGGCGAACCTATGGCACACGTGCCACAGGTGGCACACAGAGCCATATCAGTGGCCATGCGAGCGTTGCCCTAGCTCAACTCCAACGTGCATGTGCGTGCTGATTTTCGGGCCTTTCAGGCCCACCGGAAGTCAGGAAACGGGCTGTTTCTGGCCTCCAGAGAGCCTCCAGGGGGATGGAAAAGGTCGTTTTCACCCTCCCCAGGCTCCTAGAAAGCCTCTGGAGCCTGGAGAGGGTGAAAAAATGGGCCTACCAGGCCTACCATGCCATCACGTGCCAAAAATGAGGGTCGTGTGCGAATGCACAGGGGGCATTGAATTATTTATTTATTCATTTATTTATTTATCAAACTTATATGCTGCCCTCTCTCCGAAAAGGACTCAGGGTGGCTCACAGCAATAAAACACATAAAATTCAATATTAAAATGTTAAAAACCATTAAAACTCCCCTTAAAACCCCTTCAGTCCAATCCGGCCTGGCAAAATAACCATGTTTTGAGGTCACGGTGGAAAGAGCGAAGATGGTGCCATCCGTAGCCCCAGGGGGAGTTGACTCCATAAGGTAAGTGCACCCACAGAGAAAGCCCGTTCCCTAGGAATCGCCAACCGACACTGCCTGGCCAACGGCACCCCAAGGAGGCCCTCCCTGTGGGGACACACCAGGTGATGGGGAGCTGTCTCCTGGTGACAGGCCCAGAGTCACCCAGCTGGCTTCCATGCCTAAAATGGAACTCACTTTCTACTGGTGATTGGCTCAAAGTCATCCAACCATTTTTCATGCCTAACGTAGTGCTAGAAATCACAGTCTCCTGGTTTCTAGCCCAGCATCTTAAAAGCATCATTATATTCTGGGAGATCAGTTTTTTCTTTGGGTCATATGTGTATAGATTCTGAAGAAGCAGGACAAAAAGAGTGAGGCTACTTGGATTTTGGTGTTTGAGAAGTGTCCTAGGAATGTCATGGATAGCCAAGAAAATACATGGAATAGCAAACAAATCAACTGAGAATTCTCGCTCGAGGAACAAATGATCAGGCTCAAATGATTATACTTTGGACATATTACACAAAGATCCAGCTCCCTTAAGAAGTCTTGGCAAGAATGAAAGGAAAGAAAATAGAAGATGAACTGCAGCCAAATTGATGGATTCGTAACAACCATGGATGAACCATTGGAAAATCTGAAAGACCAAGTTAGGGACAGATCATCTAAGGGGAAAAAAAATCTATCTACGTGGTTGCTAAGAATCAATGAGAATTTGATGGCATATAATAAAATAGCAATAGCGCTATTGCTCAATGTGGACTTGGTGCGAGTCCACTTACAAGGAGCATTGCTTCGTTTCAGAGACTGTTTCTCGCTTTAAATGCCCAAGGTAGCTCTGGAACTAATGCAAACCCAGCAAATCAGCAACTTCATTTCATTTTACTGAAGTGTGGAGAAATACTACTTTGCCCAAAGCATAATTCAAGTCAATCATCTGTTGGAAATTTGCAACTCTTAAACACAGAGCATCTTTTGAATCACACCCAACTTCAGAGGACTTCAAGGGTATGCAGCTTGGAACTACCATCTGGTGTCAGGAATTGGGTGGCCCATCACTGCTTAACATATAGAAAGACCGAGATTTCATTCACGGCATCTCTACGTAGAACTGGAAAATGTCACATGTGGGGAGCCATAGCAAATCCGTGTTAATCCGTCCCATTGATTTATCGCAGTATAAAATACGTCCCTGCTATAAATGAGCGATGCCACAAACTCCATACCCCAAGGGTGCTCACTGTGGTAGAATCTCTAGCAGGATCTGGGGTGACAAGGAAGGAAACAGGACCATTGGGATAAGAGACATCTCCTCACTCCAGGAGAAAGAGGCTGTGTCTTGATTATGGGGTATATACCCTGTTTCCCTGAAAATAAGACCTGCCCCAAAAATAAGCCCTAGCATGTTTTACATGTGTACCTAATATAAGCCATACTTCCAAAATAAGTCCTAGTTAAGAACCTGCGCCGTTGGCTGCCAATCCATTCCATCTGGTTGATCATGGTGCCACGGCGATGAGGCAATGTGGCTGCACCAGCTTACCTCAGGGCCCCCACAGCAAGGCCATCCACGCCCCAACATGTGCAGCTCACAGATATGTGCAGCAGGAGCCCACGTGGCCGCTGGCCCATTTCTGCTTGCTCGTGGCCGCAATGGAGCTGTTCTGTCCCCCTTCCCTACACAGGCAAACACACAACCAGGCACGCCTGCCAAGATTTTATTAAGCAATCAGACTAGAAACCCTTGCAGGTAAGAGTTTTGGCAGTAAACTGCGAAATGCCTGCCAAGTCAGTTTTCACTCACAGTCAGCAAGAGAGAGTTTCTCCTCAGTCTGGTTCAGTAGCGAAAAGTAATCCACAAAGCCAGAATTGGCCAAGGTCCAATCCAAATATGCACAAGTCAGATTTCAGATAACGTGATGTGACTCTCAGGTTTTTAACTTTGACCGTCACAAAGCCTGAAGAGCCATCACACCCACTTTTATTCCTTGTGGGGTGTGGCTCAGTGACTCAGCTCAATCTCTGGCCCTCCCACGCCTCTTTCGTTGCTGCGCATGCTTCTCCCTCCGACGCTGCCTGGGATCAAGCCAGGATTCATCATCCTCGCTCCCTATCTGTTGTTGTTCCGATATGCTTTCCTCCTGGCATATCCCAGGCTGATCCTCTTGGCCTTCTGATGGAACCTGAGGCATTTCCAGAGAGGAGGGAGGCCTTATCAGTTCCTCCCCATCACCTTCTGAGTTCTCTTCCTCTGTTAGGACAGGCTCGGGAGTCGAGTGTCAGCATCTCAGTGCTGACATAGAAATTGGGGTCACAATAGGAGCAAGAGGCCAAGTATTGTGCTGGTGCCACAACCATGAGGTGAGGCAGGTGTCGGGGTGCAAATGGCCTGGCTGCGGGGGCCCTGAGGTAGGCCAGTGTGGAATGCGTGGGGCAGCTCCACCCCTCCGCCTAATGGTGGTGGCACTGTTGCCCCTCGCAGCCTCCTGCCCCACCACAAACAAGCAGAAGAAGTGGGCCCCCCGTACATGGAAAAACTTATTTTCAGGGGGTGTCTTATTCCCCTGAAAATAAGCCCTAGTGCTTATTTCGGGGCCCAAAAGAAAATAAGACCCAGTGTTATTTTTGAGGAATAGCAAGTAATAGCAATAGCAACAGTACTTAGACTTATATACCTCTTCACAGTGCTTTACAGCCCTTTCTAAAATGGGTCGGTAAAATGAGGACCCAGATTGTTGAGGGAAATATGCTGACTCTGTAAACAGCTGAGGGAGTGCTGTGGAGCAGGGGTCACCAACCTTTTGGACCTCAGGGACCACTAAATTCATAATTTTAAACCCCACGGACCACTAATATGAATTAGTGATAGGATGGGGTCCTTCAGGCACTTAGTTTGGCCGCCTATTAGCAGAGAGTTCCGGGGGTCAACCCTAGCTTTGCTATCCATTACAGCTACGAATCTCAAATACAGCCAAGAATGAATGTTGTCTTGTAGCCAGCCCGGACGCTAAATCCCCCCCCCCACTTGCAAACTCTGTCTCTCGAGGAGCCCAGTTGAAGTTTTGTGCGCCGCTCACTGAAGCACCTGGACTCTCAGGGAGGGAGGGAGGTGCTGGAGCTAGTAAACAGGCAGCCAAGCTAAGTGCCTGAAGGACCCCATCCCTTCAGCAAGTGGAATTAATTGCTTTGGCAGGCCGTATCCAGCCCAGTTTGAGGATCCCTGATTTAATGCAATATAAAAAAAAGTGCAAAAATGCAAAGATTTTTCTGCGGGCCACCAAAATTTTCTCACGGATCACCAGTTGGTGACCGTTGCCGTAGAGCACTGAGAAGCGGTATATAAATCTATTGCTATGTCTTCGGACCTTACTAAATAGCTGCACTGAAAAAGGAGGGGAAAACCTCTGTGTTTCATCCGTCGAAGGGCTACGCTTCAAGGAGAGCAGCTCTTGTTGACCTGCCAAGACAAATACACAAAGACCAGGCAGAAGGGAGGTGGAGAAAATTGGTGGGGTTGCAAGGTAAGAGGTGCAGAGGGAGCCCTCTCTGGAGACAGCCCTCCGGCCTTGAACTTCTCAAAAGAGTGGACATAAAACAGGCTTTTATAAACCTCCTGCTGCCCTAAATCTAAAAACACACGCCCTCGGGGGCCAGCGAGACACAGCTACCTTTCTCCCCGCTCTGTTGGTTTAAGGTGTGATCGGTTCAACGGTTGTGCAGAAACCTGCGTCACAACATACCTGCCGCTGCCTTTTTTTTTTTTTTAAAGTCCCCGAGTTGAAAAAACATTCAGAGTCACCCTGAACACTGCCCGATTTACAGAGAGGAAAAGGGGAAGCTAAAAGAAACTGCTTTTCCCTCCGACGGCCCTCATCAAAACATACCTGCAGTAAGTCGGGGATGTTTTTTCTGATTCCGTACTAGCTGAAAGGGATGGAGCGTTGGGTGGCTTCAAAGGTGAGGCATGGGAGGTGATGGCCACCCATGACACCTGTGCTTTTTTTCCCCACAGTCGGATGTGGGGTGACTGAGTTGCACAGAAAATGCTCCGTTTTGCTCAGCTGGTGTCTTAAAAATGCTTGTTTCGGACCAACTCTCCAGTTTTTTTAAAAATTTAATTTATATGCCGCCTTTCTCCAGAGACTCAGGGCGGCTTACAATGCGCTAAGCAATAGCCTTCATTCTTTTGTATATTTATACAAAGTCAGCTTATTGCCCCCACAAACTGGGTCCTCAATTTACCTACCTTAGAAAGGATGGAAGGCTGAGTCAACCTTGAGCCTTGGTGAGATTCAAACCTGCAGTAATTGAAGGCAGCTGGTCTTAATAACAGGGTGTTTTAGACGACTGTACTACCAAGGCTCTTTTTGGTAATGGTACGGCACAGGGGTGGGTTCGACTTACCTTTACTACCGGTTTGCAACGGATGCACACGTGCGTGCTCACGCGCTTCTGTGCATGTGCAGATCGTCAATTATGACGTCCAGGTGGGTAGGCGGAACCTCCCGCCGCTTTTACTTTTTCACCCTCCCCAAGCCTCCCGCGTGCCCTGCACTTATCTGCATCCAAAACAGGTCGCGTGGGGACTCCTGGGAGGGGAGGGGCAGGGTAGGCGGAGCCATCCAGGAGTGGGATTTGGGGGTTCTCCGACCTGCACAGAATCTTAGCTAGAGGTTCTCCTGAACCCCTACGAACCCCCAGCAGCCCACCCCTGTTCGAAGGACCCTTCCAACTCTGTTATTCTAACTACTTGTAATGCAAAATCAGAGGATGGGGCTTATTCAGTAACCAAATAAGAAAAATCTTGCAAGCATCCAGCCGATATCTGTCTCTCCAGATGATAGATTTAGGAAAAGCTCCTATTCCTCGCATCTGATCTGCATTTGTTTGATTAGCACAATAGTTTGTGTCATCTCCCTCCCAACGACTGGAAGAACTATGCAAATATCTTAATTTTGGTGGAGATGATTAGCTGAACATATGTAGAACAGCAGTTGGAGTCACTCCAGAATGCTCCATGATATCCATTTACACACCCTGGAGTGGGACCCCCCAAAGAGATTCCATTTAACAACACTTCAACCACGTTCGGCAAGTCTACCACGATGTACTTTTCAATAGGAAAAAAGAATTAAGAGTATTAATAGCTATCGGCGATAAGAAAAATGGTTTCCAATGGTTCAATGAAATAGATTTGTTTTAAAAAAAGTAATCCTGTCAGAGAATTGCATAGCCGGTGTCCAAATAAGGTCAGAGATGTTGAAACAAACTTGTAGTTTTATATAAATAAATATATTTTACAATTATACACATAGCAAACTAGAGAGTTAGGCAATAGGAGCATTGTGAGGTAAATCACAGAGAACACAGGGCACACAGAAGAAAAATGGCGGGAAAAAAGCCAGCTCCCTGGTATCAATCAATCGTGGGATTGTGCAGTCCAAAGCACACAGTTGTGGTTGATTGGTGCCAGAGTGCTGGTTCCTCCATGAGGCAATCTGCGACGTGATTGGTTGCAATGGGTGTGGAGGGGGAGTTTCCCTTTTCTCCCGCCTTTTTCTTCTCTGTGTCCTGTGTTCTCTGTGATTTACCTCATGTGTCTATGACAATTTGTTGTGGTCAACCCACCATGGCCATCTCACCATGGCCAACTTGCCACAGTCAACATACCATGGCCACCTCACCATGGCTAACTTGCCACAGCCAAGTTGCAATGGCTAACTCGCCACAGTCAATTTACCACGGTTACCTCACTATGGCCAACTTGCCATGGCCAACTCACCACGGTCAACTTACCACAGCCACTTCACCTTGGCCAACTTGCCACGGCCAACTCACCACAGTCAACTTACCATGACCACCTCACCATGGTCAACTTGACATGGCTAACTTGCCACAGTCAACTTACCATGGCCACCTCACCACGGTCACCTCACTAGGGCCAACTTGCCACGGCCAACTCACCACGGTCAACTTACCACAGCCACTTCACCTTGGCCAACTTGCCACGGCCAACTCACCACAGTCAACTTACCACGACCACCTCACCATGGCCATCTTGCCATGGCTAACTTGCCACAGTCAACTTACCATGGCCACCTCACCATGGCCAACTTGCCACAGCTAACTTGCCACAGTCAACTTACCATGGCCACCTCACCATGGCCAACTTGCCACGGCTAACTTGCCACAGTCAACTTACCATGGCCACCTCACCACCGCCAACTTGCCACAGCTAACTTGCCACAGCTAACTTGCCACAGTCAACTCACCACAGTCAACTTACCACGACCACCTCATCATAGCCAACTTGCCACAGCTAACTTGCTATGGCCACCTCTCCGCAGACAACTCACCATGGAACAACTCACTGTGGGACAAGAGTTACACTAATATTAAATAAAGGGTGGAATAGTATCATTAAAGAAAGGATGCCAAAGGAGGGACAGAATGAAATGCGAATGTCAAAAATTAAAATAATTGTTGATTTATTTTAAATCATTAAATACATATAATAAAGAGTTCGGAAAATATTTTCGAAATATATGAGCATCTCTTTCAAATTCAGGTTCACATTTATCTTCTCGTCAAAAGCAAAGTTTCTGCTGTTTAAAACTACCTAAATAAAAGTTTCCTTGTTGGAAATAGTCTTAAATCTGAGCGTAGCTTAACATGTCATTGTTGGAAAGAGCCATTTAGACCATAAGGTCTGTTAATATGTTATGTATTGTTCCCCCATCATTACCCCGGTACATAGATTCTTTCTCATACGTGCATTCAATTTCTGAATTTTATCAAGGGACTTATTGAATTTTTCATTCATCCTTTTTTGGAAACAAGGGAAGGAAAATGAATGAAACCACCTGAAAAACATCTAAATTCCCATTGCCAAAAAAGGAAAATTTCCCCAGATTGTACTCCGTCATAATAAATCCAGATTATATAGCAGCAAGGGAAATAAATGAATTATTGTGTGTGTGTGATTTTTATTAAAGCAGCCTTATTACACCCACGAGAAAAAGTATAAAAAAAACCCAACAACCCCAAAACCCTCCTGCCAGTTCCATTCTGCAGTTTAGTTAATTACAGGGTGGGGGCAGGGGTGACATGCTCCCGGTTCGGACCGGATCACCCGATCCGGTACCAATGGTGGCGAGTGGTTCGGAGAACCAGTAGCAAAAATCCCTGTGCGCCCCCCACCCCTATGCCCAGCTGAGCCGCACGATCATCAGAGGCTTTTTTTTTTTTTACTTTTAAAGGCAGCTAATTTTCATGCTTAAGATGGGACTAGAACTCACTGTCTCCTGGCGATTGGCCCAAAGTTACCCAGCCAGCTTTCATGTCTAAAGCGGAACTAGAACTCACTGTCTCCTGGTGATTGGCCCAAAGTCACCCAGCCAGCTTTCATGTCTAAAGCGGAACTAGAACTCACCGTCTCCTTGTGATTGGCCCAAAATCACTGGCAGCTTTCATGTCTAAGGTGGAACTAGAACTCACCATCTCCTGGTGATTGACCCAAAGTCACCCAGCCAGCTTTTATAACAGGGTATATTATGGGTATATATTTGATTTTTATCCCACCTTATTTATGTATATTATTCATGTATTATAACAACAATTCTGTGAGGTGAGTTGTGGGAGAGAGAAGGTTCAAGTTACCCAGTCAGCTTTCATGCCCATGATGGAACTAGAACTCACTGTCTCCTGGTGATTGGTCCAAAGTCACCCAGGCAGCTTTAATGACAGGGTATGTTATGCATATGTTATGGTATAACCTACCCAGTCAGCTTTCATGCCCATGGTTTTCTGGAACACTGACACATGGTGGAACTAGAACTCACTGTCTCCTGGGTTTCTAGGCCAGCACTTTAACCACTGCACCAAACTGGCTATTTTACAATTACTTATTTCATTTCATTTCTATTGCTGTTCCCATTCCATAACTAGGAAGTTGGCGCACATTGGCGGATGTATCACATCTGGCGCGGAAGAGGCTGAATATCAGCTCTGTGTTCAGAAGTCTGTTTTCATTGGTCTTGCCAGGTTGATTCCATGGAATCCAAGAGGTCTCTTCTTCCCAGCAGAGGTTGCAACATCTGGGAAAGGCTGCAAAAAGAGGCCAGTTCAAGGCCATTTCTTAAAAAAAAGTACACTTTCTGCATTTGAGAGTGCTTTCTCAGAAAAAAAAAATGAGGTGGATTTGGCACACGTTATTCAGGATCTTTTCCAACGAGAACGGCGGGAAAGGAAAGGAAGGAAGAAAAATGTAGCAAAACGAAGGGGCAATTCTCCCCAAGAGCCAAAAGGAACGGCATCTATCCAGAACAGATCCATAATGATTCCAAAGAGACCGGATTCTCGCATGGATCTATCACTTTGCCACAGGCCCCACGGTGTTAGCTCCAGCCATCTCTGTCTGTTCACACTTTGTCTGCCGAGCAAAGTGGTTTGCATGCAAAAGTTCAATTTCGATGGAATTTGGCTTCCAGACCATTTTGGAAAGAGCTGACCTTCCAGTCCTGCCTTACTTTCAAAACCTCCAACTTGTATCATAGCTTCCATGGAGGCTGTCCAGATATGTTGGCAAGGGCTAGAACTCCCAGGAGTCTAGCTTTCATTTAGGCTGGGAAAATTGGGGATTACAGAGTCTCATCACATCGGGAGGGTACCATGTTTCTTTAAAAAAATAATTTTAATTCCATTAATACCTGGCTAACGATAAGGTAAAGGTTCCCCTCGTACATATGTGCTAGTCGTTCCCGACTCTAGGGGGCGGTGCTCATCTCCGTTTCAGAGCCGAGGAGGCAGCGCTGTCCGAAGACGTCTCTGTGGTCATGTGGCCGGCATGACTAAACGCCAAAGGTGCATGGAACACTGTTCCCTTCCCACCAAAGGTGGTCCCTATTTTTCTACTTGCATTTTTAACCTGCTTTTGAACTGCTAGGTTGGCAGAAGCTGGGACAAGTAATGGGAGCTCACCCCGTTACGCGGCACCAGGGATTCGAACCGCCGAACTGCCGACCTTTCGATCGACACTCAGTCTTAGCCACTTGAGCCATCGTGTTACAATAGGGTGAAGTTTATAACTCTTTCTGTTCCTGTCCTTTCACCAGATGGTAAAATTGGTGTTGCCAATAGAGGAGAAATATTTGTAGCTCAGGGATGAATTTGTGGAGTCTTTGGTGTTCTCTGAACTTAGTTGTTTCCTTTTACTACCAAACTAGGTATCATAATCAGTGCATTAGTTGGAAATGAAACATCTGCAAGAAAAAAAAAACCCACTAAACACTCACCATCACCAGTCTCAGACAGCACCAAGGATCCCACAGATCTAGCTTACTTTGGTCTGTCTATAAAGTCACCAGATCCAATCCTGGCCAATTGATGGCTCAAAAAATATTTACAGCCGAAACCAAGGCTTCAGATCTCAATGTACTCTAACACTCAGATGCCTTCACCATGACCTGCTGGCTCCCATTCTGTGTTTCTAAGAGCTAAGAAATAGACAACGGGCCATCCTTATTTTTACCATCCAAATTTGACCATCCCCAACAAGAGTTGGAGACAACAGGTTTCCAAAACCCAGTTAATGATGGGAGAGGCGTACACATCCATCCCTTGCTTGAGAGGACCTAGAAAAGGGGTCTGCAACCTTAAAACACTCAAATAGCCTTTTGGACCCATTTCCCACAGAAAAGAAAACACCGGGAGCCACAAAACCTGGGTGGGCATGGCCAACTCAACATCACTCCCACCCAGTCACATGATTCCCCAGCCATGCCTACCCAGGTTTGGTGGCTCCTGGTGTTTTATGTGGGAAATGGGTCTCTCTCTCTCCCCTCCCTCATTTTTTACTTTTTCCTCTCGCTCGCTCGGTCCCTCCCTTTCTTTCCTTTCTTTCTCTCCCCTTCTCTGTCTCGTTTCCCTCTTTTCCCTCTCATTCTCTCCCTCCAGCTCTCTCGTTTCTGTGTCCCTCTCCCTCTCTCTCTCCACCTTCTCTCTCTCTCGTTTGTTTCTCTCGTTTTCCTTGCTCTCTCGGAGCATCGAGCAAATTTGCGCTCTCGCAGCGCCTTGCGCAGCACACTTAAATTTAGTGCGCTTCACAATGGGGGAGACGGTGTCCCCTCCTTCTCCTGGAGCCCTTTACAACGTGGAGCATCGACCGCAGCCAGGCCGAGCCAGTGTCTCGGGGCAGAGAGAAAGTTGTGTGTCTCCCAGAGCGATTGAGGTCCACGTAGCACCAAGAAGTACCACTACGCTGGAAGAAGTGCCCGCGAGATGAGAGGCAAGCACGGGGGTGCTTCCCTCCCATTCTGGAATATGGAGCGAGTCTCCATCCCCGCCGTTGCCCTTACATTCTCAGGCCATGCGAGGAGTGACTGGGAGGGGAGGGTGAGAGGTGGGGCCAGCCAGCTGGCAGGGAGCCACAGCAAGGGGACAAAAGAGCCGTATGTGGCTCAGGAGCCGCAAATTGCCGACACCTGAGCTACCCAGAACCATGGGCTTGGTGGTTCTGCTTCATCATTAAACCATCTTTCCAATCAGCCTCCATGTTTCCAGTGTCTTTCTCCCAGCTTGGAACTAAACCCAGATGGATATTTTCTTCCCACACAATGTTTGGCCAAAATGATTGTGAATCACCCAAGTAGGATCAGTACTTTTTCATCAATGCAGGTAAGTCCTCGACTTACGGATCACAAGGGAGCCCCAAATTTCCCATTGCTAGGGGAAACGGCTGTTAAATAAGTTTTGCCTCATTTTATGACCTTTCTTGCCATAGCTGCTGAGTGAATTGGCCGCAGCTGTTGTTAAGCGAATAACCTGGTTGTAAAGTGAATCCAGCTTCCCCACTGACTTTGCTTGTCTGCTCCAAATGAACAACCAATCACAAGAACCAACTGACCACACTGACACCCAAGGCATTTATAAGCTAAGGAGAATAGGAAACAAGACAATCCTACTGATGATGTTACCTAGTGTGGTAACGAAACATTCAGAAACTTAAATTGAAACAAGCTTGGAGGGCAAACCGCTGCCAAGATCTAAAACCCGAGCTACGAGTATTTTTTTTATTATTATTTCGAGAATGACAGCGTCTGCTTTAAAATATGTATCTTACCAGGCCATCACAGTTGCTCAGGGCGACGGAAGCTCCTGCGACATCCACCAGATCTCCGACGTAAGCACAGTTGGTCCACAGGGATTCCTTTTTCCATAGTCTCTCCGTGACCCCCTCGCCTTGATCCTGGTGGACCTCTTCCGTTTCATTGTAGATCGATGGAGAATCTTCATACCACTCCACCACTGCGCCGGAAGCTATTAGACGGGTGTTAGGCCTCAGTCGGAGGTGAAATTCTCTCCCAAAAGCGGAGACATTGAAGTAGAGTTCCTTGGGTTGACTTGGTGAAACATCCCTTGCTAATCTTCTTGAGTGCCTTTCAGAAACGAAGTTGGAAACGTAGCTTCCATCTGCGCTGCTGCAGACTGGGATGGTTAAGGCATATGGTTTTAGGCTCTGCTTCGTTGTTTCTGTTTTAAAGAGAGAGAGAATTTATTTACACATTGACTCCTTGATTCCTTCCTTCCTTTCTTCCCTCCCTCCTTCCTTCCTTCCTTCCTGATTTCTTTTCAAAATTTGACTTTGTTTATTTCTGATGAGATTGCTCTGTCTGTTCTCTTCTACAGAATTGAAGTTCAATTCCTTCCTTCCTTCCTTCCTTCCTTCCTTCCTTCCTTCCTTCCTTCCTTCCTTCCTGATTTCGTTTCAAAATTTGACTTTGTTTATCTCTGATGAGATTGCTCTGTCTCTGTTCTCTTCTACAGAATTAAAATTCAATGTTTCCTTCCTTCCTTCCTTCCTTCCTTCCTTCCTTCCTTCCTTCCTTCCTTTCTTCCTCCCTCCCTCCCTCCCTCCCTTCCTTGTTTCTTTTCAAAATTTGATTTTGTTTATATCTGATGAGATTGCTGTCTCTGTTCTCTTCTACAGAATTGAAGTTCAAATCCATCCATCCTTCCTCCCTCCCTTCCTCCCTCCCTTCCTCCCTTCCTTCCTTCCTTCCTTCCTTCCTTCCTTCCTTCCTTCCTTCCTTCCTTCCTTCCTTCCTAGACCAATAACCACAAAATCTTCTTGGAACAAAATTTTGTGCAACTGACAGTCTTGTTTTTGGCCCTGTTAAGATGGCTAGGCCTTATTTCCTTCTCCCTGAGTAGCATCACTAAAGAACTACCTGAAATGGAATCCTATTGAGACATCAATATTTTACAATGTGTGGGAACATTGGTATAACAGGATAGAACGGAGATAGATTGAAGATAGATAGTTATTAAGTACAAGTAATAGATAAAATAAGAATGTAAATACGCACAATTTAATTTTTGTAAATAATGCACGAATTATTGTCACATGAAAAACGTCACAATTAGCTGTTGTTGAGTGAAATAAATTTTTTATGTTTTTAATGTAGTAAAAGTTTAATAAAGTGTTTATAAAAAAAAGAAAAGAAATGGAATCCTATCACCATACATGGTGCCTTCTGCAGAAACTGTACTCCTTGGATGCTTCATCTTAGCTAAAATCAGGGTTTTTTTCCAGGTTTAGGACACACAGTCCTCTCGCCAAACTAGCTCTCAAAGACATCTAAAGTCTTGTATTGCTTTGCGAGATGGTCTACAGAAGACCATGATGACTTGTCTTTAAGATCTCTCTTAAACACCCAAACAAACAAGCCAGAACTTAAATTTCCATAGGAAGATTTATTTTTTTTTCCCCCATAGGAGAAAGAGTTAGTTGCTAAACCATCAAAAGAAAGCATAGATTTAAAAAGATTTGAACACACCGCACCAGTAATTCCCTTCTATGGTCACTTCGTTAAAACATAGCGGATGAAAGACAGGATGGAGCAATAATTCAGAAGAGAAGTGGTAGAAGAATGCGAATGGGAGTACATATCCAAGGCTTTCTTCCAGGTATCTCAGATTAATCCTGGCTCGTTCATCTCAACAGCAAAAAAATGTTCCAATCACATGTGTGGTCACATAAGGAATAACCACAGGTTAAGGAAATACAGGGTGTACACCAAGGGTGAAATCTACTTACCTCCCCTACTGGTTCGGAAATGCATGTGTCACATGCGATTTTGGACCCTCTGAGCACGTGCAAAGCTTTCTGCACATGCGCAGAGGGTCCAAAACAGGTGACTTCCTGGTTAAAACCAGGAAGTAATGACATCTGGGCGGGTCGGTGGAGCCTCACACTGCTGCCGCTACCAGTTCGTGCGAACCGGTGCAAACCGGTAGCATTTCACCCCTGGTGCACATTTAGGCTTGGCTTGGCTTAACACAAGGGTCCTTGGCTACATTTAGAGCTTAAGAGTCAGGAGAGGGAGTGCCCAGGGATGAAAACCATGAGGCAGTGTTGCCACCCCATTCAGAACAGAATAACAGAATAAGAGAGTTGGGAGGGACCTTGGAGGTCTTCTAGTCCAACCCCCTGCTTAAAGAAGAGACCTTATATTTATTTATTATTTATTTATTTATTTATTATATTTCTATACCGCCTTTCTCCCATAGGACTCAAGGCGGTGTACAGTCAAGAAAAATATAGACACACAAACATCATAAAATTGCTAATTAAAATTATTACTTAGATTGGTCAATTAAATAAAACCCAGAATTAGATAACATTTTTTAAAAAATCATTCACATGTTCGTATGTTTAGCCCCGCCTGTTGGAACATCAGGGTTTTGAGGGCACGGCGGAAAGCACGGAGATCAGGGATATTTCGTATCTCCGGGGGCAGTTCATTCCAAAGGGTTGGAGCCCTCACAGAGAAGGCCCTCCCCCTGGGAGTCGCCAGTCGACATAATTTGACTGACGGTACCCTGAGTAGTCCCTCCCTGTGAGAACGAACTGGTAGGTATACCCGCGATGGCAAACCTATGGCAGGCGTGCCAGACGTGGCATGTAGCACCCGCTCTGTGGGCACGCGAGCCATCGCCCCGGTTCAGCTCCACCACGCTTACATGCGCGCCTCCTGCCCGACAGCTGGTCTTTGGGTCTCTGCCATGCATGTGGGGTGGCGGGGTGTAGGCAGCGGTGTGCAACATGCATGGGGCACTTGTGGGGGGCGCCCACATGCGTGGGGGTGGAGTGTGCATGCCAGGCCATGTGCACATGCATGGGGGGCAGGGCTCATGCGGGGGGCACACATGCACACATGGGGGGTGGGCCACATGCACGGGGCCCACATGTGCATTACATTTTGGGGGTGCGAGTGTGCATGTGCACATTTGCACACAGGCTTTTGGCACTTGGTCCGGAAAAGGTTAGCCGTCACTGCCCTATACTATTTCAGACAAATGGTTCTCCAAATCTTAAAGACCTCCAGTGTTGGAGTACCCACAATTTCCAGTGGCAAGCCGTTCCACTGGTTAATTGTTCTCACTGTTAGGAAATTCCTTCTTCGTTCTAGGTTGCTTCTCTCCTGGATTAGTTTCCATCCGTTGCTTCCTGTCCTGCCTTCAGGTGCTTTGGAGAATAGCTTGACTCCCTCTTCTTTGGGGCAGCCCCTCAAATATGGGAAGACAGATCTCATGTCAAACACCCCCTCCCCAGTCCTTCTCTTCGTTAGACCGGACATCCCCACTTCCTGCAACTTTTCATCATGAATACCGAGGAAGAAAACTCATCTCAGTTTGATGGCTGCCTACCAGTGGTGAAATCCAAATTTTTTTACGACCAGTACGCTCCCACAGAGAGGGCCTCCTCAGGGTGCCGTCGGCCAGACAATGCCGGCTGGCAGCCCCCAGGGGGAGAGCATTCTCTGTGGGGGCACCTACCCTCTGGAACGAGTTGCCCTCAGAGATACGGCGGATCCCTGACCTTTGCGCTTTCCGAACTGCCCTAAAGACGTTTTTGTTTCATCAAGCCGGGCTCGCCTGACCTACTCTTTTTAAAAAGAATTGTTTTAAAAATTAGGGGGTTTAATATAGGGTTTTTAACTATGAGCCTAATTGATTTAATTGGATTTTATTATTGTTTTAAATTTTGTATCTGTGTATTTTATTTGCTGGCTGTTCACCACCCCGAGTCCCTCGGGAAAAGGGCAGTATATAAATATAATAAACTATAACTATAACTACCGGTTCTGTGGGCGTGGCTTGGTGGACGTGATGTGGCTTGGTGGGTGTGGCTTGGTGGGCATGGCAGGGGAAGGATACTGCAAAATCTCCATTCCCTCCCCACTCTGGGGCCAGCCAGAGGTAGTATTTGCCGGTTCTCCAAACTACTCAAAATTTCCGCTATCGGTTCTCCGAACTGCTCAAAATTTCTGCTACCGGTTCTCCAGAACCTGTCAGAACCTGCTGGATTTCACCCTTGCTGCTTGCTATCTTATTCTGCTGATTAAAACCACAAACAATGACGGCCAAATATGTTTTCAGGAGTCTCTCCAAATTAAAGGTGCTTCCTTAAAACCAAGCAGGCGCAGATTGCAAAAATTAGCCAGCGGAGAAAGAGCTGTCTTCTCTTGAATAAGTGTGTGTGTGTGTGTGTGTGTGTGTGGACGGGGTGTCGTTGGCAAGAGATTCCCCAGGGGCCATTAAAAATTCTCTTGTAGATTCAGAATTAATGACAAGCCTTTTCATTACTCAAGGATGTCTGGTTTCAGCTTGCAGAGAGCAGCCAATTTCACCTCTTGAAATGGAGTGAGCCAACATCGTCTTGGGGTGACGGTTGAATGTACCGCTTAGGCTGGAAACTTATCAATTTGATCTCCTTCCCTTCCTCTGGTGGTAGATCCTGCCATGGTCCTCGAAGAGATCAAGCAGGGCAGATCTTTTCTGACACCCAAAGTACAGGTAGTCCTTGACTTATGACCACAACGGAGCCCAAAATTGCTCAATGGCTATGCAAGATGGTTGTGAAGTGAATTTTGTCTTATTTTATGACCTTTCTTTGTTAACCGATTCACAGCAGTCGTTAAGTTCCATAACTTGGAACATGGCGCAGAAGGAGTCTTGGTGGCGCAGCGGACTAAAGAGCTGTTAAGTAGCACTTAGCTGCCAGCTGCTTGCAATTACTGCGAGTTCAAATCTCACCAGGCTCAAGGTTGACTCAGCCTTCCATCCTTCTGAGGTAGGTAAAATGAGGACCCGGATTGTGGGGGTAATAAGCTGACTTTGTATAAAAAAAGAACACCGCTGGGGGGGGAGGGGGCGAAAGCCCTACTAAGCAGGTATATACACAAAGTATGAAGGCTCTTGCTTAACGCATTGTAAGCCGCCCTGAGTCTCCGGAGAAGGGCGGCATATAAATCAAACCAATAAATAAATAAATAAATAAATAAATAAATAAATAAACATGGTTGTTAAGCGAATCTGGCTTTGCTTGTCAGGTCACAAAAGGGGATCACGTGACCCCGGGACATTGCAACCGTCATAAATACGAGCCAGTTGCCAAGTGTCCAAATTTGGATCCTGTGACCTTGGGGATGCTAGTGGGAAGTGTGAAAAAACAGCCATAAATCAACTTCTTTTAATGCCGCTGTCGCATCAGATGGTCGCTAAATGAACTGTTATAAATCAGGGACTCTCTCTATCCATGGTTTTTTCCTTTCCCTCTAGCTGCGACAGCTATTCTTTCTTCGTTATCAGTAAAGTGCCATCTGCTGATGAATGAAAATGTCACTCAGGGTTTAATTTATGCATTGGCAGATGGTGCTCAACTCCAGAGAATTTTTGCCACTTGTTTGCTTTCCAGGATTCTGGGGTTGTATCTCTCAAACGCAGATTTCTCTTAAAATAAGGGATCAACCTATTCTTCAAAGCACCTGAGGGCAGGACAAGACGCAACAGATGGAAACTAATCAAGGAGAGAAGCAACCTAGAATTAAAAAGAAATTACCTGACAGTTAGAACAATTAATCAGTGGAACTCCTTGCCTCCAGAGATTGTGGGTGCTCTAACATTGGAGGTTTTTAAGAAGAGACTGGACAGCCACTTATCCTGAATCGTGTAGGGCAGGGGTCAGCAACCTGCAGCTCTGGAGCCGCATGTGGCTCTTTCACCCCTCTTCTACGGCTCCCTGTCGCTCAAAATATGCGTCGCAACCGCCAATGTGCGACACCCGCCAGCATGCGATTTATTGAGCTTTTCAACCCCTGGTAGGCCAGCCATGGATAAATCCAAGAAAAGAAAAGTTTCAGAAGAAAACAGAACGTTTAATTTAACTACATATGTTAGTTTTGTGGCCGCTCAAGAAATAGTCAGGCACGGGAAGGGTTTTGTGGCTCCCGGTGTTTTCTTTTCTGTGGGAAACGGGTCCAAATGGCTCTTTGAATGTTTAAAGTTGCAGACCCCTAGTGTAAGGTCTTGGAGACAAGAAGATCTCCAAAGTCCCTTCCAATTCTTTTATTCTGTTATCCCTACAAACATTGGAACCAGGAAAGCCATGGCATTCCCAGTGACACTCTTTGAAAGAAAAAGTTGGACTTGGAAGAAGCAGGAGAGAAAGAGTAATGGCAGCTTTGAACTTTGGTGTTAGAGAAGACTCTTGAGAATACTGCAAACAAACAAACAAAAAACCTTATAAGCTGATGGATCTTGAACAAATACACACCTAGACTTCTCACTCAAGCCACACATGATCAGACTCAAACTATTCTACTTTGAACATATGAGAAGACCCAGTTCTAATGTTGGGAAAGATGGAAGGAAGGAGGAAGGAGAAGAACAGGATGATCTGCATTAAGATGGGTAGACTCGGTTACCATGGCGACGGGGGCACCGTTGGAAGAGGTGAAGGACCAGATTAGGGGCACAGATCATCATGTCTGTGGTTGCTAAGAGTCAACAACTTGATGGCATAAAACCAATAAATCTCTCAGGTTCTACATTCTATTGGTTGACCATAAGTTCCTTGGAATGGACTCTATCAGTGGTGGGATTCAGCCGGTTCGGGCCAGTTTGGGGGAACCGGTTGCTAAATTTCTGGCTGGCCCCTGCCCTCCCCACCCTTTCCAGGAGTCTCCACGTTGCCCCGTTTTTGCTCCCAGGAGGCTGCAGGGAGGCCTACTAGGCCCAAAACGGGGTGCAGGGGGGGGTGCGGTGCGGTCTCCCTGTGGCTCGTTTTTGCTCCCAGGAGGCTGCAGGGAGGCCTACTAGGCCCAAAACGGGGCGTGGCGGGTGTGGTATGGCCTCCCTGCGGCCTGTTTTTGCTCCCAGGGGGGTGCAGGAGGCCGAGTGCTGCTGGTTACACCCCCTGGTCACGCCCACCATGGCCACGCCCACCCAGCCGGTCATTACGGCAGAGAACCGGTCGTTAAATTATTTGAATCCCACCACTGACTCTATCCCTTAGGCCTACAAAGAAAGTTGCTCAGATTAAGCAGGGATTTGGGACATTGTGATTCTTTTCTGACTTTGAATTTAAGCTTCAAGTTAAATTCTTAGGTCAGGGCTTGATAAGTGTTTTGGGGTTTTTAGAGTTCATCGGGTTCAACAGGTCCGCAAGGTGGAAAGAGTCTATTTTGTGATTCCCCCCCCCCCCCAGTTCTTTCTCTTGTATTCTACTGTCTCCGAGTATTGCAATATCCACTATCCAAATGTCTATGATTTGGATTCTCAGTCATCCAGATTCTGGTTGTCCCAAAGGTGCTTTTTCAAAAGGCAAGTGGACTTTCGGGTTTTTCTTTGAAGACATTACTAAGTCTGCACTACTATTAATCTTCTCATCGTTCCCACCACCCATCTCCTTCAATTTAAGACTGTACGACTGTAACTTTGTTGCTTGTATCCTTACGATTTATATTGATATTGTTTCCTGATTGCTTATTTGTATCCTATGACTATCATTAAGTGTTGTACCTTATGATTCTTGACGAATGTATCTTTTCTTTTATATACACTGAGAGCTTATGCACCAAAGACAAATTCCTTGTGTGTCCAATTACACTTGGCCAATAAAGAATTCTATTCTATTCTATTCTATTCTATTCTATTCTATTCTATTCTATTCTATTCTATTCTATTCTATTCTAATCCATTCAATTCCATTCTATTCACTTCTTATCCACCAAGCTTCTTCAACTCTGACTGGATGGTGGATCCTTCCATTCCCCTCCATCCAGTCAGAGCTGAAGAAGCTTCTTGGATGAGAAGCGAAATGTCTTCAACGAAAAGCCAAAAAGTACAATTCCCTCAGCACCTTTGAGACATCCACTATCCAAACATTTGTTCTCTCTCTTTCTTATCCACAATTATCAATTCATTATCAACAATTATTAATTGAGTCTGGAGGCTCATGCAGCAGGGGCTGGTCCGTCTGAATTCTAAAATCCCCAGAACACTTATTATTCCTTATGAACGCATTGAGATTTTATTTGGGAGGGGGCAGGAAATTTAGCCGCTCAGAGCCTGGGTGAAGGAGGTCAAACAAATATTGTACGCAACTAAACACATCAAAGAGCAAAAAGGACAGTGGAGACGAATATTGCATGCAAATAAATAAACAACAGAGCAAATAACCAAATTGGAGTGGTGCGGTGGCCTAGAGGTGGCACTCTCAGTTCACAATCAAGAGGCTGTGAGTTCGATCCTAGGTAGAGGCAGAAATATTTCTCTTTCTGGGCACATCTTCTGAACAAAACTCCGCATTGGTGACAGGAAGGGCATCCGGCCATTAAACAGTCTGCTAGCTCCATTTAGTTGCCCAGACTCCAGCCCCAAGGGATTATGGGGTCGTTAAAAGATGATGATGATGATGAGAGCAAATAACCAAATTGACTGAAAACCACTTACCTGTTTGAACAGTTTCCTGGTGAGCAGCCTAGAAGAAAGGAGAGAAATATGAATTGACTTCTGATCTGACCCTATTCTGTCCCCAACCCCACGCACACACACCAACAGACGTTAAGGAGTTAAAGACCAAACCAGCTGGCAAAATCCTTTTCCTTATGATAACGGAACTTGGCAACAACCTAATGGCTGCATGCCAAGAGTTTATTATTTACAAAGAGGAGAGATAACTTCTCCCCACTTCTGATACATCAAAGGAAAGCAGCTCAATAATTATGGAATTAATCAAGTCCAGAGATACTCCAGCAAAGTCTTAAAGCAAAAGTCCGGCAATGCAGAATGGCGCGGAAGCTTTCAGCTTTGTTCGTCACAAGGTTTGACTGGCCACCACACTCCCTTTTATATCCTGTGGGATGTGGTCCAGTGACTCAGCCTAATCTCGGGCACGTCCTTTCTTCTGTTGTGCGCGCTTATCTCTGCGACGCTGGCGTGGGTCCAGCCAAGACTCATTACCCTCATCACTGTCCATCTGTGGCTGCGTGGACGTGCTTGGCCCCGGCCCTATCTCTTGCTCTTCGGCGGACACCGAAGGCATTGCCAGAGAGGAGGGTCCTGCAGAGGGAGGCCTTGCCAACTCCTCCCCTTCACTCTCAGAGTCCTCTTCTGACAATGACACAGGCTCAGGTAACGGAGCCACAAAAGACCCAGAGGGGAAGGACGATCTAAAAAGCCATTTTTGCAAAAGGTATCCTAGTCAAAGCATCCTTAAATTCCAGGGTAAAGTTCATCAGGTTCTCTGGCCTGTTCTGACCTAGGCTTCCCAAAAGCACGAAGCCGACTCCTTGTCCCGATAAAACCCCTTTAATTTAGGTTAAAGGGAAATTCCTCTCCAGCAAAGTCCCGGCCAACAGTCTTGCAAGAGATTTCACAACTGCAGACCTTTATCAGGCTTGGCGAGCTGCCAGGCCGATATCTTCCAAACGCCACTCTGTAGCAGACAATACTTGGCAAGAAGTCAGGAAGAAATCTTCACTTTCATGAATTCAACTAATTGTCTCCTGCAAACTCCCTTCCCCTTTCGCTCCTCTTTATTCCCTCTGGGAGGGGCCATTCACCGTCCATGTGTGGCTTTACTCCTGAGTTGACCCTTGTTCTTTAGCTGTTCCCTTCTCCTGGCAGCTCTGTGCATGCGCACATTGGGAACAGGCTCCAGCTTTTCTTCTGCCCCACTGATGTCCGACTCCAAAGGCAGCTGACAACTGTCAGACGGCCCTGTCCCCCTCTCTGCCTCCGGCGCAGAGCTCTCATCAGAGCCCTCCCCAGGCTCCAGGACTGGCCCATGTTCCTCCCCAATCTCCTCACTATCTGAGTCTGCCACCAGCTCCGCTAGCCTCTGACGGGCCACAACACAAAGGTGAAGACAGAGACAAGAGGCAGGGGCATCAAAGAAAGATTTCAACAACTTCAGATGCCTTCTGTGCAGAGAAAGTACAAAGAGTTGCTGAACAAATGGTTATTAAATCAAGGATTAACCGGTATGCACAGTTTTGATCAAGCCAGCAATTACTAGTGGATTAGAAACAAATGGGAATAAGACCACAGCAGATTTCAAAACTGCTTTTGAGGAAGTATTCTTGCTAGGAATATACACAATATACTAAATAAGTTGTGATTAATATATTATTTGTGCATTAGTTCCTTGCGTACAAATTCCTTCTGTACAAATTACTTGTGTGTGTAATCACACTTGGCCAATAAAGTACAGGCAGTCCTCAATTTAGGACCACAATGGAGCCCAAAATTTCTGTTGCTGAACGAGACAATTGTTCAGTGAATTCTGCCCCCATTTTACAACCTTTCTTGCCATAGTTGTTAAGTGAATCGCTGCCGTTGTTAAGTTAGTCACACAATTGTTAAGTGTATCTGGCTTTCCCCGTGAACTTTGCTTGACAGAACGTCGCAAAAGGGGATTACGTGACCCCGGGACACTGCAACCGTCATAAATATGAATCAGTTGCCAAGCCTTTGAATTTTGATCACATGAAAAATGGTCATAAGTCACTTTTCTCAGTGCTGTTGTAACTTTGAATGGTCACTAAATGAACTGTTGAAAGTAGAGGACTAATTCTATTCTATTGTATTCTGTTCCATTTCAGTCTATCTTTTCTGTTCTGTTCTGTTCTGTTCTGTCCTGTCCTGTCCTGTCCTGTCCTGTCCTGTCCTGTCCTGTCCTATTCTATTTCTTCATTCCATTATTCTCTTCTTCTCTTCTCTTCTCTTCTCTTCTCTTCTCTTCTCTTCTCTTCTCTTCTCTTCTCTTCTCTTCCCCTCTCTTCTCTTCTATTTCTTCATTCCATTATTCTATTCCATTCCATTCCGTTCCGTTCCATTCCATTCCATTCCATTCCACTCCACTCCACTCCATTCTTCCATTCCATTCCATTCCATTCCATTCCATTCCATTCCATTCCATTCCACTCCATTCCATTCTTCCATTCCATTCCATTCCATTCCATTCCACTCTACTCCACTCCACTCCATTCCATTCTTCCATTCCATTCCATTCCACTCCACTCCACTCCACTCCACTCCACTCCATTCTTCCATTCGATTCCATTCGATTCCATTCCATTCCACTCCACTCCATTCCATTCTTCCATTCCATTCCATTCCATTCCATTCCATCCCATTCCATTCCATTCCACTCCACTCCACTCCATTATTCCATTCCATTCCATTCCATTCCACTCCACTCCACTCCATTCTTCCATTCCATTCCATTCCATTCCATTCCATTCCATTCCATTCCACTCCACTCCACTCCACTCCATTCTTCCATTCCACCCCATTCCGATTTCTGTTCTGTTCTATTCCGTTCCATTCCCTATTTTCTATTCCGTTCCATTCCGTTCCATTCCATTCTTTATATTCCATATTTCTTAATTGCCCAGAGCCCTCTTACCATCCAGAACCCCTCTCTAAGGGAGATGGGCAGCTAAGAAATATAAACAAACTAACTAACTAACTAACTAATTAATTAATTAATTAATTAATTAAACAAACAAACAAACAAAGAAGTTCTTGGGGGAGAAATAGCTACCATCCTGTCCCTCTTCAAAAACTTGTACTGCGTGCAGAAATTAGCCGCACGGTGCAAGAGTTTGATCCCTCCTGAGTAAGGAACCCAGCAGCTGTGATTTCACATAGAAGCAGCTCTCTAACCAAAAGGTTAGGATTTACGAGCGTCTTAATTTATGTGGGGACTAGCCAGGGAGAGAGACTTTAAAAAGAGCCTCAGACAACTTGGCAGCCTCTGTTTATTCAGGAGGGCTAAACAGTTCACCCATTTTCCCTGCTTTTATGGTCATATAAAAAGAGAGAACGCACCATAAAAATAAATATCTATCCATCATCAATATAAAACTGCCTTTAAAAAACGTGTCCTTTGCCTGCAGCTTTATGGGGTCTCTTTAAACTTGCATGCTGAACTGACTTCAGTGAGGTTTATCATCCTACCCAGGCAGTCCTTGACTTAAAACCATCTGTTTAGTGACCGTTTGAAGTTACAACGGCACTTGAAAAAGTGACTTAGGACTGTTTTTCACACGTACGACCGTTGCCAGTTGCCAAGTGTGCGAATTTTGATCATGCGACCGTGGGAATGCCGCAAGAGCCATAAGTACAGGTAGTCCTTGACTTATAACAGTTTGTTTAGCGACCGTTCGAAGTTACAACAGCACTGGTTAAAGTGACTTTTGACCGTTTTTCACACGTACGACCATTGCCAGTTGCCAAGCATGCAAATTTTGATCATGTGACCGTGGGAATCCTGCAACGGTCATAAGTACAGGTGGTCCTCAACTTACAACAGTTCATTTAGCGACCATTTGAAGTTACAACGGCACTGGAAAAAGTGACTTAGGACCGTTTTTCACACTTACGACCGTTGCCAGTTGCCAAGCGTGCGAATTTTGATCATGTGACCGTGGGAATGCTGCAACGGTCATAAGTACAGGTAGTTCTTGACTTATAACAGTTCGTTTAGTGACCTGTTCGAAGTTACAACAGCACTGGAAAAAGTGACTTAGGACCGTTTTTCACACTTGCGACTTTTGCAACATCTCCATGATCGCGTGATCAAAACTCAGACACTTGGCAATTGAAAGTGTATTTGACAATCAAAGTGTCACATGATCCCGTTTTGCGACCTTCAGGCAAGCCAAGTCAATGGAGAAGCCAGATTCACTTAACAACCCTGTTACTAACTGGCAGGCAAGGACTGCCTAAGTTATTTATTTATTTATTTATTTTTGGGATCTGCAGGACGCTGACCTGAGAGATGGTGTCCCCACCATTGATGCTACTCCTCCTTTTGTTCCAAGCCTTGCTATCACCTAACATCTGTCTCTCCAAGGTCGTAAGTGAGAAAGTCTGAAAGATTTTAGATCTCAGAGCTGCCTTGGCACAGTGTTGAAATAGAGGAGGAGAAAACATTCCTTTAATCCAGCGGTCACCAACTGGGGGTCCGTGGATCACTGGTGGTCTGCGAGAAAATTTTGGGGATCCGCAGAAAAATTGTTTGCATTTTTTAATATTGTGCTAAATCAGGAGTCCTCAAATGACGGCCCCCGGGACGGATACGTGCAATGAACGTTTGAGTTGCTGCAGAGAGTCTCCCCCTTCGGGGTCTTTTTTTGAGGGTCGGAGGGGGGCCAGAAATTCCGACTTGGGGTCTGCTTCAGCCTCCTGGTGTGGGGCTTTGGGCAAAGGCTGGAGGGAAGCACCGCTGGTGGCGAAGAGCTGGAGGGCCTCGTTCCAGTGGGACTGCATCATGGCCTGGAACTGGCTGACCATCTCGGCCTACTGAGCCTCCAGGCACTGGTACCTGGCCTTGCACTCCTGCAGGTCTTCCCTCTGCTTGGAAAGCCTATGCTCCTAGTCCTCAGTGAGGTGCTTCTGCTGAGCCCCTTTCTCGGCCAGATCCAATTTGAACTGAACTGTTTTGCCAACTCTTTTCTCATGGTGGCTGCTTAGTTCCAACAACTGCTTCCTGTTGGGGCCCTAAAGAGCCCGGGAGAGGCTGGGGCCCTAAAGAGCCCTAAAGAGCCCGGGAGAGGCTGGAGAAGAACCCCTGGACTTGAGTGACATC
>JAKOOJ010000009.1:213679-303679 GCA_022577455.1 Arizona elegans | reverse complement strand
GAGATGGGGGGGGAGAGAGAGAAAGAGAGGGAGGGAGGGAGAGGGAGAAGGAGAGGGAGAGAGAGGCAGGGAGGGAGGGGAGGGGAGGAAGGAGATGGGGGGGAGAGAGAGAGAGAGAGAAAGAGAGGGAGGGAGGGAGAGGGGAGAAGGAGAGGGAGTGAGAGGCAGGGAGGGAGGGGAGGAAGGAGATGGGGGGAGAGAGAGAGAGAGAAAGAGAGGGAGGGAGGGGGAGGGAGAAGGAGAGGGAGTGAGAGGGAGGGAGGGGAGGGGAGGAAGGAGATGGGGGAGAGAGAGAGAGAAAGAGAGGGAGGGAGGGGGAGGGAGAAGGAGAGGGAGAGAGAGGCAGGAGGGAGGGGAGGGGAGGAAGGAGATGGGGGGAGAGAGAGAGAGAGAAAGAGAGGGAGGGAGGGAGAGGGGAGAAGGAGAGGGGAGCGAGAGGGAGGGAGGGGAGGGGAGGAAGGAGATGGGGGAGAGAGAGAGAGAAAGAGAGGGAGGGAGGGGGAGGGAGAAGGAGAGGGAGAGAGAGGCAGGGAGGGAGGGGAGGGGAGGAAGGAGATGGGGGAGAGAGAGAGAGAAAGAGAGGGAGGGAGGGAGAGGGAGAAGGAGAGGGAGTGAGAGGCAGGGAGGGAGGGGAGGGGAGGAAGGAGATGGGGGGAGAGAGAGAGAGAAAGAGAGGGAGGGAGGGAGAGGGAGAAGGAGAGGGAGAGAGAGGCAGGGAGGGAGGGGAGGGGAAGAAGGAGATGGGGGAGAGAGAGAGAGAGAAAGACAGGGAGGGAGGGAGAAGGAGAGAGAGGGAGGGAGAGAGAGAGAGAGAGAGGGAGGGAGGGAGGGGGGGTCCTCTTTGACCTGCAGGCTGGAGCTGCTGGGGCCCTTAGCCGGCTCTTCCGTCTCGCCTGCGGCCGCTCTCAACACTTAACCTGATGCCTGTCTGCCTTAAATTTTAATTTTTTTAAAAAAAATTAAAATTTTAATTTCCCCCCTCCCCCTCTCCCCCTTCTCCATACTGTGACGTTAAGAGCCCCCTTCCAAAGTCTGCTGGGGGGGGCTTATAAGCGATTAACCCAGGACCAGTGTGCCAACGCCGTTGGGGACTCCCCCCCTCTCTCCCCACTCCTCCTCCTCCCCCCCCACCCAGGAAAGTGGCAGAGGATCTGGTGGGATCGCCAGGATGCTTCCTTAAGGATCTGGGGGTCCTTTCCCCCGGTTTGCACCTATGATCCTATGAGGCTTCCTTGGCCGCTTGGAGAAAGGGCTTGGATAGCCAGATGCGTTGGTGCTCCATAGAATCCGATCAATCTATTTGATCGGATGGGATCGCGTCCGGGGATCCCTGCTCCTTCGAGGATGCTATCCTTGAGGATCTGGTCCTTCCAAGGTTTGCAACTATCGGGAGGCCTCATTGCCTGCTTGGAGAAATGGCTTTGCTCCCTTTGGATAGCCAGATGAGCTGATGATCAATAGAATCCGATCAATCTATTTGATCAGATAGGATCACACCTGGGATCCCTGCTCTTTCCAAGATGCTTCCTTGAGGATCGGAGTCCTTTCATGCACCTTTGCACCTATCTCAAGGCTTCCTTTGCCGCTTAGAGAAATGGCTTTGCTTCCTTTGGGTAGCCAGATGCGCTGGTGATCAATAGAATCCGAGCAATCTATTATATATATTAATCGATTACAGGTAGTCCTTGACTTATGACTACAATTGAGTGCAAAATTCATGGTGCTACATGAGATGGTTGTTAAGTGAGTTTTGCCCAGTGGTGAAATGTAAAAATCTGTTACTACCAGTTCTCTGGGCGTGGCTTGGTAATGTGACTGGGTGGGGCGTGGCCATTTTATTTTATTTTTTTTACTTTTTACTTTTAAAAGCATTTTATCTACAACCTCTTCGGCTGAAGAGGTTGCAGAAAAAATGCTTTTAAAATCCTCTGATGATCAGGCAACTCAGCTGGGATCGTCAGAAGCTTTTAAAAGCATTTTTTCCCCCTACAACCTCTTCGGCCGAAGATGTTATAGAAAAAATGCTTTTAAAAGCCTTTGAGGATCCCAGCTGAGCCGCACAATCATCAGAGGCTTTTTTTTTTTTAAATTTTTAAAAGCATTTTTCCGGCTGAAGAGGTTGTAGAAAAAATGCCTTTTAAAAGTAAAAAAACAGTCTCTGATGAATCGCGCGGCTCAGCTGGGCATGGGGCAGGGATTTTTGCTACTGGTTCTCCGAACCACCCCGCCTCCATCGCAACTGGGAGCATTTTACCCCTGGTCTTGCCCCATTTTATATGACCTTTCTAATTGGGCAATGAAACATCTGCGAAAAAACAACCAGGGTCAGAGAGCACCAAGGACCCCACAGTTGTCATTCTCCTCCTCTTCCTCTTCCTACTCCTCCTCTTCTTCTCCTCCTCTTCCTCTTCCTACTCCTCCTCCTCTTCTCCTCCTCTTCCTCTTCCTACTCCTCCTCTTCTTCTCCTCCTCTTCCTCAAACCCCACTCCCTTCTAGCACTGATGATATTACCTTGCTGGGTAATGAAACGTCTGCAAGAAAACAACCATGTTCAGTGAGCCCCAAGGGACTCCACAGAAAGTTATTCTGTATGGAAGGAAATTAACCTTCATTTTCCCAAATGTTTCTCCTTTTCAAAATCTCCACTGAGAGTTAATCATTGCAATCACTTTCCTAATGTGCATGTTTTAAATAATATATTTACTTCTCGCTCTCGAATAAATAAATAAATAAATGTGTGTGTGTGTGTGTGTGTGTGTGTGTGTGTGTGTTCCAGTAAATTAGAAAGCAATCTCCTACCCAAAATGTTCCAGTGCATTAGAAAATCATTATAAATTACTTTATTCCAATCAACCTTAACATTGTTTAAAAAGTTGCCAAGAAATCTAAGAGAGTGTGAAGTTTAGCAGTTCAGTAACTGTATTATTATTTCCGAAGTCGAGGCATAGAATTTACGGCTGAGATTTAATAGCAAAGAAAGGGAAGGTTTCAAAAATTTTCAAAATTTGGTTATAGTCAGGACAATGTTATTCTCGTTTAATACTGCATAGCATTGAATACATCTGCCTAGCAGGTATTCATCAGGCTAGTCCCAGCACATTAGTGGAGTGGAGAGTGGAGTGGAGTGAGTGGAGTGGAGTGGAGTGGAGTGGAGTAGAGTAGAGTAGAGTAGAGTAGAGTAGAAGAATAGAAGAGTGGAGTGGAGAGTGAAGTGGAGTGGAGTGGAGTGGAGTAAAGTAGAGTAGAGTAGAGTAGAGTAGAGTAGAGTAGAGTAGAGTAGAATAGAGTAGAAGAATAGAAGAGTGGAGTGGAGAGTGGAGTGGAGTGGAGTAGAGTGGAGTGGAGTGGAGTGGAATAGAGTAGAGTAGAGTAGAGTAGAGTAGAAGAATAGAAGAGTGGAGTGGAGAGTGGAGTGGAGTGGAGTGGAGTGGAGTGGAGTGGAGTGGAATAGAGTAGAGTAGAGTAGAGTAGAGTAGAGTAGAGTAGAGTAGAGTAGAGTAGAGTAGAAGAATAGAAGAGAGGAGTGGAGAGTGAAGTGGAGTGGAGTGGAGTGGAGTGGAGTGGAGTGGAGTGGAGTGGAGTGGAGTAGAGTAGAGTAGAGTAGAAGAATAGAAGAGTGGAGTGGAGAGTGGAGTGGAGTGGAGGTGGAGTGGAGTGGAGTGAGTAGAGTAGAGTAGAGTAGAGTAGAAGAATAGAAGAGTGGAGTGGAGTGGAGTGGAGTGGAGTGGAGTGGAGTGGAATAGAGTAGAGTAGAGTAGAGTAGAAGAATAGAAGAGTGGAGTGGAGAGTGGAGTGGAGTGGAGTGGAGTGGAGTGGAGTAGAGTAGAGTAGGAGAGTAGAGTAGAGTAGAGTAGAGTAGAAGAATAGAAGAGTGGAGTGGAGAGTGGAGTGGAGTGGAGTGGAGTGGAGTGGAGTGGGAGTAGAGTAGAGTAGAGTAGAGTAGAAGAATAGAAGAGTGGAGTGGAGTGGAGTGGAGTGGAGTGGAGTGGAGTGGAGTAGAGTAGAGTAGAGTAGAGTAGAGTAGAGTAGAGTAGAAGAATAGAAGAGTGGAGTGGAGAGTGGAGTGGAGTGGAGTGGAGTGGAGTGGAGTGGAGTGGAGTGGAATGGAATGGAATGGAAAAGAATAGAATGAATAGAATAGAATAGAATAGAATAGAATAGAATAGAAGAAATAGAATAGATTAGAATAATAGAATAATTTATTGGCCAAGTGTGATTGGACACACAAGGAATTTGTCTTTGGTGCTTACGCTCTCAGTGTACATAAAAGAAAAGATAACATTCATCGAGAATCATAAGATACAACACTTAATGATAGTCCTTGGGCAGTTTGAGCTTCCTGAGTTGGCACAGAAAGAACATTGAAGCAGTGGTGAAATCCAATTTTTTTTACTACCAGTTCTGTGGGCGTGGCTTGGTGGGCGTGGTGTGGCTTGGTGGGCGTGGCTTGGTGGGGGTGGCAGGGAAGGATATCGCAAAATCCCCATTCCCTCCCCACTCCTGGGGAAAGGATATTGCAAAATCTCCATTCCCACCCCACTCTGGGGCCAGCCAGAGGTGGTATTTGCCGGTTCTCCGAACTGCTCAAAATTTCCGCTACCGGTTCTCCAGAACCTGTCAGAACTTGCTGGATTTCACCCCTGCATTGAAGGTTAAAAATAACCAAAGCTCAGAAACTATTACTTTGTAAGCATGTCTGAATGAGCCACTGTGGAAACCTACGGAGATAATGGTGCTCCCATCAACCGCGAATGCATCAAAGGGCATTTCAAGCCAAGACAGCTGAAAGGCACAAGCAGTTTGAAATTACTGTGTGATCAGCCGACGGATCTCGCTTTTATCTGGAAAGGGGGAAGATCTCTGGGAGGCGGCTATTTTGATCTGAATACATTCATATTATGGACGCACATCCAGGAAATATTTAGGCAAGCACTTATGGTTAGAGGCTATAAAGCTATGTTATATGAAGCCACTGTGGTGGGAAGAGGGGAAGAAAAAGATAGGAGAAGAGAGAAAAACAGAGAGAGTGAAATAGGGATAAAGAAGTGCCCTGTGTATATTTTATGTGATAGTGACAGGCTGTCTGATTTAGTTCAAGAGCCTTGGTAGTACAGTGGTCTAAAGCACCCTGTTATTAAGACCAGCTGCCTGCAATTACTGCAGGTTCGAATCTCTCCAGGCTCAAGGTTGACTCAGCCTTCCATCCTTTATAAGGTAGGTAAATTGAGGACCCAGTTTGTGGGGGCAATAAGCTGATTTTGTATAAATATACAAAAGGATGAAGGCTCTTGCTTAACGCATTGTAAGCGCCCTGAGTCTCTGGAGAAGGGCGGCATATAAATCAAATTTAAAAAAAAAAAGTGTCGTAATCTTTCACAGATTAATAAGAGTGGGAAGGGACCTTGTAGGTCATCTAGTCCAACCCCCTACTCAAGCAGGTGACCGTACATCATTTCTGACAAATGGCAGTCCAGTCTCTTCTTGAAAGCCTCCAGCGATGAAGCTGCCACAACTTCCGAAGGCAACTTCTATTCCATGGGTTGATCGTTCTCCCTGTCAGAAAATCCCTCCTTATTTCCAGGTTGAATCTCTCCTTGTTCAGTTTCCATCCATTATTCCTTGACTGGCCTTCAGGTGCTTTGGACAATAGCTTGATCTCCCCTCCTCTCTGTGGCAGCCCCTCAAATATTGGAAGACTGCTCTCATGTCTCCCCCTGGTCCTTCTCTTCACTAGATCAGCCATGCCCAGTTCCTATAACCGTTCTTAAAAATGTTTTAGTCTCCAGTCCCCTAATCATCCTGGTTGCTCTTCTCTGCACTTTGAATACTGGATGCAATGCTCTAGGTATGGCCCTACTAAGGCTTTATAGAGTGGTATTAGTACCTCCCTTGATCTTGATTGTATCCCACTGTTAATGCAATTTAGGATTGCATTGGCTTTTTTGGCTGCTGCCGCACACTGTTGGCTCATATTTAATTGGTTGTCCATTAAGACTCCAAGATCCCTCTCACAGTTACTGATATTAAGCCTGGTTTCACCCAGTCTATATGTGTACTTTTGATTTTTCTTGCCTAAGTGTAAATCTGGCTGATTTAGGTCTGTCTGACACTTTAAACTGAGAAGATAAAGTAGGATCAGCTTATTATTTAGACAGGAAATCAGCAGGAAATTGGAGGGTTTTCCAGAATACAAGTTAGACTAAAAAAGTTTCTTTTAAAAAAAACTTTTAAAAGTTTTTTTAAAAAAGTTTCTTTAAAAAAACTTTTAAAAGAAAAATTTTTAAACTTTCTTTTAAGTTTCTCAACTTTACACAAAGGAGAAGATGTCCATAGTTCACGATTGCTACATACAGGTAGTCCTCAACAATTGAGCCCAAAATTGATGTTGCTAAGTGAGACATTTGTTCAGTGAGTTTTGCCCCCTTTTATGCACTTTCTTGACACCGTTGTTAAGTGAATCTGGCTTCCTCATTGACTTTGCTTGCCGGAAGGTCGCAAAAGGGGGATCACATGACCCACAGGGCACTGCAACCGTCATAAATATGAATCAGTTGCCAAGGGTCTGAATTTTGATTATGTGACCATGAGGAATGCTATAATGGTCGTAAGTGTGAAAACATGGTCGTTAGGTCACTTTTTTCAGTGGTGGTGTGGACTTTGAATGATCACTAAATGAATAGTTATTTCACAATCAGTAATATTTTAATTTACATTTGCACAGCTAGTTAATGCATCATTATAGTAGCGTGTCTCACATGTCTATACATTATTTAATCTTTGTTATGCTACTGTTTCGTCTCATTTATTTGATTTTACTGTGGCATTGCAGGATTTTTTTAAGTTTTGCTGGTAATTGACTGAATAAACCATATATATAAATATGTGTGTGTGTGTATAAATATATATATATATATTTGTTTTCTCAGGTTTTCGCGGGTGTTTGTATGTAGGTCTTTGGTTATTCGGGTCTTCTCCCACGTA
This sequence comes from Arizona elegans, assembly GCA_022577455.1. Classification (NCBI taxonomy): domain Eukaryota; kingdom Metazoa; phylum Chordata; class Lepidosauria; order Squamata; family Colubridae; genus Arizona; species Arizona elegans. The sequence goes on along the minus strand of JAKOOJ010000009.1, from coordinate 296,697 downwards.
AAATTGGAAGTGTCTTGGCGACGTTTCGACGAAGTCTCATTCGTCATCTTCAGGCTGGTGTTCTCGGCTTCGTGCTTCCAGGAGCAAATATATATATATGTATCAAATTTATATTTGCTGATAAAAGAAATATATATATGTATGCGTGTGTGTGTGGTGTGTGTGTGTGTGTGTGTGTGTGTGTGTGTGTATATATATATATATATGCATATTCTTTCTAGCCAGGTTTTACCTACGTAAGCTAGGTTGTTCTGCAGCTCTGACCTGTGTGAAATCTCATTCACCAGCCTCAGAGCTCCTCCTCTGCTGACAAACTGCAACTCTGCGTTGCTCTCTGGGAGACTCAGATAGCTATTTCCTGCCTTATAAGGCTTCGTCAGTGAGCCACACCCACTTCTCAGATATTCCCCCTGTAAAGGTACAATGTGTCTTTTTCTGTTTTTCGTAGGCTTTTATGTGCATATTCTTTCTAGCCAGGTTTTACCTACGTAAGCTAGGTTGTTCTGCAGCTCTGACTGTGTGAAATCTCATTCACCAGCCTCAGAGCTCCTCCTCTGCTGACAAACTGCAACTCTGCGTTGCTCTCTGGGAGACTCAGATAGCTATTTCTGCCTTATAAGGCTTCGTCAGTGAGCCACACCCACTTCTCAGATATTCCCCCTGTAAAGGTACTGTGTCTTTTTCTGTTTTTCGTAGGCTTTTATGTGCATATTCTTTCTAGCCAGGTTTTACCTACGTAAGCTAGGTTGTTCTAGAAAGAATATGCACATAAAAGCCTACGAAAAACAGAAAAAGACACATTGTACCTTTACAGGGGGAATATCTGAGAAGTGGGGTGTGGCTCACTGACGAAGCCTTATAAGGCAGAAATAGCTATCTGAGTCTCCCAGAGAGCAACGCAGAGTTGCAGTTTGTCAGCAGAGGAGGAGCTCTGAGGCTGGTGAATGAGATTTCACACAGTCAGAGCTGCAGAACAACCTAGAGGTAAAACCTGGCTAGAAAGAATATGCACATAAAAGCCTACGAAAAACAGAAAAAGACACATTGTACCTTTACAGGGGGAATATCTGAGAAGTGGGTGTGGCTCACTGACGAAGCCTTATAAGGCAGAAATAGCTATCTGAGTCTCCCAGAGAGCAACGCAGAGTTGCAGTTTGTCAGCAGAGGAGGAGCTCTGAGGCTGGTGAATGAGATTTCACACAGTCAGAGCTGCAGAACAACCTAGCTTACGTAGGTAAAACCTGGCTAGAAAGAATATGCACATAAAAGCCTACGAAAAACAGAAAAAAGACACATTGTACCTTTACAGGGGGAATATCTGAGAAGTGGGTGTGGCTCACTGACGAAGCCTTATAAGGCAGAAATAGCTATCTGAGTCTCCCAGAGAGCAACGCAGAGTTGCAGTTTGTCAGCAGAGGAGGAGCTCTGAGGCTGGTGAATGAGATTTCACACAGTCAGAGCTGCAGAACAACCTAGCTTACGTAGGTAAAACCTGGCTAGAAAGAATATGCACATAAAAGCCTACGAAAAACAGAAAAAGACACATTGTACCTTTACAGGGGGAATATCTGAGAAGTGGGTGTGGCTCACTGACGAAGCCTTATAAGGCAGAAATAGCTATCTGAGTCTCCCAGAGAGCAACGCAGAGTTGCAGTTTGTCAGCAGAGGAGGAGCTCTGAGGCTGGTGAATGAGATTTCACACAGTCAGAGCTGCAGAACAACCTAGCTTACGTAGGTAAAACCTGGCTAGAAAGAATATGCACATAAAAGCCTACGAAAAACAGAAAAAGACATATATATATATATATATATATATATATATATATATATATATATATATATCCTTTACAATCAATATCTTCTAAAATTAATATCCTTTATGAAGAATTCAAAAGAAAAAGTCAAACAGCTGTAGAGGAGGAAATGGAGTCTTAAGAATAGAGACGGAGAAAATTGGATGCGTTTAGCTTCAGGCTAAACAGAGTGATCTGAAAATCTGAAAGGATTTTGTACAAAAGATCAAGTTTGGTTGTTCCTCATTCCAGGCAGGAGCAGAAAGCATCTTGGTCTTCAGTTACAGGAAGGTGCTTGCCTGTTCAATATCATGAAAGAAAGAAGAGGGAGGAGGAGAAGGTGGAGGAGGAGGAGGAGGAGGAGGAGAAGAAGAAGAAGAAGAAGAAGAAGAAGAAGAAGAAGAAGAAGAAGAAGAAGAAGAAGAAGAAGAAGAAGAAGAAGAAGAAGAAGAAGAAGAAGAAGAGAGAGGAGGAGGAGGAGGAGGAGGAGGTGGAGGAGGAGGAGGAGGAGGAGGAGGAGGAGGAGGAGGAGGAGGAGGACGGGAGGAGGAAGAGAAGAAGAAGAAGAAGAGGGGAGGAGGAGAAGGAGAAGAGGAGGAGGAGAAGAAGAGGAAGATGGGGAGGAGGGGGAGAAGGAGAAGTAGAGGAGGAGGAGAGAAAAAGAAGAAGAGGAGGAGAAGAAAAAGAAGAAGGGAGGAGGAGAAGGAGAAGAGGAGGAGAAGTAGAAGAAGAGGAAGAGGGGGAGGAAGGGGGAGAAGGACAAGTAGAGGAGGAGGAGAAAAAGAAGAGGAGGAGGAGAAGAAGAAGAGGGGGGGAGGGGGGAGGAGGAGTAGGAGGAGAAGAAGAAGAAGAAGAAGAAGAAGAAGAAGAAGAAGAAGAAGAAGAAGAAGAAGAAGAAGAAGAAGAAGAAGAAGAAGAAGAAGAAGGAGAAGAAGAAGAAGAAGGGGAAGGAGGAGGAGGAGAAGGAGGAGGAGGAGTAGAAGAAGAAGAAGAGGGGGAGGAGGGGGAGGGGAGGAGGAGAAGAGGAGGAGGAGGAGAAGAAGGAGGAGGAGAAGAGGGGAGGAGGAGGAGAAGGTGAAGAAGAAGAAGATGAGGAAGAGGGGGAGGAGGGGGAGAAGCAGAAGTAGAGGAGGAGGAGAAAAAGAAGAAGAGGAGGAGAAGAAGAAGAAGAGGGGAGGAGGAGGAGAAGTAGGAGGAGGAGGAGGAGGAGAAGAAGAAGAGGAGGAGGAGGAGGAGGAGGAGCAGCAGCAGCTAGCAGCAGCAGCAGCTAAGGAGCTGAAGAGCTTGAAGAAGCTTTTTGGATGAGAAGTGAAACGTCTTCAAAGAAAAACCCGAAAAGTCCAGTTGCCTCTTGAAAAAAAGCACCTTTGGGACTACAGCTTAATCCTTACTTGGTATTCCTTGGAGATCATCTGCCAAGCACTGTATTCACCTTCAACCTGTTTTAATGCCATCATGACCCAGATAGTCCTCAATTTATAACTCTTCACTGAGTGACCGTTTGAAGTTACGACATCATTTTTTTTTTTTAAAAAAAGGGGGGGTCATGATGTTTTTTTCACACGGAGAACCATTGCGCCGTCCCCACGGTCACATGATCAAACTTTGGGATGCTCAGCAACGGACTCATATCTATGACGGATACAATGTCCTGGGATCCCCCCCCCCCTCCGTCTGACAAGCAAAGTCAATGGGGGAAGCCCGATTCGTTTAACAACCGTGTTACTAACTTAGCAACGGCAACTCCACAACTGTGGCAAGAAAGGTCATAAAACAGGGCAAAACTCCCTTAACAACTGTCTTGTTTAGTAAGGGAAATTTTGGGCACAATTGTGGACATATGTCAAGGACTGCCTGTACCTTAAAACATGAATAAGATGAACAGATAACTACCAGTAATGTATTGTTAGCCCTGGATGGGGAAAGTCCTTTGGACTTGCATTCTGGGGAAAAAGAAGCAGAAAAGGTTCTCAGACAAACTTACTAATATGTAAATTCTTTCCCGTTGGCTTATTCGGTTCCCAAGATTCTGTTTATTGAACCTTTTGATGATTAAAAACCTCAGTAATGAGACTCACGATGAATCATTCCTTCTCTGTTGGGAACTGCAACTGTTGTAAAGGAGGCAGTTGGTGAGTGTTATCAAGAACAAATCCTGGCCTGGAATAAGTGGTGGGATTCAGCCGGTTTGGGTGAACAGCAGTAGTGGGATTCAGCCAGTTCGCACCTATTCGGGAGAACCGGTTGTTGGAAGAAATCTTATTTTGGTTTTTTTTTTCCACTTTACAGGGCTAATCCTGTAAGGAAAGCAGGAAGGAAACATTCTGGTGGTGTTTCTAGCCTAATCTTTATTGCCCTGCTTACAGAAACTGCCTCTCTGGTTAACCCTTATTACATTGTAACAGCTAAGGCAAAGCGCCCATCGACGTGAGTGACGTTGAATTGGCCACACCCACACAGTCACATGACCACCAAGCCACACCTACCCAGCTAGTCATTAGGGCAGAGAAACGGTTGTTAAATTATTTGAATCCCACCACTGGTGAAAACTAGTTAAATTGCTGGCTAGGCCCTGCCCCTTCCTGCTCTGCCCCTCCCAGAAGTCTCCACGCGCCAGTGGGGGGTTTCAAATTTTTTTACTACCGGTTCTGTGGGTGTGGCTTGTTGGGCGTGGCATGACTTGGTGGGCGTGGCTTGGTGGGCATGGCAAGGGAAAGATACTGTAAAATCTCCATTCCCACCGCACTCCAGGGGAAGGATACTGTAAAATCTCCATTCCCTTCCCCACTCCAGGGGAAGGTTACTGCAAAATCCCCATTTTCTACCGATCAGCTGAGACTCGGGAGGCAGAGAATAGAGGGGGGGCGGGGCCAGTCAGAGGTGGTATTTACCGGTTCTCCGAACTACTCAAAATTTCCACTACTGGTTCTCCAGAACTGGTCAGAACCTGCTGAAACCCACTTCTGCCATGTGCCCCATTTTTGCTCCCAGGAAGCTGCAAGGAGGCCTACTAGGACCAAAATGGGGCATGAGGGGTGAGAGACCCCCACGGCCCATTTTTGCTCCCAGGGGGGTGTAGGAGGCTGAGCGCTGCTTGTCACATCCCCTGGCCACGCCCACCATGGCCACGCCCACCCAGCTGGTCATTAGGGCAGAGAACCGGTTGTTAAATTCTTTGAATCCCACCACTGCCTGGAATGGACCTTAATCCGAATCAATAAGGCTCCACTTACGTCCTTAAGTTCTGTTTCTAACCATCTCATGATTTTGATCCTTGTTTCTTCCCTGCTCGAACATCCCAAAGGTGCTTTCTTTTCCAAAAGGCAACTGGATTTTCTTGGCTATTTTTTTCCCCCTTTGAAAATGTTTCACTTTTCATCCAAGAAGCTTCATCAGTTCTTACTCAAAGGAAAAATACATGCACACACACAAAATCCTTTTGGAAAAGTGCCTTTGGGTGAACTATGACCTGGTTCATGACCGAGAATCCCCCATGGACATCCTCTGCCTGGAGTTTAAGTGGAGACGTTTCTCTTTGCTCCTGGAATATTTCTGCTGAAAACTGATGGATCTCTTGTTGGAATCTCTGCGATCTCCTAGAAAATTAAAGATCACGCCCAGTTTTGATTGCCACAATATTAAAAAAAGGTGTTGAGACTCAAGAAAGAGTGCAGAGATGAGCAACAAAGATGCTGGAAGTTAAAATATATATGAAGAATGGTTGCAGGAATTGGGTAGGTCCAGCTGAACAAAAAAGAAGGACTAGGGGTGTTGTGAAATCAATGTTCCAATATGTTGTGGCCCGTTAGTGGCCTGTGAAGGTAGTAGCTGATTCCGACAGTGAGGAGGCTGGTATGGTGTTGCGCCAGCAGCCTGTGCAGCTGGCACTCGAGTCGGACAATGAGGAGGCTGGAGAAGATGTGGTGCCAGAGGCGGGGATTCAGCCAGGGCCTTCAGAACCTCCAGAAGCTCCCATAAGTGAAGAGGACGAAGAGGAGGAGCCTCTTCTCGATGCAGGGTGCGCAGAGCTGCCAAAAGGCAGGAGTGGCTCCTCAGGAGGAGGTCTCCTCGAGAGTAAGGCTTGGGGCTAACTGGCCACTCCCTTAGTCTATTTAAGGAAGGACGACGACTGAGGCAATTTGCAGGTAACAACTTCGTTCACACTCCTTCGCATCCTAATCTTAGTTCTTTTATCAGTTTCCTGCAAATTGCTTCTGGGCTTTCTGCCAACCATAGTAAGATTACGATTACTTATTCTTTGGATTCTTGTAGGCTGTTAAGAAAGTTAATTAACAACCTTTATTTGAAAAAGACTGATTTAATTTAGTAAACTAAGGTTTGTACAGACTTTGTGTGTGCTGCGTTCTTTGGGGTCCGTAGCTGGGGCAGAACACAATATCTCAGGGGCTGCCGCAAAGAAGAGGGGGTTCAACCTCTTTTCCAAAGCCCCTGAAGGCAGGACAAGAAACAATGGGTGGAAACTAATCAAGGAGAGAGAAGCCAACTGGAAATAAGGAGAAATTTCCTGACAGGGAGAAGAATTAATCAGTGGAACAATTTGCCTCCAGAAGTTGTAGATGTTCCATCACTGAAGGTTTTTAAGAAGAGATTGGACAACCAATTGTCTGAAATGGTATAGGGCAGTGATGGCTAACCTTTTTGCCATCGCGTGCCAGGAGGGGTGGGGTGGGGGAGGTTTGCGTGCGCGCGTGCCCATACCCATAATTCTATGCACCTCACCCTGTGCATGCGTGCGTGACCCCCCCTTCCCCCCCCTCCTGGCACGCGATGGCCTGGCACGCAATGGTCCGTTTTTCTTCCTCACCTGGCTCCAGATCCTCTCTATGCATCTGGGAAGGGTGAAAACAGCCTTCCCCACCCCCTTGGAGGCCCAAAACGGCCTGTTTCCCAACTTCCGGTTGGACAGGAAGTGACTTTTTTTGCTGTCCCCAGCCTCCAGAGCCTCTTTAGGAGTCTCTTTTCTCTAGAAGGTTGTTTTTACCCTCCCCGGATGCATAGAGAGGATCTGGAGCCAGGTGAGAAAGAAAACAGGTCTTCTCCACCCACCCCAGGCCCTCCGGAGGCAGGAAACAGCCTGTTTCCCTACTTCTGGTGGGCCCAGAAGGTCCGAAAATCAGCTGTGGGGCTGAGCTGGCGTGCCCACTGATATGGCTACACATGCCACCTGTGGCATGCGTGCCATAGGTTTGCCATCACGGGTATAGGGTCTCCTGCATGAGCAGAGGGTTGGTTTATAAGCCCTCCAAGGTCCCTTCCAACTCTGTTATTCTGTTATCTTAACCCAATGAGGGATACTTCTTCCAAGTTTCCTCTCCCCACCCACCCCCAAGATTTGTCTCCCCTGAGCTTCACACCATCCCACACCTTCTCATCCTCTGGTTGACCCTTCGCGAGGTGAGAATCCAAGGAATGCTTCAACAGCAAGCATGTCACTCATTCCAACATCATGTGTGAAGAACACTTTTGGCAAGACGGAAAGTCGTGACAATGACTTCTTTCATTCTTCGATTAGGATTGGAAGCAGGACGACCGAGAGAGTCCGATTCACAACCGTTTTTGGGTCGACCATTTGTTAGCCAGGGAAGACTTCTCAGAACTTGTCAAGTTTGATCCTTGGTCTGAATGCCCTTCCTTGCCAAAGACCTTGCTGTTTAAAAATAACTCTCCCCTGGGAAAGTGTATTCTTACTCAGTCTGTCTGCATCAGCAGGGGGTTCATTTGCCAAAGTGTTTGCAAAGGATGCTGTTATCCTCATAGATTCTCCTTGGGAGATCTCCAAAAATCAAAGAGAGTTTGCACTTAGTTGAGATCAGCTTCATTCGTGTGTCCTCGTTAAGGTACCTTATCCTCATATCTGCTATGCTCTTTCTCTGGCATATAATAACAACAGCAATAGCATTTAAGACTTCTGTACCACTTCACAATGCTTTACAGCACTCTCTGAGTAGTTTACAGAGTTAGCCTCTTGCCCCCCGACAATCTGGGTCCTCATTTTACCAACTTCGGAAGGGTGGAAGGCTGAGTCAGCCTTCAGCTGGTCAGAATTGAACTGCTGGCAGTCGGCAGAATTAACCTGCAATACTGCATTCTAACCACTGCGATAATGTAAGGTAACGTAACATAAGGTAACATAACGTTAAGGTAATATAAGGTAAGGTAACATAAGGTAAGGTAATGTAAGGTAACGTACATAACATAACAACATAACATAACAACAATAGTATAGTATGGTATGGTATGGTATAGTATAGTAATGTATATAATATGGTAATGTGACATGATATATGATATGATATAACCTTACAATATTATAATATAATATAGTGTAGCATAGCAATATAATATAGTAATGTGATATATGATATATAATATGTAATGTAATAGTAATGTAATATAGTAATGTAATAACCTTATAATATTATAATATAATATAGTGTAGCATAGCAATGTAATATAGTAATGTGATATAATATATGATAATATAATATAAGTAATGAAATGTAAATGTAATATAATAGTAATGTAATATAGTAATGTAACGTAATACCCTGTTTCCCCCAAAATAAGACATCCCCTGATAATAAGGCCAATCGGGCTTAAGAGCCCATGGCAATAAGGCCAAGCACTTATTTCAGGGTTCAGAAAAATATAAGACAGGGTCTTATTTTCGGGGAAACATGGTATATATACAATATACTGGTACTTTGGGACTCAATTGCTTTGAAACTCGTTGAATTTGGTACTTAATACATTTTGACATGAAAATTTTGTCCCGATACTCAACCATTTGTTTGGTACACAACGCACAAACTACAACTTGTGGGTGTCGGCTGCCTTTTGACCCACTACATTATTCCTTGTGGAATAAATTTGTTACTCATTGTTTTTGGTACTCATCGCGCCTCCTGGAACCATTAACGACAAGTACAAAGGTACCACTGTGCTGTATTATACAGGTAGTCCTCGACTTACAACCACAACTGAGCCCGAAATTTCTGTTGTTAAGCGAGACATTTGTCAAGTGCGTTCTGCCTCATTTTGTGACCTTTCTTGCCACCGTTGTTAAGTGAATCATTGCAGTTGTTACATTAGTGACACGGCTGCGCGGTGAATTTCTGCTGTTAAGCAAGACGGATTTTAAGTGAGTCACACCCAATTTTACCCCCTTTTTGCCATGGCTGTTAAGCAAATCTCTGCAGTTGTTAAGGGAATCACACAGTCCTTAAGCGAATCCGGCTTTCCCCATTGACTTTGCTTGCTGGCAGCCAGCAAGCAGTGGTGGGTTTCAAAATTTTTTACTACCAGTTCTGTGGGTGTGCCTTGGTGGGCATGGCAGGGGAAGGATACTGTAAAATCTCCATTCCCTCCCCACTCCAGGGGAAGGATACTGCAAAATCCTCATTTCCTTCCAATCAGCTGGGACTCAGGAGGCAGAGAATAGATGGGGGCGGGGCCAGTCAGAGGCGGTATTTACCGGTTCTCCGAACTACTCAAAATTTCCGCTACAGGTTCTCCAGAACTGGTCAGAACCTGCTGAAACCCACCTCTGCCAGCAAGTTTATAGCTAACTGCAGGGGCCTTTTGAATTGCTGACCCCTAAAAGCTTTTTCCCAGAAGATCAAGAAATAAACTAATTGAAAGAAGAGGCAGTCAAGCTATTCTCCAAAGCACCTGAAGGCAGGAGAAGAAGCAATGGATGGAAACTAATCCAAGAGAGAGCCAACCTAAAACTAAGGAGAAATTTTCCTGACAGGGAGAACAATTATTGAGCGGAATGATTTGCCTTCAAAAGTTGAAGGTGCTCCATCACTGGAGGAGGTTTTTAAGAAGAGTTGGGAAAACCATTTGTCTGAAATGGCATAGGGATTCCTGCCTAATCAGGGGGTTAGACTAGAAGACCTCGAAGGTCCCTTCCAACTCTGTTATTCTGAATAATAATACAGGAGGAGGAGGAGGAAAGGAGGAGAGTGATAGGAAGAAAAAGAGAAAGAAAGGGAAGGAGAAAAGCAGAAAGAGAAGGAGAAGGAGAAAAGGAGAGAGAATGAGAAAGGGATGGAGAAAAGCAGGAGAGTGATAGGGAAAAGAAGAAGGGGGAGAAGCAGGGGTGAAATGCTCCCGGTTCGGACCGGATCACCCAATCCGGTAGCGATGGAGGCGGGTAGTTGCAAAAATCCCTGCCCCCACCCCCCATGCCCAGCTGAGCCGCACAATCATCAGAGGCTTTTTTAAAAACTTTTAAATGCATTTTTTCTACAACCTCTTCAGCCGAAAAAATGCTTTTAAAAGTAAAAAAAAAAGTTTCTGATGATTGTGTGGCTTAGCTGGGATCGTCAAAGGCTTTTAAAAGCTATTTTAAAAAGCAAAAGGCTATTGCTTAGTGCATTGTAAGCCGCCCTGAGTCTCCGGAGAAGGGCGGCATATAAATCAAATTAAAATAAAAAATAAAATAAAGAAAGAAAAGAAAAGAAAAAAACCCTTTTTTTCTTTTAAATGCCTCTGACGATCCAAGCTGAGTTGCCTGATTGTCAGAGGCATTTAAAAGAAAAAAAAAGCCTCTGCCGATCAGGCAACTCAGCTGGGATTGTCAGAGCCTTTTGAAAGCATTTTTTACAACCTCTTCGCCGAAGAGGTTGTAGAAAAAATGGTTTTAAAAGTAAAAAAAAAAAAAAAATTGGCCACGCACATCCAGTCACATTACCCCACCACCACCAAGCCACACCCACAGAACTGGTAGTAACAAATTTTAGATTTCACCACTGGGGAGAAGGGGAAGGAGAAAAACAGAAAGAAAGAGAAGGAGAAAAGGAGAAGGAATAGGAGAAGGGTTGGGGAAGAGGAAGGAGAAGGAGAAGGAGAAATGAAGGAGGAGGAGAAACGAAGGAAAAGGAGAAGGAGGAAGGGGGTGAAGGAGAAGGGGAAAAAGAAAAGAAGGAGAAGGAGAAAGAGAAGGAGAAGGAGAAGGGGAAGGAGTAATATAATAAGGCAGGGCTGTGTAATGTTTTTCAGGGCCCACATTTGATCTTCAAGTGTTAACATCAGTGGTCAGAGTTGAAAAGGGTAGCCAAGGCCAGCTTTGTGTGGGTTCAGTAGAAAAAAAAAATGAAATCTACTACAGTATTACATTAAGTGAATAGAGCTCAGATAATTATGCCCCAGGCATTTAATGACATCTTTCATGGGTTTTTTTCCCACTTCTTCCGCATTAAACCTTATAATTTGTTGGAATCTGTTGGAAAGGATCTAAAGGGGCACATTCTAAATTTTGGGGGATTAGAAGCAACCAACCCCTGCAGGCTGAATCATTCTTAGAAGGCAAGGCATCAAGAACTCTTACAGAAACTGGTTAACCCTTTTGAGCAATGATTGGTAGTCCTTGACTTACGACCGCCAGCGAGCCCAAAATTTATTATGCTGCTAAGGGAGTCATTTTCCACCATTTTACGACCTTTCTTGCCTCTGTTGTTAAGTGAATCACTGCGGTTGTTACACTAGTAACACAGTTGTTAAGTGGAACTGGATTCCCCATCGACTTGGCTTGTCGTAAAAGGGGATCACGTCACCCCTGGGGCATTGCAAAACCGTCATAAATACGAGTCAGTGGCCAAGCATCTGAATTTTGATCATGTGACCTTGGGATTGCTGCAACGGTCGTAAGTGTGAAAAGTGGTCATAAGTCACTTTTTTCAGTGCTGCTGTAACTTCAAAAGGTCACTAAACGAAGTGTTATAAGTCAAGGACTACCTGTATTATTATTCCATTAAAACCCAACTGGTCATAAGTCACTTTTTCCAGTGCTATTTTAGCTTCAAACCATCACTAAACGAATAATACAGGTAGTCACTATTTTTCAGTCCTGCTGTAACTTCAAACCGTCACTAAACGAATAATACAGGTAGTCACTATTTTTCAGTCCCGCTGTAACTTCAAATGGTCACTAAACGAAGTGTTATAAGTCAAGGATTACCTGTATTATCCTTCCATCAAATCCCGACTGGTCATAAATCACTTTTTCCAGCGCCATTTTAACTTCAAACCATCACTAAACGAATAATACAGGCAGTCCTCGATTTACAACTTCCAACGGTCACTAAACAAAGACTACCTGTAGTATTGTTCCGTTCAACCCCGATTGGATTTTTCTATTAGTTTTGCTTATTTGCAGAACGTTAATATGCACAAATGTTCTTCAAACCACTCGGATATATGCTCCCTTTTCCATTATATATAAAGTGAAAAGGAAATTATCCCGAACAGGATGTTTGTGTCGAAAAAAAAAATCTGTTTTTGTCTTCGAAAACCCACGGTCAAACTTCTCTGCAAGAGAAACATTTTTTGGGTATGTTTTTCATTAAAAGCAGCTCTGGGCCTCCAGTCCAAAGATTTAATGATGCTGACCGCAAAAGTACACCTCAGACATTTTCAGCCAGAGAAATCGTCCTGAGGTAAAACGGGGAATCAATAGGAAATAATTCTGTTTATTTATTTATTTATTTTTTTACCAGCAGAAGGTTGGGGTGTTTTGTTTTTTGCTTTGTTTTTTTTCTCCCCTCCTTGCAACATTAGCTTCGGGGATTTTATAGAAAGCGACACGGAATTCTTTGCTATTTTTTCATGTTGTTTGAATTAGGAAAACTGGCAAGAGGCAGATATGAATTGCAAATCAAATAAAACGCTGGGTGATGGCAGACGGCTGTTCTCTGGCTTGTGTGAGACGGAGACCCTTTGTATCCTTGGCGTATGTAATAAGGTAAAAGTAAAGGTTCCCCTCGCACATATGTGCTAGTTGTTCCTGACTCTAGGGGGCGGTGCTCATCTCTGTTTCAAAGCCGAAGAGCCAGCGCTGTCTGAAGACGTCTCCGTGGCCATGTGGCCGGTATGACTCAACGCCAAAGGCGCACGGAACGCTGTTCCCTTCCCACCAAAGGTGGTCCCTATTTTTCTACTTGCATTTTTTAACCTGCTTTCGAACCGCTAGGTAGGCAGAAGCTGGGACAAGTCACAGAAGCTCACCCTGTTATGCGCCACTAGGGATTCGAACCGCTGAACTGCCGACCTTTCGATCAACAAGCTCAGCGTCTTAGCCACTAGCCACCGCATCCCCCTTTATACACACACATCATGTGATCCTGCAGTCACATGATCTCATTTTGGACGCTTGACAACTGGCTTGAATTTACAATCGGTTGCAATGTCCTACAGCCAGGATTTGTGGCATTTTTTGTTGGTTTGTGTCAGAAAAATGGCAAAAAATGCCCGTTGGGTATGCTGGATTGACTTCAGAACCCCCTGGTTCCGTTAACAGTCATGAGATTTGCTTAACAGCTACAATGACAGACAGTTGAGTCAGGTCACATGTGGTGGCCCGCTTAACCACAACGACTCACAACCAAAATTCAGGGTAGCACTGTGGTTGTTGAACAAGGACTACCTGTAATATGAGACAGGGAAGAAAGTGGAGGGGGAAGAGGGGGAGGAGGACGAGGAAGAGGAAGGAGAAGAAGGAGAAGAAGAGGAAGAAGGAGGAGGAGGAGGAGGAAGAAAAGAGGAGAAGAAGAAAGAGGAAGCAAAGGAGGAAGAGAAAAGGAGGAGGAGGAGGAGGAAGAGGAAGGAGAAGGAAGAGGAAGAGGAAGGAGAAGAAGGAGAAGAAGAGGAAGGAAGAGGAGGAGGGGGAAAAGAGGAGAAGAAGAAAGAGGAAGCAAAGGAGGAAGAGAAAAGGAGGAGGAGGAAGAGGTGGAGGAGGAGGAAGAGGAAGAGGAAGGAGAAGAAGGAGAAGAAGAGGAAGGAAGAGGAAAAGAGGAGGAGAAGAAAGAGGAAGCAAAGGAAGAAGAGAAAAGGAGGAGGAGGAGGAGGAAGAGGTGGAGGAATAAGAAGAAGAGGAGGAAGAGGAGGAGGAGGAGAAGAGGAGAAGGAGGAGGAGCAGGAAAAGGAAGAGAAAAGGAGGACGAGGAAGAGGTGGAAGAGGAGGAGAAAGAGGAGGAGGAGGAGGAAAAGAGAAGAAGGAAGAGGAGGAGGAAAAGAGGAGGAGGAGGAGAGGCAGAGGAGGAAGAGGCGGAGGAAAAGAGAAGAAGAAGGAGGAGGAGGAAGAGGAAGAGGAGGAGGAATAATCTAGAGAATTCCAGATTGGTAGCCAAACGGCTAGAAAAAAGATCATAAAGAAATGGAGGAGGAGGCATGGATGTACATTTTTGCAATTTCAACTTCAATATCTGTTGTTCCTGCTGGATTTGACCTCTTTTCACAGACTAGCATAACGATGACTTGGAGCAAAGTCACGGAAGGCAAGATACATCATTATGGATTAGTCCTGGAGTCTGCCATTGCCGGGGACTTAACGGATGCTCGAGAAAGGCTCAATTAACATCCCTAAGAGATGTTCCCGTCCCAGTTAATGGGAGCAGAAAGCCTGATCAAAAGAAGGCCGATCGATCTCGGAAAGTGCTTTAAGACAACACAATATGTCATCATTATTACTCTAGCAAATCGGAGGTGGTCTTTTTTTTTTTTTTTTTAATGCACTTCCACGGGTACAAGGGCACGGAATATATTGTGTCAGAGTGTGCATAGTGTGACTATGTGAGACAACCCAGGAGCAAATACAGTAAACAGAGATTTGTATTTTAAATAGTGGTTTTATCTACAAAGAATATATACATACACGTACTTTAGTCAGACCTCAAAAGAAAGAGCAATCAGCAATTACAGCATGGAAGCACACACACACACACAGAGATATGCCTCAACAGGGCCTCTTCTTATTACAGGCTCTTAAAGTGATACCAGCCCAAAAACCTTGCTGACTCATTCCCAGTATTACATCATCATAACAGCTGGTCAGCTCTTACATCATTAACCTGACATACTGGATTTTAAAGAAGTAGGATGGGAAAAGAATGAGTGTTTTTGAACTTTGAGATGGGAGAGAAAACTCTTGAGAGAAACTATGAGTAGCCAACCAAACAAATGGATGGACAAAATCATGGATAGGAAAACTAATCATCAACCAATCAACCCAGAGTTCTCACTAAAGGCATCGATGACCAGACTTAAACCATGTTACTTATGTGAAGGCCCAGCTCTCACCTGTCGGTCAGAGTTGACACTGATTTGTTGGCACATTACAGGTAGTCCTTGACTTACAACAGTTCATTGAGTGACTGTTCAAAGTTACAATGGCACTTTAAAAAGTGACTTATTACCCTTTTTCACACTTACAACTGTTGCGTGGTCAACCTTCGGATGTGTGGCCACTAACTCATATTTACGACGGTTGCAAAGCCACAGGGGTTGACCTTTTCCGACCTTCTGACAAGCAAAGTCGATGGGGGAAAGCCAGGTTCACTTAACAACCGGGTTGCTCACTTAACAACTGCAGCGGTTCACTTTACAACAGTGTCAAGAGAGGAAGGTCGCAAAATGGAACCCGATCCGCTTCACAACTGTCTCGCTTAGCAATGAAAATGTTGGGCTCAACTGCGGTCGTAAGTAGAGGACTACCTGTGTTGCTGCCCCTCTTTTAGAAATATAATATAAAAAGGTTATCTGAGGGACCGTCTCTTGCTGGTCACATCAGAGTGGGGAGGCAGGGAATGTGGCGGGTTCCATCCCTGAGGGAGATACACCTGGTAGGATCCAGAAGAAGGGACTTCTCTGTGGTGACTCCCTCTCTCTAGAACATCATTCCCCCAGAGATTAGAACGGCCCCCACTCTAACACTCTTCTGGAAGGCGCTGAAGACCTGGTTCTGCCAGAGGGATTGGGAAATCCAGAGCGGGATGGAGGCCATTAAATGGCTCATGTGAGGTGTTGTCGCTTGAGTGGGGGGTTATTATATTATATTATTAATTTATTCTGTCAACAAAAGTGCGCATAGTCAAGGCTATGGTTTTCCCAGTTGCGATGTATGGCTGTGAAAGCTCGACCATAAGGAAGGCTGAGAGCCAAAGAATGGAGGCCTTTGAACTCTGGTGCTGGAGAAGACTCCTGCGAGTCCCTTGGACTGCAAGGCGATCCAACCAGTCAGTCCTAGAGGAGATCAACCCTGACTATTCTTTAGAAGGCCAGATCCTGAAGATGAAACTCAAAAACTTTAGCCACCTACTGAGAAGGAAGGACTCCCTGGAGAAGAGCCCAATGCTGGGAACGATGGAGGGCAAAAGGAGAAGAAGGAGACGGCAGAGAACGAGGTGGCTGGATGGAGTCACTGAAGCAGTCGGCGTGAGCTTCAATGGACTCCAGAGGATGGTGGAGGACAGGAAGGCCTGGAGAAACGTTCTCCATGGGATCGCGATGGTTGGACACAACTTCGCGACTAACAACAAGCCGCCTTGAGTCGCCTTGTATGAATAGGCGGCAATAGGCTGCACTGGCTCCCGGTGATCTTCCAGGTGCGCTTCAAGGTATTGGTTCTCATCTTTAAAGTGCTCCATGGCTTAGGGCCCGGATACTTACGAGACCACCTTCTGCCACCGATAACCTCCCACCGGCCAATTCGCTCCCACAGAGAGGGTCTCCTCAGGGTGTCGTCGGTCAAGCAATGTCGACTGATGACCTCCAGGGGGAGAGCCTTCTCTGTGGGGGCACCCGCCCTCTGGAACGAGCTACCCCCAGGAATACGACTGATCCCGGACCTCCGTACTTTCCGCCGAGCGTTAAAGACCTTCTTATTCCAGCAAGCAGGGCTGGCTTAAAATTTTAATGGGTTATTTTATGGGGAAAGGGTTTTAAAATTTAGGGAAGCCAAACTGATTTAATTCTGTTTTAATTCTTTTTAATTTTTATGCTGTATGTGTTTCAAATTTTGGCTGTTCACCGCCCTGAGTCCTTTGGGAGAAGGGCGGTATACAAATTTAAATAATAAATAAATAAATAAATATAAATTTCCTAAAATGAACAAATAAATAAATAATCTAAGAAGGGAAGGGGAAATTCCCAGAAAAGAAGAAGAAAAAAAAAACTTTAAAAACAGTGAGTGGGTCAGACATTTTGCAGGACTGGGAAGAATGACGTCTCGGAGCATTGGCTCATCGACCACAAGTCCCGTCTTCTTCTCTTCTCTTCACCCCTCATCCTTGTCTGTCTCTAATGCTTAGTTTGGCCGTAACACCGCAGCATTAAAACCTGGGTAGGATTTTCAACTTCCCCTTCAAACCATTTGGAGTGGAACATTTTCCAAGGTGGAAGCTTCCACCAAATGGCTGGAGCTCTGCAAGGACCATGTGCTGTTCATCAACAGACTTCTCGTCTTGCGTTCCTTCATGCATCTCTGGCGTAAAGTTTGCATTGTTCCCCTGAACGTGTTTCCGCATCAGGTGGCTGGTTTCAGGGACTCCCACTCCATGCCTTTCATCGGTTAAAACGGCGGTTTCCGGCTACGCTCCTTAATCTGGCTCTTGCTTCGGCAGAAGAGATGACCTTGTCTGATTTCAGAAGCTAAGCCTGATCTCAGCTGCTTTTATAGGGGAGAACCCTGGGAAGTTCTCCAGGTTGTCAGCTCAACTGGAAAATGTCCCAGAAGAAGGGAATTCTGGAATTTTTTTTGGGGGGGGGGGAATTTTTTTTATTTTTAAACAAAACTTAAAACATAAAACAATTATCATCCATTACAATTACAGACAGTGTATTGATCGGTTACAAATCTTTTGTGCTTTATCCTCTATCCAACATTTTCTTATTTAACAGTTTATTACATTATTATTCTCATTTACCAATTATTTAACAGTAAATTGTCCTCTATAAGGGTGGGAAAAAAAACCCTTTATATGTTTTATTATCTTATCCATTTCATATTTCATTTCCATTCTTTCTTGTCTAACCATTGATAAAATAAATCCCATATCAAATAATATTGTTTATCTTCTTGTTCCCTAATTTCAAATGTCAATTTACTCATTTCAGAACACTCCAAAATTTTCTTGATAACGTCGTCATCCGTGGGTATCTTCTCACCTTTCCAGTTTCTAGCAAATACAATTTTACCAGAAATATACAATAGAGAAATGAGATATTTAATTGTGAATGTTTTAACAGCGGCGGGAATTCTGGAATTTTTGTATACTGCTCATTGAGTCTAGATTCTAGGGCAGGTGTCAGCAACCCGCGGCTCCGGAGCTGCATATGGCTCTTTTGTCCCTCTGATGTGGCTCCCTATTGGCTGAACCCACCCCTGGCTGGCCCCACCCCTTGCCCTTTCCTTCCACTCACTCCTTGCGTGGCCTGAGAGAGAGGAGAAAGGAGAGAGAGAGACAGAGAAAGAGACACATATAGATGTGGCTGGGGAGTGTCATGTGATTGGGTGGGAGTGAGTGATGTCGAGTTGGCCACACCCACCCAGGTTTTGTGGCTCCCGGTGTTTTCTTTTCTGTGGGAAATGGGTCCAAATGGCTCTTTGAGTGTTTCAGGTTGCAGACCCCTGGTCTATGGCAACAGTAGCAGTACGAGTTTGCAGAATCTGAATAGCATAGGAGCGTTTCCATACTCGGAATAGTTAGTTCCTTCTCGTGCCACCTCTCCTTTAGAAGGTTATGAAATTGTGGGAATCTAGGAAGGCAGCAAAACCCAGAAGAGATGATGATGATGATGATGATGATGATGATGATGATGATGATTATTATTATTATTAGTAGTAGTAGTTCAATTTATATGCTGCCTTTCTCCGAAGACTCAGGGCAGCTGAGTCAAGGGAGGGTTTGCTGATAATAGGCTCCTTCTATTGAGAAGGAGGGGTGGGTCCAGAGTTTAGGAGGGAGAGAGGGAAAGAAGGAGGGAAGGAAGGAAGGAAGAAGTAAAACAAGAGAAGAAAGGGAGGGAGGAAAGAAGGAAGGGAGGGAAAAAGCAAGAAAGGGAGAGAGGGAGGAAAGAAGGGAAGAAGGGAAGAATGGAAGAAAAGGGGGAGGGAGGAAGAAAAGAGAGGGAAGGAAGGAAAGGAGGGAAGGAGGAAGGAAGGAAGAAAGAAAGAGGGAGGGAGGGAGGAAAGGAGGGAGGGAGGAAAGGAGGGTGGGAAAAAGAGAGGGAGGGAGGGAGGAAGGAAGGAAGGAAGGAGGGGAAAGGAGGGAGGGAGAAAAGAAAGAAGGAAAGGAGGGAGGGAGGAAGGGTCCAGAGTTTAGGAGGGAGAGCAAGAAGGAGGGAAGGAAGGAAGGAAAGAGGAAGTAAAAAAAGAAAAAGGAAGGGAGGAAAGAAGGAAGGAAGGGAGGACGGATGGAAAGAAACAAGGGAAGAATGGAAGAAAAGAGGGAGGGAGGAAGAAAGAAGGGAGGGAAGGAAGGTCTAGTTTTGGCGGAAGGAAGGGAGGGAGGGAAGGGAGGGAGGAAGGAAGGAAGGAAAGAAGGAAGGAAGAAAGGAAGGTGGGAGGGAAGGAGGGAGGAAAGGAGAAAGGAAAGAAAGGAAGGGAAAAAAGAAAGGGAGGGAGGGAAGGAAGGAACAGTCTAGTTTCGGAGGAAGGAAGGGAGGGAGGAAGGAAGGATGGAAGGAAAGATGGAAGGAAGGTGGGAGAGAGGGAGGGAGGAAAGGAGGAAGGAAGGAAAGGAGGAAGGGAGAAAAGAAAGGGAGGGGAATGAAGGGAGGGAAGGAGGAAACGAAGAGAGGAAAGAAGGTCTAAAGAAAGGGAAGGAAGGGAGGTGGGAGGGAGGATGGAAGAAAGAAAGAAAAAAAGAAAAGAAAGAAAGAAAGAAAGTGGAAAAGAAGGGAAATGTACTTTCTTTTTTCCATTTGAAAACTAAATGTGAACAGACAAAAGAACTGCAAGAGAAAAAATTCTGGCACAAGAAGACTATGCCATATTGATCTATCAGATGTTGAAGAAAGTGGTACCCGGAAGAAATGCGCTTCATCCATCTTTTCAGCAGATGGATGACCTCCCGTATTAAACATGTGAGTCACAGATTGTGCTGTAGAGATGCTTGGGGAGTCAGCATCAGCCCGCTGATTCCCTGTGCTATGCCAATCTTCCCTAGGCTGGCATTTTATATATACCATGATCTTTTTTTAAAATATATATATATATATATATATATATATATATATATATATATATATATATATATATATATATATATATATATATATATATATATATATATATATATATATATATTCATTGGATACTTATTCAGACTTTTACATGTAGGGCAGATACAGAAACAATCTGGCCTATAACCACCGCAGAATCAAACTGATAATTTTAGGCATCACAAAATATACGGTTTGTGTTGATTCCGTGATTAATCAGCAAGGGAATAATAAGCCAGATCATATACAATTCTTCTTCTGAAACTGGAAAAAAAAAAATCTACCAAGAGTGTAGCAGGTCATCTTGAAACCATTTCACATCAAAGGAAATATGGTTTTGGCAAAGTTGACTACAAAATAATCTGGAGGAAATCCTGCCCCATCATTTCCTATTTTATATGATACAGAACTAGTCCTGGCATTCAGCAGCTCTCTTAGAAACGTTATCTGAAAATAGGCAGGCTCCATCATAGAACCGTAGGACGGGAAGGGACCCTGGAGGTCTTCTAGTCCAACCTCTTGCTCAAGACAAGGGCCCTTATTAACATCCTGGACAAATGGTTGTCCAATCATTGCTTGAAAACCTCAACTTTTGCTTGTGAGTTCTCCGATGGTGAACCCACAACTCCGGATGTCAAGTTGTTCCATCTCTTAATAGTTCCCACTGTCAAGAAATTCCTCCTTATTCCTAGGTTGGATCTCCCTCTGACAAGATTTTGCAGATTACAGATTAGCAGAGTTGGAAGGGACCTTGGAGGTCATCTAGTCCAACCCCCCACCCAAGCAGGAGACCCTACACCATTTCTGACAGATGGCAGTCCAGTCTCTTCTTGAAAGCCTCCAGTGATGAAGCTCCCACAACTTCTGAAGGCAACTTCTATTCCATTGATCGTTCTAACTGTCTGGAAAGTTCTCCTTAGTTCTAAGTTGCTTCTCTCCTTGATTAGTTTCCACCCGTTGCTTCTTGTCCTGCCCTCAAGTGCTTTGGAGATTAGCTTGACTCCCTCTTCTTTTGGGCAACCCCTGAGATATTGGAAGACTGCTATCATGTCTCCCTTAGTCCTTCTTGTCATCAAACTAGACATAACCAGTTCCTGCAACCGTTCTTCATATGTTTTAGCCTCCAGTCCCCTTGTTGTGGCCCCGCCCTCTGAGCCTATCTCATCGGAGGAAGAAAGCTCCGAACATGAGGAAGAGGAGTCAGCCAGGCCTCCCTCTCCAGGCCCCTCGCCTCTGGCACTGTCTCAGGTGCCGGCCGAGGGAGAGGAGATTAGCCAGGAGCCAGGTGTCTTGGATGAGAGTGAAGGAGAGCCATCATTCCTGGACGCATGCCAACGAAGGCGTGATAAACGGTTGCAGCAGTTAAGGAGGCGTGCTAGGGATTAGAACTGAGTCACTGGACCACACCCCAGAGACTATATAAGAGAGGGTGGTGGCTGGTAAAACTCCGTGACGAACAAAAACGAACTCTGGCTAGTCACTTGAACAATGTCTGAAGCTGCCGAAAGGGATATTGTTTTTGCTGGACTATTTGCAATGCGTATGTAATTTTATGTTATCTGTTGCAGTAAAAGCTCTTGGCAGACGGTGATTATATTGCTGCCAAGTTTGAGATAACGACCGGTGTGCGTGCCAAGTACTTTCTTAACCCTCGGCTGGCTGTGTTTGTGTGTGTGAACGGGGACAGATCACCCCTAATCATTTTGGTTACTCTTCTCTGCACTCTTTCTAGAGTCTCCACATCTTTTTTTTTAATAGTGTGGTGGCCAAAACTGGATGCAGTACTCTAGGTGTGATTTTTGCTTCTTGTCTGGCCCTCAGGTGCTATGGAAAATAAATTGACCCCTTGTTTCCTTGTGACAATCCTTTTAAGTATTGGAATATGCTATCAGGTCTCCTTTTTGGTTAGGTTAGACATACTTAAGTTTCCTTAGCCGTTCATCAATCAGAATAGAGCTGGAAGGGTCCTTGGAGGTCCTCTAGTCCAGCCCCCTTATCAGGCAGGAGACCCTATACCAGTGATGGTTAACCTTTTCGGCACTGAAACCTAGAAGAGAGCAGCTGGTCCAGTGTACATGCACACAATGGAACCCAGTAGAGCAGCTGGCAATGGCATGTGTGCCCACAGAGAGGGCTCTGTGTGCAATGGTGGGATTCAAATAATTTAACAACTGGTTCTCTGCCCTAATGACCGGCTGGGTGGGCGTGGCCATGGTGGGCGTGGCCAGGGGGTGTGACAAGCAGCGCTTGGCCTCCTGCAGCTCCCTGGGAGGAAAAACGGGCCACTGGGGGGACGCCTCCCTCCCCCTCATCCCGTTTTGGGCCTAGTAGGCCTTCCTGCAGCCTCCTGGGAGCAAAAACGGGTCGTGTGGGGACTCCTGGAAGGGGTAGGGAGGGGAGGGGCCAGCCAGCAATTTAATAACCGGTTTGCTGAAACCGGCCCGAACCGTCTAAATTCTACCACTGAGTATGAGATGAAACCGCTACCAAAGTTGGATCTATCTTACCTGGAAGGTCTTGAGAAGAAATATTTACTGGCAGGTTCATCATCAGAGCCCTCCATTGATCATTTATGAATTCATGATTCGATTTGGATCACCGATCTCTCTCTCTCTCTTTCTTTCTTTTTTTTTTTTTTTGGAAAGGCTGAATCAATTCAGAATATTGATTTGAATCCATGTGATGTTTCAGTGACTGGGTTGAATTGATTTTCTGAAATCTTTTGGGAAGGGAAAGGTTTAAAAGTTCCTCCCGACTTGTCGGATTGATTTTGAAGCACCCAATTTAGCAAGTTGATGTACTTTTCAATTTGATTTAGGTTCCACCCAATCTTGTTAAGCTATGTATGATGGCAACCGGGTACATTTCTATCTGTCTTTTTTTTTTTTTTTTAATTTGATTTATATGCCGCCCTTCTCCGGAGACTCAGGGCGGCTTACAATGCATTAAGCAATAGCCTTCATACTTTTGTATATTTTATACAAAGTCAGCTTATTGCCCCCACAACTGGGTCCTCATTTCACCTACCTTAGAAAGGATGGAAGGCTGAGTCAACCTTGAGCCTTGGAGAGATTCGAACCAGCAGAAATTGCAGGCAACTGTGTTAATAACAGGGTGCTTTAAACCACTGTACTACCAAGGCTCCTGTCTTCCCTCCCTCTAGATTTAAAATTATCCTGCATTTTACTGAAGATAAAACCCTCCAAAATACATTCTAAATATCTTACCATAAATTTAAATTCAGGCCATGCAAGTAGTCCTCGACTTACAATGGTTCATTTAGTGACTGCTGGAAATTACAACGGCACTGAAAATGTGATCCACATTTTCACACTTACAACCCTTGCAGTATCTCCACGATCACGTGATCAAAATTTGGACGCTTGGCAACTGACTCATATTTATGACCGTTGCAGTACTGTTGCAGCCGGACCTCACGTGATCCTCTTTTGTGACCTTCTCACAAGCAAGGTCAATGGGGAAGCCAGAGTCACTTAACAACTGTGTTACTGACTTCTGTGATTCACTTAACAACCGTGGCAAGAAAGGTCGTAAAACGGGGCAACATTCACTTACCAACTGTCTCGCTTAGCAACAGAAATTTTTGACCTCAATTATGGTCGTTAAGTCGAGCTCTTTCAATATTCCTAGAATCTCATCCAGAGATTCAATAGGCTTTCAATTCTGTTTAATTTACTGCAGAATAGGACAAGTTTATTTTTCTTGAATGATTAAACTGTATAAAGTTGCAGAAATGATCAAACAGCTAACAAAGTCAGATTCCACCAGCATATGGAGACAATTTGAGAAACAGAAATTATACATTTGACTTCCAGGAAGTAAAACATTTAATTGTTGCTTAAAGCTTTTTTTTTTTTTCTTTTCTTTTCTTCTTTTGTGCGTATTTGGTCTGTCGGATTATGGCCCCAAAAAATCTGAGCTGGATAAGAGATGTAAATTCAAACAAATCAAAAATATGATTCATTCTTAAAGACAACACTGAGGGCAGATAAGGGGAAATTTGTTTTTCTTAACCTGCATCATTTTAATGGCAATCAAGCAAAGAAGGTTAATTCACGATGCTTTCACCACTGGTCCAGTTTATTTATATGCTTATTAGCCATTATTATTAGAGGTGGACCTCTCGCCTCACAATCAGGAGGCTGTGAGTTCGATTCTAGATAGAGGCAGATATTTCTCTCTCTGGGCACGATGAGAATATATCTGCTGAACAAAACTCCGCACTGGCGACAGGAAAGGCATCCGGCCATTAAAACACTCTGCTAGCTCCATTCAGTTGCCCAGACTTCACCCTTCAAGGGATTATGGGGCCATTAAATGAAGATGATGATTAGTCATTAGTATTAACCATGTGAGTGGCTGGCAATCCAGCAACGTATACATTGAATAAATTATTATTATTATTATTATCAACATCCCTTTCAAGGTGTATAGTTAGTCCTTGACTTGCTACTGTAATGGAACCTGCCCTTCATGGCTGTAAGTTCCGACGGTCATAAAGCAGGTTGCTCGCACAACCGACCTACTGGTAATTTCACAGGCAGTCCTTGACTTATGACCCCAGTTGTGGCCCGGATTTCTGTCGCAAAGTAAGACAGTTGCTAAGTGAGTCATGCCCAATACAGGTAGTCCTCGACTTACAATGGTTCATTTAGTGACCATTCAAAGTTACAATGGCACTGAAAAAAGTGACTTATGACCATTTTTCACAGTTTTTGTGGCGGTTGTTAAGTGAATGCTGTACCGTTAAGTGAGTCAAATGTCAGTTTTGACACAAAATGGAACTAAATGCTAACTTTCAGCAAAAACGTCATAAGATGCAGCCACGTGGCTGCCGATTGCTCGAAATATAGTGACCCTGGAGAAGGGAAGCCACTGGAACATCAAGACCAAGTTATAAATAGCTTTGGCGTTGGGAAACTGTTGTAGCTTCAAACAGTCGCTAAGCCACCTCTTGTAAGTTGAGGACCCCGTGTAGACCTTAGAATAGAATAGAATAGAATAGAATAGAATAGAATAGGGAATGGAATGGAATGGAATGGAATGGAATGGAATGGAATGGAATGGAATGGAATGGAATGGAATGGAATGGAATAGAATAGAATAGAATAGAATATAACAGAACAGAATAGGGAATGGAATGGAATGGAATGGAATGGAATGGAATGGAGTAGAGTAGAGTAGAGTAGAGTAGAGTAGAGTAGAGTAGAGTAGAGTAGAGTAGAGTAGAGTAGAGTAGATTGAGTAGAGTAGAGTAGAGTAGAGTAGAATAAAATAGAATAACAGAGTTGGAAGGGACCATGGAGGTCTTCTACTCCAACTCCCTGCCCAGGCAGGAAACCTTACCTCACTTCAGACAAATGGTTATCCAACATCTTCTTAAAAACTTCCAGTGTTGGAGTATCCACAACTTCTGCAGGCAAGTTGTTCCACTGATTAATTGTTCTAACTGTCAGGAAATTTCTCCTTAGTTCTTGGTTGCTTCTCTCCTTGATTAGTTTCCATCCATTGCTTCTTATCCTGCTCTCAAGGTGCTTTGGAGAATAGCTTGACTCCCTCTTCTTTGGGGCAGCCCCTGAGATATTGGAACACTGCTATCATGTCACTCCCTAGTCCTTCTTTTCATTAAACTAGACATACCCAGTTCCTTCATATGTTTTAGTCTCCAGCCCCCTAATCAACTTTGTTGCTCTTCTCTGCACTCTTTCTAGAATCTCCGCATCTTTTTTACATCGTGGCGACCAAAACTGAACGCAGTATTCCAAGTGTGGCCTTCGTTTTAACTATCGTGATGCATATGGAAAAAGGAGATTCCCTGAATACGACAATAGTCTCAAGAATAATAGCATAACAGAGTTGGAAAGGATCTTAGAAGTCTTCTAGTTCAATTCCCAGCGCAAGCAGGAAACCCTATTCTATTTCAGACAAATAGTTGTCCAGTCTCGTCTTAAAAACCTCCAGTGATGGAGTGCCCCCTACTTCTGGTGGCAAGTTGTTCCACTGATTAATTGTTCTCACTGTCAGGAAATTTCTCCTTAGTTCTAAGTTGCTTCTCTCCTTGATTAGTTTCCACCCATTGCTTCTTGTTCTACCCTCAGGTGCTTTGGAGAATAGCTTGACTCCCACTTCTTTGAGATATTGGAACACAGCTATCATATCACTCCTAGTCCTTATTTTTATTAAACTAGACCTACCCAACTGTTCTTTATATGCTTTAGCCTCCAGGATTGTATATCTTTGCTGGCAAAGTTTCTCCAAGTGAGGAGTCCTTGGTGCTCTCTGAGCTCGCTTGTTTTCCTGCAGACATTTTATTACTCAAACTAGGTTTGGTTTGGTTTATTTGATTTGTATATAGGTAACATCATCAGTGCTGCAAGAAAACACACAAGCTCAGAGAGCACCAAGGACCCCTCAGGTCAACCCTGAGCTACAAATATTCTCTTTTATTCGTTTCTAGATGTTCCTAGAAGGTTCTAAGGCTTCTGAAAGCAGGTACCTCTTCTCTTTGGGTGAAAATATAAATAGGGCACCTCTGTTAGACAATGGGGGAGGTTGCTGAATGTTGCCAGATGCCTTCTGATGTTATATTTGGGCTGTGTGGGCTGGAGGTACAGTGTAACTCAAAATAAGAGGAGGAATCTATAACCAAGGGGCATAGCCGAATCAGAAAGACTGATCTGCAGGATGGAGTCTGATGGTGGAAAAGGCTTTCAAGACTGTGTCCTTCATAAAGGACACAACAGATGTCCCTGAAGAAAGTTTGATAAAAGTCCTAAATGTCCCAAAAGTTCAAGAAAGAGCTATTTTTTAGCTTTGGGCCCCCCACCTCCTCTCTAAATTAAAAGGAAGTATGAGAAATTGAAGTTGTTTAAACTTATCGGCGTTTGATAACACAGCACCTGTGTTGACCAGGGAGGGACATGGTTGAGCTACTCTAAACAGTTCGGCTTAATAACATATGCTTAATTTGTATGAAGTACGGTTGCAGCATTGTGTCTAATTGGTTGTGTCTAATCTAATGAACGCTTACTCCTGGGGAGGAAAGCTATGGCTAACCTAGACAGCAGACTAAAAAGCAGAGACATCACCCTGCCAACAAAATAGTCAAGGCTCTGGTTTTCCCCGTTGCAATGTCTGGCTGTGAAAGTTGGACCATAAGGAAGGCTGAGCACCAAAGAATGGAGGCCTTGGAACTACGGTGCTGGAGAAGACTCCAGCGAGTCCCTTGGACTGCAAGGCGATCCAATCGGTCAGTCCTAGAGGAGATCAACCCTGGCTGCTCTTGAGAAGGCCAGATCCTGAAGAGGAAACTCAGATACTTTGGCCACCTAATGAGAAGGAAGGACTCCCTAGAGAAAAGCCTAATGCTGGGAACGATGGAGGGCAAAAGAAAAAGGGGACGGCAGAGAACGAGGTGGCTGGATGGAGTCACTGAAGCAGTCGGCGTGAGCTTAAATGGACTCCAGAGGATGGTAGAAGACAGAAAGGCCTGGAGGAATGTTGTCCATGGGGTCACGATGGGTCAGACACAACTTCACAACTAACAACAACAACAACAAATCTAATGAAGAGAAGGACTAGGGGTGACATGATGGCAGTCTTCCAATATTTGAGGGGCTGCCACAAAGAAGAGGTGGGGGGGAGGTTCAACCTATTCTCCAAAACACCTGAAGACAGAACAAGAAGCAACAGATGGAAACTAATCAAGGAGAGAAGCCATTAACCACTGGGACGGCTTGCCTCCAGAAACTGTGAATGCTCCATCACTGGAGATTTTTAAAGAAAAAAACTGGACAGCCATTTGTCTGAAATGGTATAGAGCAGTGATGACTAACCTTTTTGTCATGGGGTGCCAAAAGTGGGGAGAGTGTGTGTGGGGGTCACTCACGTGCGTGCCTACACCCATAATTCTATGTGCCCTGCCCCCTGCACATGTGTGTGCAACCCCGCCGCACTCCCCTTACTTTTAGCATGTGATGGCAAGGTAGGCCCGTTTTCTGCTCTCCCCAGGCTCCAGAGCCTTTCTAGGTGGCTGGGGAGGGCAAAAATGGCCTTCCCCACTCCCCCGGAGGCCCTCTGGAGGCCGGAAACAGCCTTTTTCCTGACTTCCTGTGGGCCCAAAAGGCCCGAAAATCAGCTGGACAGCGCACACATTCACACCGGAGCTGAGCTTGCGTGCCCACCGATATTGCTCGATGTGCCACCTGTGGCACGCGTGCCATAGGTTTACCATCACGGGTATAGGGTTTCCTGCTGCTTGAGCAGGGGGGTCAGACGAGAAGACCTCCAAGGTCCTTTCCAACTCTGTTATTCTGTTTCTCTTAAGCTAATACATTAGTAGTACTGTAGCACAAAGTAATTACTTAAAAAACACTGTGAGAGCAATCATCTATGTAATTTAGACACAAACTTACTTACCGTCTCACCTTTACAGGTGTGTAAATGACCTTACTGTTCCCACAACACTGTCAAATAATTTACTTAGACTGTATTACTATTTTAGTAATACAATTTAGTATAATTTACTTAGACTGTATTACTATTATTCTTCTCTTCCTTACTAGTACTGTATCTATCTCTTCCCATTTATTACTATAACCATGTTGCTTGCATCTTTCAATTTATACTGTTTTTATTTGTTTACTAGTACGATTTGATAGCTTATTAGTAACCTTGACTATCACAAAGTGTTGTATCTTGATGAGTGCATTTTATTCTTGTTATGTACAATGAGAGCATATGCACCAAAGACAAATTCCTTGTGTGTCCAATCACACTTGGCCCATAAAGAATTCTATTCTATTCTATTGCGAATCTAGAAGTTCTTACTTCTATGTTGTGCTTTTGTAAACCTGGTGTAGCACTGTAGTCCTGATTGCCAGCCGAAATGTCAAAAGTCTGCTTTTGTGACGATGTTGCTTGGGTAACTCTTTGTAGAGGATTTTTCTCTCCTTTGGTGTCTCTCATACCGCCAAGGGCAAATGGAATGAGTTATTTTATCCAGCCTTCTTCTGATAACAACTCCAGAGTCAAATCTTTAAGCCATGCAGTAAGAGTGACATCTGGTGGACTTTCCATGAATGTATGGAAAAGAGGGAAAAGGGGGAAAAAAACAGCTTTCGGAAGTCTTCCTAACTCAAATTTGAGATTTTGAGCTGGCAAAGAGTCCGTTGGAGATCAAAAGTTCAAAATATGGTTAAATCAGCCAGTGGAACAGAAGTTGCCTTCGGAAGTTGTGGGAGCTTCATCACTTGAGACTTTCAAGAAAAGACTGGACTGCCATTTGTCAGAAATGGTGTAGGATCTCCTACACTATTTGGGGGGTTGGACTAGATGACCTATAAGGCAGGAGTGAAATCCAGCAGGTTCTAACAGGTTCGGGAGAACCGGTAGTAGAAATTTTGAGCAGTTCAGAGAACCGGTAAATACCACCTCTGGCTGGCCCCCGAGTGGGGTGGGAATGGAGATTTTGCAATATCCTTCCCCCAGGAGTGGGGAGGGAATGGAGATTTTGCAGTATTCTTCCCCTGGAGTGGGGTGGGAATGGAGATTTTGCAATATCCTTCCCCTGCCACGCCCACCAAGCCACGCCCACAGAACCGGTAGGGGAAAATTTTGGATTTCACCCTTGCTATAACTTTCTTAATCTGTTATCTGTTAACACGGTTCAGGTTAGGTATGTCTAGTCTAGTGAGAAGAAGGACTAGGGAGCTGGGGTGGGCTTCCAAAATTTTAGCAAGGGGTTCTCTGCCTGCTTGCTGGGTGGGTGTGGCCATGGTGGGTTTCACGCATAAGGCGGGAGTAGAATTCACAGTCTCCTAGTGATTGGCCCAATGTTAACCAACCAGCTTTCAGGCCTAAAGCAGGACTACAACTCACCATCTCCTGGTGATCGGCCTAAAGTCAGTCAGCTGGCTTTCATGGCTAAGGAAGGATCTGAACTCACAGCCTCCTGATTTCTAGCCTAGTGCCTTAACCACTGATCCAAACGGGCTCTCTCTATATCAGCCACCAACTGGTGGTCCCTGAGAAAATTTTGGTGGTCCGCAGAAAAATTGTTTGCACTTTTTATATTGCACTAAATCAGGGGTCCTCAAACTACGGCCCCTGGGCTGGATACGTGCAATGAACGTTTGTGTTGCTGCAGAGAGTCTCCCCCTTCGGGGTCTTCTTGTGTGGGTTGGAGGGGGGAAGAAATTCTGACTTGGGGTCTGCTTCAGCCTCCAGGTGTGGGGCTTTGGGTGAAGGCTGGAGGGAAGCGCTGCTGGTGGCAAAGAGCCGGCGGACCTCGTTCCAGTGGGACTGCATCATGGCCTGGAACTCGCTGACCATCTCAGCCCGCTGAGCCTCCAGGTACCGGTACCTGGCCTTGCACTCCTGCAGGTCTTCCCTCTGCTTGGAAAGCCTATGCTCCTAGTCCTCAGTGAGGTGCTTCTGCAGAGCCTCCTTCTCGGCCAGATCCAATTTTAACTGAGCTGTTTTGCTAACTTTTTCTCGTGGTGGCTGCTTAGCTCCAACAACTGCTTCCTTTTGGGGCCCTAAGGAGCCCAGGTGGGGAGGCGAGGAGAAGCTGGGAGGGGAGGGGCAAGTAGAGGCCAGCAAGGCGCCCATCGACGTGAGTGACATTGAGTTGGCCACGCCCACCCAGTCACATGACCACCTAGCCACACCCACCCAGCCTATCATTAGGCAGATCATATTAGTGGTCCGTGGGATTTAAAATTATGAATTTAGTGGTCCCTGATGTCCGAAAGGTTGGAGACCCCTGCGCTATATGGCTCTTTTACAACCAAACAACTAAGAAATCCAGCAATTTGGATTTCTGCAAATACTCTCCAATCCCCATTTTTGAAGAACATCCTAGAAATGCAATCCTTCTGGGTTTTTTTCTTAAATAAGTGTAGGAAGTTAGCACCTATCCCTTTCCTGGAAGAATGAAATATTTTAGGAAATATTGAAAAGGCAGAATATTATATTTCCCTGGTTGAGAAATGGAGAAACATGTTTTAAAGACAAAGCAACTCCCACCTTCCTGCCTCCCCTCACCCTCACCCTTTGTTAATGGGCCAGAGGCAGAAACTCAATCTTTGAGTTGCAGAAACCCATCTGCAACACAATAGCAACAGAAACGTAACACAATGGGACCCATCTAGGACAGAAACTCACCACATGGCATCTGGGAAGATTACATCAGCCAGCAAGGCTAGCTAAGACCCCCACCCCCTGGGAGTCTGACAACCAATCAGGATACTCTTTCAGGGGCCCAGGAAGTTCAAAGCCAGAGAGAGCATAAAACCCGGGGACTCGCCGTATCTCGTCCCCTTTTTTCTGATCAGGAACTCAAGCCATGTGATCCTGTCCACCATTAAACCATCTTTCCAAGCAGTCTCCATGTTTCCAGTGTCTTTTTTTCCCCACTTGGAGCAGAACCCAGAAGGATGTTTCTTCCTACAATAGTAAATAATATAACCCTGAACAGAAGAAGAGAGAGAATGTCAAGGGGCTTTAGCAGATAACATTTCTTTTTTATTTGCCTCTGGGCCACTCAGAAGCCACTCAAATGTCAAGATAACTTTTAGCAGATAACGGTAGGGAAGGGGTGCTGAGTGATCCCAGCTGAATACGTACCAAAGAATCAGAAGGCGGCCACTTTTCAAAAGATCCGGGCAGGCCATTAAAGCATTCCATCTCAAAAGGGAGACACTGTGATAAGAAGATCAACAGAGAGGAAAGCCGATGACAATAAGGAAACGCAAGCGACAGCAACACAACCAGAACAAGGCACACAATGGTGTCAAAGAATTTGAATGAAATAAGGGATCCGTTCAAGTGTTAAGTCAGTTTTTCTCCGGCCTGATCAATGCTCTGATATAGAGAGTCCGTCTTTTGGAATTTGTTTTGTGAGTGAAGGTACAAAGTAGCTACAATCGCAAAAAGACACACGGATCGGATGGAAATGAGCAGGATGGCACAATTATTATTATTATTATTGGTTAATCTTTAATGAGATTCACAGCCTTTGAGGCTGGTTAATAGCTCAGCAGCTCGTGTCCTAACCAAGGACCTAGGAACTGTTAAGGTATCGTCGGAGGATGTAAGCTGTTCCGAGTAAGGTGGTTTTTTGTAGAGTCAAAATGTTCAAGTCCGGCAAATTTAGAATTTCTCAATAGCGGGGTAGCCCTTTGGGTATTGCTCCAAGGGCTCCAATTACAATCGGGACAACACGCGATTTCTTTTTCCACAGTCGCTCAACTTCAATTTGCAAATCCCGGTACTTTGTGATTTTTTCTTGCTGCCTATCTTCAATCCGTGCATCACCAGGTATTGCAAGGTCAATGAACCATACTTTTTTCTTTTCAACTATTGTTATGTCAGGTGTGTTGTGGACCAAGTGCCTGTCAG
Source organism: Arizona elegans (assembly GCA_022577455.1). Lineage (NCBI taxonomy): Eukaryota > Metazoa > Chordata > Lepidosauria > Squamata > Colubridae > Arizona > Arizona elegans. The sequence goes on along the minus strand of JAKOOJ010000009.1, from coordinate 264,457 downwards.
TCTGAATCCTAAAGTCCCATAAGATCTTGAGTTTCTCATTCTCTAAAACTTTCTCAACCTGATGTTCCCAGTGGTTTTTGCTGTACTCAAATCCAAACTTCTGGCACAATTTCCAGTGAATGATCTTAGCAACCTGGTCATGGCGTTGTAGGTAGTCAGTTTGTGAAATTTTGCTGCACCCACTGATTATTATTATTATTTATTCAATTTGTATACCGCCCTTCTCCTAGTGGACTCAGGGCGGTGCACAGCCAGAACTAAAATACATAACAATACAAAATTTAAAATTAATTAAAAGAATTATATACTTTGGCCCGAATTAAAACAATGCGAATTAAAACCCATTAACAGATTAAAACTAAACAATTAAAAACTAAAAAAGGGGACGGGGAACAATGCCATTCAAGGTTATTTTTAACCTTGTTTTTCTAAGCAAGGACAACAGCGTCCCAATGGCTTGTTCTCCTTATCTGCCGGGATGGTTAAACTGAGATGCTTCCTTTATCTCTCTCTCTCTCTCTCTCTCTCTCTCTCTCTCTCTCTCTCTTTTTTTTTTTAAAGTCAAGACTTGACTGCCAAGAATGAATCTCAGCTTCCTATTTCGGTGGTGTCAAATTGTCTGGGTTCATGCATTGGGATAGGATAGGATACAGGGGTGCTATTCAATAGGTTCTGACAGGTTCTGGAGAACCGGTAGCGGAAATTTTGAGTAGTTCGGAGAACCAGCAAACACCACCTCTGGCTGGCCCCAGAGTGGGGTTTGAATGGAGATTTTGTAATATCCTTTCCCCAGGAGTGGGGAGGGAATGGGGATTTGGCAGTATCCTTCCCTGTCTCCATGCCACCAAGACACGCCCACCAAGCCATACCCACAGAACCGGTAGTAAAAAAAAATGAATTCCACCACTGGTAGGATAGGATAGGATAAAGAATAGAATAGAAAATATGGAATGGAATGGAATGGAATGGAATGGAATGGAATAGAATAGAATAGAATAGAATAGAATAGGAATAGAAAATATGGAATGGAATGGAATGGAATGGAATGGAATAGAATAGGAATAGAAAATATGGAATGGAATGGAATGGAATGGAATGGAATGGAATGGAATGGCATGGCATAGCATAGCATAGCATAGCATAGCATAGCATAGCATAGCATAGAACCGAACCAAACCGAACCGAACCGAATAGAATAGAAAATATGGAATAGAGTGGAATGGAATGGAATGGAATGGAATAGAATAGAATAGGAAATATGGAATGGAATGGAATGGAATGGAATGGAATGGAATGGAATGGAATGGCATGGCATAGAACCAAACCGAATCGAACCGAACCGAACCGAACAGAACAGAATAGAATCGAAAATATGGAATGGAATGGAATGGAATGGAATGGAATGGAAAGGAAGAGAAGAGAAAAGAAAAGAAGAGAAAATATGGAATGGAACGGAACAGAACAGAATGGAAAATATGGAATGGAATGGAATGGAACCGAACGGAACAGAACAGAACAGAAGAGAATAACCTTATTGTCACTTTGCATGTACACTGATCAGCATACATTAAAATGAAATTTCATTTCTGCAGGGATTACTCATTTAACAACAGCAGGGACTAGGTGGCTCAGTGGCTAAGACACTGAGCTTGTCTATCAGAAAGGTTGGCGGTTCGAATCGAGTCCCTAGTACAGGTCTCTTGCGGTGAGCAGTGGGGTTGGACTAGATGGCCTCCAAGACCCCTTCCAACTCTGTTACTGTTACAGATACAGTAATCTGTCTTGTTACTTGAGAAACATGGCAAGGAAAGTCGTAAAATGGAGCAAAGCTCACTTAATTTCTCACATAGCAACCTAAATTTTGGGCTCAATGGGGGGTCGTAAATTGAGGACTATTTGTACACGCTGCGTATAGCGCCCTCCTCTCGCCACAATGGAGCTCAAGGTATTCCCATCCCTGAACTACCTCCCCCATAATTCCTCGCGGCAAGGATTGGGTGGGGCCTCTTTCCTAAGGATTAGACAACTAAATGCCTGATTGATTTGCCAACCCACGGCCGGACAGAGAAAACGGCCTTCCTCGAGAACGCACACATACGTATCCCTATTGTTCTGGATGGCGCTGGGGGGGGGAATTAAAAAAAAGGGGGAAAAAAGGACCGAGAGGCTATTCCTTTCAGGCGCAAAGGACACCCCTCCGCCCTCTTCGACGCATGCGCGATGCGGTCAAGAGGAGGGGATTAAAAAAAACCCTGAGGACCCCGACCGGAAGAGGCGGGCCTTAGCGCCATCCCCGCCCGGCGCCCCTTGTCATTGGCGGCCCTGCTTTGGAGGCACCGCAGGGACGGCGGCGATGTCTTGCTGCGGAAGCGGCGCCGGAGGCCTCGGCCGCCTCCTTCTGCTCCGTAAGTATGTGTGTGTGTGTGTGAGAGAGAGACTGGCCGAAGGGGGGGGCGCCCTCCCCTTCCGGCCGGGGTCACGTGACCGCGGGGGCCCCCTCTTGTCCGAGGGACTACAAAGCCCATCATCCCCCCAGGGTAGTTTCAGGGCGAGGCAGGCTGGGGATGATGGGTGGTGGGGGGGGAGAGGAGGGAAAGGCTAGGCCACGCTGGCAGAACGGGGGGGGGGTGAGTGGGTGGGGGGTGGGAAAGGGACTACCTCCTTACCCATCATCCCCAGCCAGCCTCATCCTAGCCCGGTTAACGTTGGACGACAGGCCAGAACAGGCCTGGCCTTTTTTCCCCTTTCCTGGCTAACTTGGAGCATCTTTTTTTTTCCTCCCCCCTCCCAGCCTGGCCTTTTTTTTTTCTTTCCTTCCCCTTTTGGTCCTGGACTACAACTCCCATTATCCCCAGCCAGCAAGGCTTCTCTCTTTTTTTGTGATTCCCCCCTTTTCCCCCCTATTTCCCATGGTTCCCATCGCCCGGGGGAGGATTATTGTTTTTTTGGGGGGGTGGGGATCAAATCAAGGTTTCCCATCTAGGAGTCTTTTAAGGACCTGGAGTGACCTAACCCCCCCCCCCTTGAATAAAATGAAATAAAGAAAAAGTGGAATAAAGACCAAAAAAAAAAATTGGAATCAATGAAAATCTCTTGCGACGGAACTCCCTTCAGCCGTATTTCTGCTGGAGTGAGGCCTGTGAGCTACAAGACGGTTGGGGCCTCCTTGCCTTGCTACTACAGGGTTACTCTCCTGGAAAAGGAACCGATTCCATCCATTCAGATTAAAGGGAATCGATTCGGAGAGTTAAAAGTTTGGTCCGAGTGGTTAAGGCGCCTGGTTAAAAAGCAGGTGACGGTGAGTTCTAGTCCCGCCTTGGTTATGAAAACTGATTGGGTGACTGTGGGCCAATCACCAGGAGACTGTGAGTTCTAATCCCGCCTTAGCTATGAAAGGCAGCTGTGACTTGAGCCAATCACCAGGAGTCAGTGAGTTCTAGTCCCACCTTAGTTATGAAAGGCGGCTGTGACTTGAGCCAATCACCAGGAGACAGTGAGTTCTAATCCTGATTTAGGGATGAATGCCGCCTGGGTGACTTTGGACCAATCACCAGGAGACTGAGTTCTAATCCCGCCTTAGCTATGAAAGGCAGCTGTGACTTGAGCCAATCACCAGGAGACAGTGAGTTCTAATCCTGATTTAGGGATAAATGCCGCCTGGGTGACTTTGGACCAATCACCAGGAGACTGTGAGTTCTAGTCCCACCTTAGTTATGAGAGGCGGTTGTGACTTGATCCAATCACCAGGAGACAGTGAGTTCTAGTCCCACTTTAGGCACGAATGCCGCTTGGGTGACTTTGGACCAATCGAACCGACCAGTTCGTTCTCACCGGGACTACTCAGGGTACCGTTAGTCAAATTATGCCGACTGGGGACTCCCAGGGGGAGGGCCTTCTCTGTGAGGGCTCCAACCCTTTGGAATGAATTGCCCCCTGAGATACGAAATATCCTTGATCTCCGTGCTTTCCGCCGTGCCCTCAAAACCCTGTTGTTCCAACAGGCGGGGCTAAACATATGAACATGTGAATGTTTTTAAAATGTTATCTAATTTTAGGTTCTATTGAATTGGGCCAAACTATGTTATAATAATAATTTTAATTAGCAATTTTATGATGTTTGTGTATCTATATTTTTCTTGACTGTACACCGCCTTGAGTCCTACGGGAGAAAGGCGGTATAGAAATATAATAACTAACTAACTAACTAACTAACTAACTAACCAGGAGACCGTGAGTTCTAGTCCTGCCTTATAAGGAAAGGCGGCTGTGACTTGAGCCAATCACCAGGAGACAGTGAGTTCTAGTCTCACCTTAGCTATGAAAGGCAGCTGTGACTTGAGCTAATCACCAGGAGACAGTGAGTTCTAGTCTCACTTTAGCTATGAAAGGCAGCTGTGATTTGAGCCAATCATCAGGAGACAGAGAGTTCTAGTCCCGCTTTAGGCATGAATGCTGCCTGGGTGACTTTGGACCAATCACCAGGAGACTGTGAGTTCTAGTCCCGCTTTAGCTATAAAAGGCGGCTGTGACTTGAGCCAATCAATTCTGTAAAATGTTTTTTTTTTTAAAAAAAGTGGGATTTTTGTTTGAATACTGGCAGATCTATTGTATCCTGAATATCTGCAGAGAACAAGAATTGGATACTTTCATTGCTAAAATTGTGATGAGTTGATAACTACCCTGTGTGGACAGCTAGTGTGTGCACCATCCTCACAAAAGTGTGTTTTGTTTGCAAATGGGGCTGGGCGCTTGATAAAAGTAACAACACGTAGTAAGGCAATTCTGCTTGGAAAGTTTAGCTTGGGTGTCGTGCGCACAATCGTGGCTCCTTCAAAAGATTTAACTCCTATTTGTTGGTACTTATAAAATGCAAATACAATTGTCAATCTGTGCAGGAGAATCTCAAGAGTTACATTTCCTTATTTTGCTCTTAAGTCCTGTCCACCTGCATTCCTTCAAAGGTCTGAGTCTTAATTGCTCTGTAATTCATTAAACAAGAGGTAACTACTGCAACAATAATAAGCTTTGGGTGACACCCAGTATAGCAGAGGTGTCCATCTTTGGCAATTTTTAAGACTGGCGGACTTCAACTCCCAGAATTCCCCAGCCAGCCATGCTGGCTGGCTGGGGAATTCTGGGAGTTGAAGTCCACAGGTCTTAAAGTTGCTAAGATTAGACACTAAACACTACACGGTTTCACTCCTTAACCTTCCTAACTGGAATGTTGGCTATTTGCAACATTCCCTCGGGAGAAGGGTGGTATACAAATATAATAAACTAACTAACTAACTAACTATTTCTGTATCTTTGATGTAATTCACATTTGGCTGGAGAATCAGTGAAGACTTTTAAAAAGAGTTTTAAAATCTCTGTTCTCCTAAATATACTGAGCAGGGTGGATTTGATTTAAATCGAGTTGATTTAAATCACAATTTAAATCAAGATTTAAATCACTAGTAAAAAGGCTTGATTTAAATCCACTCGATTTAAATCATAATTTTTAAAGAGCAACTGTCATCTCTGCTACTCCTTTGACCCACTGTTGACTCACCGATAGTCCCAGTGTTGCAGAATATACAGCCTCATGCTAAATAACTAAGTTCCATTCATGCTGAATAAACCAAATTATTTATGTATCTTAAATAGAAAACTATCTTATGATAGATTTTTACCCCCAAAGTTTTTTATTAAAATAAATTCGATAAAAATCAAAAAAATCCGATTTAAATAAAAAAAATCTGATTTTTTTTGATTTTTTTTTAAAAAAAATCATTGATTTTTATCCATCCTGATACTGAGCCACATCTTCCGAATGTTGCTGCTTTTCTTTTTCTGGAGTTTTTAAAGAAGTGCCATTAAAGGTGCAAACACAGGTATCTTACCTGGTTCCTTCCACACCTGGTCCGTCCTTTGTAACCAACTGACCTATGGGCCCATTCTCCAGTCTTAGCCTTCTCCTCCCACCTCTGCTTACGAATACAAGATGGCCATGGTGAAACATGGTGGAACCCAGTTTCCGATCTTACCTTGTTGCCCAACATTATTGGAGCCTGGCTCCTTTCCTCATCTACATGATTAAGTAGATCGTTCTTAAAATCGTGTTGCAATTGCAAGCGTCAGCTCTTTCTTTACAGGTTGAAATTAAAATAAGTTTAATTGCAGTGCGCTGAGATGATCAGAACTATAAAGAACCTAAGACGAAGATAATACTGTTGTGTGCTTAAAGGAGGTTAGGTGGGATACGCATCACAAGGGGGCAACCACACAAGTGAAAATGGCTTAAATTTAAGCAGCGACAATCCATGAAAAAAGAGCTGTGGTGGCGCAATGGTTAGAATACGGTATTGCAGGCTAACTCTGTCCACTGCCAGGAGTTCGATCCTGACCAGCTCAAGGTCGATTCAGCCTTCCATCATTCCGAGGTTGGTAAAATGAGGGCCCAGATTGTTGAGGGCAATGCGCTGACTCTGTAAACAGGTTAGAGAGGGCTGTAAAGAATTGTGAAACGGTATATAAGTCTTTTTTTCTCCAAGTTTTTTATTATTATTCTTTTACAAACATATCAATGCATGAACAGTGGCACCTGGGTGTCATACATTCTAATACATTGTAAGAGCCTTGGTGGCGCAGCAGACTAAAGTGCTGTTAAATAGCACCAGCTGCCTGCAATTACTGCAAGTTCAAATCTCACCAGGCTCAAGGTTGACTCAGCCTTCCATCCTTTCGAGGTAGGTAAAATGAGGACCCGGATTGTGGGGGCAATAAGCTGACTTTGTATAAAAAAGAACAACACTTAGGGGGGGCCGAAAGCCCTACTAAGCAGGTATATACAAAAGAATGAAGGCTATTGCTTAACACATTGTAGCCGCCCTGAGTCTCCGGAGAAGGGCGGCATATAAATTGAACCAATAAATAAATAAATAAATAATACAAACAAAACTAGTAGAATTAATCATAGTTATTACATTCAATCAACTTATATATTTCTAATAATAATACACATATTAAGTTGCAGTCTGTCATTGTTCAATTATTCCATATTTTCTCTTGTTATTGCGTTTATTTTATTATATAAAAGGGTGTATACTAATATTCCCCCTTCTCTTATTTCTATCTCTTTTTCTAAGTTTTAATCATGTCACCCTTTATTAAAAAAAATTCTTTCTATCCTGCCTAACTTCTAGTCATGTCACCTACCTGAAAAAAGAAAAGAGAGAGAAAAAGAAAAGCAAATCAGAACAACAACAAAAAATTAAATCATCTATCCATTGTCTCTTGCCCACTTCAGTACTTTAATTGCTATACTTTTTTTTGACTTGCCTCCCTCCCATATTCCTCTCTTGGATCTTTATCTCTATCTGTATCTACTTCTTGGCTCTCCAATCTAGATATCTCTCCCACCTCCGTGAAGTGGTATATAACTCTTTAAGTGCTATTGCTAAAAGGAAATAAGCTATGGCTAAAAAAAATGGGGCTGAAGAAGGAAAGGAGCATGTCCCTCACAGAGCTCAGATTTTGCAGAATTAGCCAGCATCCTGGCTGCAGAAACCAAGCCTCTTCCCAGATCGTACATAAAACCAGGGTGGATTTGATTTAAATCGAGTTGATTTAAATCACAATTTAAATCATGATTTAAATCACTAGTAAAAAGGCTTGATTTAAATCAACTCGATTTAAATCATAATTGTTAAAGAGCAACTGTCATCTCTGCTACTCCTTTGACCCACTGTTGACTCACCGATAGTCCCAGTGTTGCAGAATATACAGCCTCGTGCTACATAACTAAGCTCCATTTCATGCTGAATAAACTAAATTATTTGTGTATCTTAAATAGAAAACTATCTTACGATAGGTTTTTACCCCAAAAGTTTTTTATTAAAATAAATTCAATAAAAATCAAAAAAATCCGATTTAAATCAAAAAAATCTGATTTTTTTGATTTTTTTAAAAAAATCATTGATTTTTATCCACCCTGCATAAAGCACACCGACATAGAAAAAAACAGAAGGGACAGATTCTCTCTTAGAAAAGTCTACTGCCTTGCTAGAGACTGGTTCACCCTACAGTAGTGGCCAAAATTGTGGAAACCTTTTGGGAAAAGTGTATTTTTGAGGTTTAAATGGCAAATAACACCACTTTTTTTCTTTTGGCGTTTCAAGATAATCCTATTCCACTGCTGGAATGGCCTGGGAATAGCCCAGACCTTCACCCAATTGGAAATCTATGGAGCCAACTAAAGAAACTTGTTAGTCAGAAGCGGCCAAGCAATAAAACCCAGTTAATAGAAGCCATCATTCAATCTTGGTTTCACATGATAACAGCTGCAGAACTAAAAGACTTGGTTCACTCCATGGGAAGACATTGTAAGGCCGTAATTCATGCTAAAGGTTACCCAACTAAGTATTAACTGACACGGTGATAATTTTTGTATCTCTCGTTTTTTCTATGGTGATCATTTTTGTGTAGCTCATTTTTTCTATGTGTTTCACTTTTCTTCTTTATACTGTAACTGCTATTCTAATAGCAAATCCTTCATAAAAGTTATTCCATTACATTCTTGACTAAATTATCTTTCCATTGATATATAATTTTATGGTACTACTCCCCCCCCCAAAAAAAGTGGTGTTATTAGCTACTTTTAGAAAATACACTTTTCCCAAAAGGTTTCCACACTTTTGACCACTACTATAAAGCCCAAGGAAAAGTTTAACCAGCCAGAAATGGGGCTAGGTCACGGGTGAAATCCAGCAGGTTCTGACAGGTTCTGGAGAACCTGTAGCGGAAATTTTGAGTAGTTGGGAGAACCGGCAAATACCACCTCTGGCTGGCCCCAGAGTGGGGTGGGAATGGAGATTTTGCAATATCCTTCCTCCAGGAATGGGGAGGGAATGGGAAATTTGCAGTATCCTTCCCCTGGAGTGGGGTGGGAATGGAGATTTTGCAATATCCTTCCAGGAGTGGGGAGGGAATGGAGATTTTGCAGTATCCTTCCTCCAGGATCGGGGCGGGAATGGGAATTTTGCAGTATCCTTCCCCTGGAGTGGGGTGGGAATGGAGATTTTGCAAAATCCTTCCCCCAGGAGTGGGGAGGGAATGGGTTTTTTGCAGTATCCTTCCCCTGGAGTGGGATGGGAATGGAGATTTTGCAGTATCCTTCCCCTGGAGTGGGGAGGGAATGGGTATTTTGCAGTAACCTTCTCCTGCCACGCCCACCAAGCCAATGCGCACAGAACCGGCAGTAAAAAAATTTGAATTTCACCACTGGGTTCCCAGTATTACTCTGATCAAGTTAACTGTCCAATCAGTTTCCAGCTTTTTCCTGTGCATTTGTTCCAATGTGTGTGTGTGTGTGTGTGTATGTATGTGTGTGTATTTATTTATTTATTTATTTATTTATTTATTTATTTATTTATTTATTTATTTTAAATAGCAGGGCGTCTTTCCTATAATTGATGCATCTTAAGCTGCTGAAAATTTGCAGATGCTCTAAAGATGAATCATTTATCGTCTTTCCCTTTTTTCTTGTTGTTTATAGTACAGAAGAATGGGGTACGGCACTGCTCCTATTCAGCCACCCGGAAAAACCTGTACATCACTAAAGATACAAAGGTTATTTGTCAAGGTTTCACTGGCAAACAGGTACGTGCCCGAATGGCCAATTTCTTGTACCTTTGCTCATGTTGTAGTCCAGTAGCTTTTGCTGTACGTTTGCGGGAAGCGTAGAATTCCTTATCAGGGCTTCCTTATTGCAGAGATCAGAAGTACAAGCAGAAGTACTTACCATCGGTTGATTAGCTACTTTTTGAAGTTTACCATGGACCCACCAAAAAAAGGGATTTACGACCCGAATCTGAAGTACTGATGGCCTCTCACACTCTCTCTGTGTCACACACACTAAAGGTCACATAACTGCACTTCGGCGGCTTAGCAACACAGTTGTATGTAAGATGAGATGAGACAAGCAAGAAGCAAAGATAACATTTATTATCATTTTTTTACTGGGAGCACAGTGGCCCACATTAAAAATGAAATTCTGTTGCCTGCTGTCAAAAGAAATGATATTTATGTATTGCACACATACACATTCTATACACACATCTATTCATCCATCTATTCTACACTGTACTGTATTATACTCTCTCTCTCTCTCTCTCTCTCTCTCTCTCTCTCTCTCTCTCTTAACTATACTAATATGATACTATACTATTCATCTCTCCATCATCCTATCCTATCCTTTCTCTCTCTCACATACACACTATACAATACTAATACTAATACTATACTAATACTATACTATATTATACTAATACTATACTTATACTATACTATATTATACTAACACTATGCTATATTATGAGGAGATCAACCCTGACTGCTCTTGAGAAGGCCAGATCCTGAAGAGGAAACTCAAATACTTTGGCTACCTAATGAGAAGGAAGGACTCCCTGGAGAAGAGCCAAATGCTGGGAAAGATTTGAGGGCAAAAGAAGAAGGGGACGGCAGAGAACGAGGTGGCTGGATGGAGTCATTGAAGCAGTTGGCGTGAGCTTAAATGGACTCCAGGGGATGGTAGAGGACAGGAAGGCCTGGAGGAAAATTGTCCACTGGGTCTCGATGGGTCGGACATGACTTTACAACTAACAACAACAACAAAATGCTATGCTATATTATACTAATATTATACTATACTATATTATACTAATGCCATACTATAGTATATTATACTAATACTAATACTATACTATACTAAACTAATATTATGCCATACCATACCATACCATACCATATTATACTAATGCCATACTATACTATATTATACTAATACTATACTATACTTACTAATACTAATACCATACCATACTATATTATACTAATGCCATACTATACTATACTATACTATACTAATACTATACTATACCATACCATACCATATTATACTAATGCCATACTATGCTATATTATACTAATACTATACTATACTAATACTGATACTAATACTAATACCATACCATACTATATTATACTAATGCCATACTAATACTATACTATACTAATACTATACTATACTTCAATCCATCCATCTATCTATCATCTCTCTATGCCCATGCAGTTATATACATGTAAATATTAATCACTGTCCATTTTGAATACATAGCGGAAAAGGGAAACTTGAGAATTGACAAGTGATGCTATATTTACAGCCATTTGCTACATCCAGCAGTTACGCAATGGCATTTTGCAATGATTTTGCTAAACGTTGTATGCAACAAAATTTCATTTTAACGTATGCCGATTAGTGTGCATTCAAAGCGACAGTAAAGTTGTTCTAAGTCCATTGCATCAGTTGTGCTTTTTGATTGTACCTCCCCACACAGGGCACTTTCCACAGTCAACAGGCCTTGGAGTACGGTACCAATTTAGTAGGAGGGATTTCGCCAGGCAAAGGGGGCAAAAGCCACTTGGGACTTCCAGTTTTTAATTCCGTCGAGGAGGTAAGACCACGGAACCACAATACGCCGAGCGCTGTTGGGTCATTTCAATTCCGTTTCATCGCCGTGATGTTTTCTATGTGGCTGCTTTTTTTAAAAAAAAAATAGTTGTAAATTTTCTCGAGACAGATTTATCAGGTGTTTGAACCCCATCGTGCAAACTCTGTTCAGCTAAGATGGGTTGTGATAGAAGAAAATATTCGTAGCTCAGGATTGAGGTATGAGATCCTTGGTGCTCTCTGCAGACATTTTATTACCAAATTAGGCAACATTATCAGTGCTAGAAGGGACTGGGATTTGCGGAATGGAGAAGAGGAGGAGGAAGAGGACTGTTGTGGGTCCTCTGTGTTCTCTGAACTTGGCAGTTTTCTTGCAGATATCTGTTCTGCCCCAGCTATGGACCCCAAAGAATGCAGCACACACAAAAGTCCGTTCAAACCTTAGTTTACTAAGTAAACCAGGTTTTTACAACAACGGCTGTTAATTAACTGCATTAACAGCTGCCAAGAATTCAAAGAATAATACTGAAAGCTTACTGTGATTGGCAGAATGCCCAGAAGCAATTTGCAGGAAGCTGATAAGATAAGCAAGACAAGACACGAAGATATGTGAACGAAGTCATTCCCTGCAAATTGCTTCAGTCGGTGTTTCTCAAATAGGCTAAGGGAGTGGCCAATTAGCCCCAAGCCTTACTCTCGAGCAGACCTCCTCCTGAAGAGCCGCTCCTGCCTTTTGGCAGCTCTGTGAGCCCATGCATCGAGAAGAGGCTCCTCCTCTTTGTCCTCTTCACTTAAGGGAGCTTCTGGAGGTTCTGAAGGCCCTGGCTGAATCCTCGCCTCTGGCACCACATCTTCTCCAGCCTCCTCATTGTCCGACTCGAGTGCCAGCTGCACAGGCTGCTGGCGCAGCACCACACCAGCCTCCTCACTGTCGGAATCAGCTACTAGCTGCACAGGCCACTGACGGGCCACAACAATATCTCATGACCAACCTAGGTAACATCATCAGGGCTAGAAGGGATGGTTATTTTGTTCGTCTGAGTTGACCAGCCATCAACAGGCATGTAGAGATAAACAACATCTACATGCCATTCGAAAGAGACAACCATAAAGCTAAAAGACCTCATCAGCAATCAACAGCCAGATAAGCAGAGATTAACACAGAGATTAATACGAGACCAACAATCAAATAAAGAACTACCAACTCGGGCATCCAAGCTTAACAGTAAGCAACAACATAATCAATGAACCACCAAGAAAATCCTCACCAACACTGACAGGGCAAGCCACTAATGTATTTAAAAGTGCCTTCTGTCACTGATGATGTTATCTAGATGTTATAATAAAACGTCTGCAAGAAAACAACTGAGATTGGTGGCCTGTGCATTTGATGGCTGAAGTTAAAATGCTGTTGTTGTTTTTTTAAAAAAAACCTTTAAAGTCCTGAATTTTTTGAAACCAGATTCTTGGAAAGATAGCTTTTACCTGCCTGGGCCCTAACTTTTAAATTTCTGAGGTTTTGCTTGCTTGCTAGCTCTGCACAAACCCTCAGATTGTAGCATCTTTTTGACATGACTTCTCATCTTTAGATTTCCCTGTCATTTGGAATTTTTTTTTTTTATAAAAATCCATTCTTTGACTTGGTTTCATTTACTGTGTGTTTTCATTACAGCTGATTCATTTGTTAATTTGTTCATGGACCTTTTTTAAAAAAAAAAGATAATTGCAAGTTTGATACTCTCTGTTAACAACAATAACCTGCATTTTTACTTTTTTTTTTTTTTAAACTAGCAGGGTAGGAATAAAATCGGGAAGAGGTGGTGGGAGGAGATTAAGCTAAAATGTAAGATTGTAAAGGTGTATATCAAGAACATTTTCCAACAGAGTGAGGAGTGTGTTTGTTCTGTCGAAAGTTGTTAGTTCCTCAGGGTGAAAATTGTTGCGGAACCAGTCTCAAGAATAAAAAGTGGGCAGAGCATCTAATTGTATAATTACACCCTCTTAAACTTGAAATTAAATACTTGGATTTTAACAGGGCCGTGTGAAACATTGAGAAGAGGGCTTCGCAAAGCTCATTAATGTGAATTAAGACCCTCTTATCAAATAGTTCAGGCAACCGCATCTTTTGCAAAGCTCTTGTAAAGGCCACAGGTGGACGATGAATAAACCGAGCGCGGCGGTTCAGGAGGGCTGACGATTTGCAGGTTTGCCTTTGAGACCCGGTTGCTGTCACGAGATTGGGTGAGCTCCCGTCACATGCTCCAGATGACCCAGCAATTTGAAAGCAGCGGCCGCGAGTCGATAGATGGGTACCACTTTGGCGGCCAGCTTAACGGGGGATACAAAAAAGAGACCCCCAACTGGGCATCCTCTCAGCAGCAGTGATGTAACCTTTCGTCCTTTCAATCCAGAAGCGCTTTGGTGCTCTCCACATGACTTTACTAGCGGTAGTGTGCAAACGCAGCCATTGTGTGCAAAGATGTATGCTGAGAGCCAGAGATGGCTTTTAAAGCAGCAGCTACCTGAATCTTTCAAAAGATGCAGCTACTTTAATGAGACAAAGAGAGGTGTTTCGTTTGCACTCAAAAGATGTTATAAATCATTTAATTCAATCGCCAAGAGACAATGAGTTCTAGCCAGGGTGGATTTGATTTAAATTGAGTTGATTTGAATCACAATTTAAATCATGATTTAAATCACTAGTAAAAAGGCTTGATTTAAATCAACTCGATTTAAATCATAATTTTTAAAGAGCAACTGTCATCTCTGCTACTCCTTTGACCCACTGTTAACTCACCGATAGTCCCAGTGTTGCAGAATATACAGCCTCATGCTACATAACTAAGCTCCATTTCATGCTGAATAAACTAAATTATTTATGTATCTTAAATAGAAAACTATCTTACGATAGATTTTTTACCCCAAAAGTTTTTTATTAAAATAAATTCGATAAAAATAAAAAAAAATCCGATTTAAATAAAAAAATCTGATTTTTTTAAAAAAAATCATTGATTTTTATCCACCCTGGTTCTAGCTCCATCTTAGGCATGAAAGTTGGCTGTGTGGGTGACTTTGGGCCTATCGCCAGGAGATTGTGAGTTCTAGTTCCTCCTAAGACATGAAAACTGCCTGGCTGACTTTGGTCCGATCACCAGGAGACTGAAATAGTTGTGACAATTCAGCACTTCCATTTCCTTTTTCACTTTTAGAAGTCTTTCAGAATCTTTCCTCCTCTACTTCAGGATGTTAAGCCAGTTTTCTGAAGGCTTCAGAGCATTTAATCTATGATGGAGAATTGCTTTAAGGTTTAAAGAGACAGTCAAATGAATGTGGGCCGTCTCCTTTATTGATATCGGTCGGTGGCCGAATCTCCCTCATGGTCCTGTTCTGACCTAGGTTTCCCCAGCAGCACGAAGCCGGATCCTCGTCCCGATAAACCCCTTTTATTTAATTTACAGTGAATTCCTCTCCAGCAAAGTCTTTCCTCTCCCAAGGTCTTTCAAGATAGTTCACAATTAGCGACCTTTATCAGGCTTGGAGAGTGGCCAGGGCGATATCTTTCAGACTCCCGCAATACTTGGCAAGAATGCAGGAATGAACTAATTGTCTCCTGCAAACTCCACTCCCCTTTCGCTCCTCTTTTATTCCTTCTGGGAGGGGCCATTCGTCGTCCACCTGTGGCCTTACTCCCAAGTCAACCCTTGTTCTTGAGCTGTTCCCTTCGTCTGGCAACTCTGCGCATACGCACACTGGGAACAGGCTCCAGCTGTTCCTCTGCCTCACTGATGTCTGACTCCGAAGGCAGCTGATACCTGTCATACGGCCCTGGCCTCCTCTCTGCCTCTGGCACAGAGCCCTCATCAGAGCCCTCCCCAGGCTCCAGGGACTGGCCCATGTTCCTCCCCAACCTCCTCACTGTCCGAATCTGCTGCCAGCTCATTTCAGTCGCGCCTCAGGAAAGCCAGGGGTGCAAGAATGGGAATGCCTAAACGACAGATGTGTTCTTACAGCATGCTGGATTGCCTCAGTGGAAGAGTGATCTTTTTTTTGTAAAAGAAGTGTATTTGGATCTTAGGCAAAAGTAAAAACGGGTGCTACCGCCTCGTCCATATACGTGCCGCCGCCCTTCGCTGCCGCTGCCATCAATGAAGCCATTGACGCAGAAATCTCCCTTGTTGTGTGCATTACAGAAGGTATTCCCCAGCAGGACATGGTGCGCGTCAAGCACAGGTTGCTTCGTCAGAACAAGACTCGACTGGTCGGCCCAAATTGCCCGGGAGTCATCAACGTAAGGGGGGGGGGGCTTGGGACGGGGAAGGCGGTGGGTTCTTCTTCTTCTTCTTCTCCTTCTCCTTCTTCTTCTTCTTCTTCTTCTTCTTCTTCTTCTTCTTCTTCTTCTTCTTCCTTCCTTCCTCCGTCTTCTTCTTCTTTTCTTTTCTTTCTTTCCTTTCTTTCTTTCTTTCTTTCTTTCTTTCTTTCTTTCTTTCTTTCTTTCTTTCTTTCTTTCTTTCTTTCTTTCTTTCTTTCTTTCTTTCTTTCTTTCTTTCTTTCTTTCTTTCTTTCTTTCTTTCTTTCTTTCTTTCTTTCTTTCTTTCTTTCTTTCTTTCTTTCTTTCTTCTTCTTCACCCAAATAGTTCTGTGCCATAAGATTGGTAGCCCAAGGGCCAGGTTAAGGGAGCTAGTGAAAGCATTGGAGTAGTAATCCGTTCTCAGTAGTGGGGTCTTGAAGGTTGACTTCATATCACCCTCTCTTCTCCCATCAACCCCTTTCCTGCAGTTTTCTCCCCTTTCCTTTCCTCCCCTCCCCTCTCCGGTCCTCCTCCCCTTCCCCCTCCCCACCTCTCCTCGCCCTATTCTGTTCTCTCCTCCCCTGCCCTTTCCCTGCCCTGCCCTCCCCTTCCCACTTTCCTCTCCTCCCTTCCCCCCTCCCTCTCCTCTCCTCTCCTTTATTTATTTATTATTTATTTATTAGTTTGATTTATATGCCGCCCTTCTCCGGAGACTCAGGGCGGCTTACAATGCGTTAAGCAATAGCCTTCATACTTTTGTATATACCTGCTTAGTAGGGCTTTTGGCCCACCCTAAGCGGTGTTCTTTTTTATACAAAGTCAGCTTATTGCCCCCACAAACCAGGTCCTCATTTTACCTACCTCGGAAGGATGGAAGGCTGAGTCAACCTTGAGCCTGGTGAGATTTGAACTCGCAGTAATTGCAGGCAGCTGGCAGCTAAATACTACAGTAGTTTAGTCCACTGAGCCACCAGGCTCTTTCCTCTCTCCTCTCCCCTTCCTTTCCGTCTCCTTTCCCCTCTGCTCCTCTGTCCCCTCCTTCTCTCTCCCTCCTCCTGTCTCCTGTCTACCTCCCCCCCCCCCACTCTTGCAATCATCAAATGCCTCCCCATGGCTCAGATCATTCAACCCCCATACCTTATCTTATAGAGTTGAGGCTATGAGGCTCAAACGAAGGGGATCCCATCATGGAAACTGTCTATGTTGAATTCTACTGTATAGTGCAATATTAATACAGTATCCAGAATACTGCATTAATTCTTAGAATTAATGTAGAATTATTACAGACTTAATGTAGAATTATTAACAGAATTCTACTGTATAGTGCAGTATTAATGCAGGGGTTTTTCAATTCAATTGTGTAGGATGTGTGTTTTTGTTTTATTTTTGTTTTATAGTTTTCCTATGTAGTATATACACTGAAGACGGCATTTAATTTCATTGTACGAGGTGCAGTAAACTTAACTTGAACTGGAGAAAAAAGGATAATATAAATCTTTGGATAATAAATACTCTAACCCGATGTTTGCCGTTATTCTTAGTGACTGTGATTTGATTCCACTTCTTATTACCTTCAGATAGTTTAACGTTAGGGTTAGGCATGGGGAAACATAAATTCAAAAGTCCACTTAGAGATTCTCATTTGTTTCTCCAGGCCAGATTAACACCACTATGGAGGCAATGAAGTTTGAGGATGTTTATAAGCCTTCCTTCCTTCCTTCCTTCCTTCCTTCCTTCCTTCCTTCCTTCCTTCCTTCCTTATCTATCTATCTATCTATCTATCTATCTATCTATCTATCTATCTATCTATCTATCTATCTATTTGATTTATATGCCACCCTTCTCCGGAGATTCAGGGCAGCTTACAGTGCTTTTAAGCAATAGCCTTCATACTTTTGTATATACCTGCTTAGTAGGGCTTTTGGCCCCCCCCAAGCGGTGTCCTATTTTATACAAAGTCAGCTTATTGCCCCCACAAACCGGGTCCTCATTTTACCTACCTCGGAAGGATGCAAGGCTGAGTCAACCTTGAGCCTGGTGAGATTTGAACTTGCAGTAATTGCAGGCAGCTGGCAGCTAAATACTACTTTAACAGTAGTTTAGTCCACTGCACCACCAGGCTTCCCAAGCAAAGCTGGCTGAGGAACTCTGGGAGTTGAAATCCACAAGTCTTAAAGTTGCCAAGGTTGGAGATCCCTGCTTTAGGAACTTCCTCACTCTATAGTGAGGAAAATAAACTTAAAAAAAAATATCCAGCTTGAATAACGCCACTTAAGCAGGGCTGACGGTCCCTGAAAAACGAGTTTGAAAGTCAGAGGTTCTGTAGCAATTGCATAGGGATTTCTGTGCATTCTGAATCCTTCAAAAGAGAGACTTTGTATTTCTAGAAAGCACGCATCTTGGTGTTTTTCTAATAACTTTTGCAACAGGTTTAAAAAGATGCCTGAATCCAATCTGATCGTGTTTTTGGGGTTCTATTTTTGTTTTTAGCCTGGAGCATGTAAAATTGGTATCATGCCTGGACACATTCACAAGAAAGGAAGAATCGGTAAGTTCTGGAAAAAAATAAAATAAATAACATGGTACATTTTTAAGAAGTCTCCTTGCTCTGTTGCACAACATTGTACATTTGAATTCATGTCCGTAACTTTAAAAGTGCATGCGGATAAGGTTTATGTAAATGAAACTCTAGACTACTCTATAAAGCCTTAGTAAGACCACACCTAGAGTACTGCATCCAGTTTTGGTCACCACACTATAAAAAGATGTTGAGACTCTAGAAAAAGTGCAGAGAAGAGCAATCAGGATGATTAGGGGACTGGAGGCTAAAATATATGAATTGCCCCCGGAGATACGGATGATCCCTGACCTACGCACCTTTCGCCGTGCCCTCAAGACGTTATTGTCCCAACAAGCTGGGCTGGCCTAAACATTCATTTTAATGGGTTGCTTTTGTTTTTTAATGATGTTGGGGTCAAATTATTTAATATGTTTTTAAATTGCTTTTAAATTTTATATATGTGTTTGTTTTATCTTTGGCTGTGCACCACCCTGAGTCCTTCGGAAGAAGGGCGGTATAAAAATTAGATTAAATAAAATAAATAAATAAAATAAATAAATATATGAAGAACGGTTACAGGAACTGGGCATGGCTGGTCTAGTGAAGAGAAGGACCAGGAGAGACAGGATAGCAGTCTTCCAATATTTGAGGGGCTGCTCCAGGGAGGAAGAAGGGAGTCAAGCTATTTTTGAAGGCCAGACAAGGAATAATGGATGGAAACTGATCAAGGAGAGATTCAACCTGGAAATAAGGAAAAAAATTCTGACAGGGAAAACAATCCACCCATGGAACAGAAGTTGCCTTCAGAAGTTGTGGGAGCTTCATCACTGGAGGCTTTTAAGAAGATACTGGATTGCCATCTGTCAGAAATGGTGTAGGATCTCCTGTTTGGACTAGATGACCTACAAGGTCCCTTCCATGATGAGTTGCTAGTCCTGGTTAGGGTCATTAAGTAAGGACCACCTATTCCTATTCCCCTTGCATTTCATTGCAATTCTTTTTTTTCTTTTCTTTTTATTGAAAAGTTTTATAAAAGATACAAACATTTTCTCCCCCCCCTCCCCCCCTCCACCATCACCCCATCCCACCCCCGTTGCCCACCCACCCAACCTTCCCCCCCCCCCCCCCCGCTCCCTAGACTTCCCAGAACAAGCACAGGGTATAGCATTCACAAACATAAAACTAAAATATGCTAACGATTTGTTGGCTTCAAATTCTCCCTAGGTCTTTAACTCCTTATAACCTTAAAACACTATAAACATAAACTAAAGATTAAAAGTACTTCATTCATAAGCTGTATGAAACTTCTTAGTCTGATACTTATTTTGAATATAATCAATCCATCTTCTCCATTCCGATATATATCTTTCGTTTGAGTGATCTTTGAGATATGTTGAAATTTTTGCCATCTCTGCCAAATGCATGACTTTTAGTGTCCATTCCTCAATAGTAGGTGGATCTTTCTTCTTCCAATACTCTGCCACCAGTAACCTGGCTGCTGTTATTAAGTTTAAAACCAACTTAGTCTCTGTCACAGTACAATCCATAACTATTCCCAACAAAAAAAACCTGTGGTGTAAATTTAATCTTTTTCTTTAAAATATTTTGAATAATCCATATTTTTATCCAAAAAGCCTTAATTTTTTTACACGTCCACCATATATGAAAATACGTAGCATCTTCACACTCACATCGCCAACAATTAGGTTGTAAATTTGGATACATACAGGCTAGTTTTTTTGGATCTAAATGCCATCTATAAAATTTCATTGCAGTTCTTAAATTCACGATACAGCAGTTTTATGCCATGCACACAGATACTCCTCAACTTAGGACCGGTCGCTTAACTTACCTCTGAGAGACTCCAGAAAAAATTAACTTATGACCTGTCCTCAAAGTTACGACTGCTACGCCATCCCCACGGTCGCATGATCGCAGTTCAGGTGCCTGGCAATCAGTTCGTACTTACGACCGCTTGCCAAGTATTCTGCCATTGTGGGATTGCCGTTGATAATCTTCTCTCCTGGTGTCCCCAGAAATTTCCATGCGTATGCGAATGAAAACACGCAAGAATAATTCTGAAATTGTTCGGCTCATCCTTTGCATCGTAGGAACGGTGAACCCAACTATCATACTCAATACTTCATTCTCTCGTTTCATTTCTTTTTTTCTTTTTCAGGTATTGTATCCAGATCTGGCACTTTGACTTACGAAGCCGTCCATCAAACAACTCAAGTCGGATTGGGACAGTCCTTCTGTGTTGGTGAGTTTGAAAGAGGCTCAGTTTATGCGTAAGACCACACACACATGATTGTAGAAAGTACATAGACACGCTTCCCCTCATCTTTTCTCTCTTAAATGTGTATTTTGCAAAGAGAATTAAGAAATACAATTTTAGCCATGTCAGGGGAAGATTTCTGGTGATTGCCATAGATGCCTGTGAAGATTCTCCATCATCCAAGATCACACGAAGTGTTAATACCACTTTATAATGCCTTGGTAAGGCCACACTTGGAATACTGCATCCAGTTTTGGTCGCCACGATATAAAAAAGATGTTGAGAGTCTAGAAAGAGTGCAGAGAAGAGCAACAAAGATGATTAGGGGACTGGAGGCTAAAACATATGAAGAACGGTTTCAGGAACTGGGTATGTCTAGTTGAATGAAAAGAAGGACTAGGGGAGACATGGTAGCAGTCTTCCAATATTTGAGGGACTACCACAAAAAAGAGGGAGTCAGGCTATTCTCCAAAGCACCTGAGGGCAGGACAAGAAGCAATGGGTGGAAACTAATCAAGGAGAGAAGCAACCTAGAACTAAGGAGAAATTTCCTGACAGTGAGAACAATTAATCAGTGGAACTACTTGCCTCCAGAAGTTGTGAATGCTCCAACACTGGAAGTTTTTAAGAAGAGGTTGGATAACCATTTGTCTGAAGTGGTGTAGGGTTTCCTGCCTAAGCAGGGGGTTGGACTAGAAGACCTCCAAGGGCCCTTCCAACTCTATTATTCTATTCTATTCTATCCAGGTGATGGTTGTCCCACAGGTGCTTTTTCCACAAGACAACTGGACTTCCTTACTTTTTTTTTTCCTTGAAGAAGCTTCGCTTTTTATCCAAGGACTAAAGAAGCTTCTTGGATGAGAAGCGAAACGTTTTCAAGGGTGGGGGGGAACCCAAGAGAAGTCCAGTTGCCTCTTGGAAAAAAAGCACCTTTGGGATACCCATAGATGCATTCACAAAATATTCTTGAGTCTTATTTTTTTAACCAGAAGGGAATAGCCCGACAGTGGAAGAATGGGTATCCTTCTGAGTTTGACTTCACGACAAAGTGAAAAAGGAGCCTGGTGGCGCAGTGGACTAAGTGCTGTTAAAGTAGCACTTAGCTGCCAGCTGCCTGCAATTACTGCGAGTTCAAATCTCACCAGGCTCAAGGTTGACTCAGCCTTCCATCCTTCCGAGGTAGGTAAAATGAGGACCCGGATTGTGGGGGCAATAAGCTGACTTTGTATAAAAAAGAACACGGGTGGGGGGGTGAAAGCCCTACTAAGCAGGTATATACAAAAGTATGAAGGCTATTGCTTAATGCATTGCAAACCGCCCTGAGTCTCTGGAGAAGGGCAGCATATAAATCGAACCAATAAATAAATAAAATAAATAAAATAAAGTGATGTCTGAAGCCAGTTCTGAGGAAGGGCAGTGTTTTAAAATGGCAGTGTTTCATTTAATTTGCTTTGGATGCCTCCGCTCCTGAATAAAAGTTTCTAATTAGAAACCCCAAGTATGTGAAGGTTTATAGGATTTAACAGAATAATAGAGTTGGAAGGGACCTTGGAGGTCTTCTAGTCCAACCCCCTGCTTAGGCAGGAAACCCTAACAAATGGTTATCCAATCTCTTCTTAAAAACTTCTAGTGTTGGAGCATTCACAACTTCTAGTGGCAAGTTGTTCCACTGATTAATTGTTCTAACTGTCAGGAAATTTCTCCTTGGTTCTAAGTTGCTTCTCTCCTTGATTAGTTTCCACCCATTGCTTCTTGTCCTGCCCTCTGGTGCTTTGGAGCCATACCATGTTTCCCCGAAAATAAGACCCTGTCTTCCATTTTTTTGAACCCCGAAATAAGCGCTTGGCCTTATTTTCGGGGAGGTCTTATTATTTTAGGGCGCGTGGCGCAAGATGGGGCTCCTCTTGCCGTCTTAACCTGATTTCCAGCTCTACGTTTAAATATTTTTGGGGAGGGCTTATTTTCGGGGGGGGGGAAGGCTTATTTTAGAGCATGGCTCAAAAGCCCAATTGGGCTTATTATCAGGGGATGTCTTATTTTCAGGGAAACAGGGTAGCTTGACTCCCTCTTCTTTGTGGCAGCCCCTGAGATATTGGAAGTCCGCTATTATGTTCACCCTCTAGTCCTTCTTTTCATTAAACTAGACATACCCATTTGCTGCAACAATCCTTTTGTATGTTTTTTTTTTTTGATGCCTTTATGATTTACGCTGGTTGGACCATGCGATCGCCATTTCAGCCTGGCCCAGCTAACTTCCGATGAGCAAAATCCCTGGGGCGAAGCCAGATTCGCCTTGCAAATCTCATGATTCACTTAACACCTGCAATGGTTTGGTTAACAGGCCCTGCCAAAAAGGTCATAAAATTGAGTGTTAGTCACTGAACAACTGTCTTGCTTAGCAATGTTTAATTGTTCCGACTGTCAGGAAATTTCTCCTGAGTTCTTAGGTTGCTTCTCTCCTTGATTAGTTTCCATTCATTGCTTCTGGTCCTGCCTTCTGGTGCTGAAGATGAAGTTCTGAACTTTGCAGTTCTCCTGCGTGTAACTGCTACCTTGCAAAATTGCCCATGGGGGGGAAAGAGATGATATAACGGCCTTCTATTTATAGGGCAGCAAAGGCAGGCCTTTACCATGTGAAACATACTCCCTGCATTCCTCAGTGTGGTGTTAAGACTGAGGATAGGCTCTCAAATGTCCACGCAAAACGGTTTTGAGTCGGTGAAATAAAAATTTAGCAAAGCGTCCATTTATATTGTAATGAGTTTTGCCATTCCAGTCAGAGGCTTCTGACACCCCCCTTGGTCGAGGTGTGAATTTAATCCTTTCTCTCTTTTTTTTTTAATGTTTAATTTTTTTTTAATATAAACATTCCATCTTCCCTTAAGCAGCTTTTCATCTGGGTACAAATACTTCTGTGCAATAACCAGCAAGATTTACAACAGCATTGTAAAACATTGATATTAATTCTCTAATCTTACAATTGTAGTATTGAACATAGTAAACCTATTCATTTTTTCCCTCTTGACATATCTTCTAATAAGAATATAATATGAAGCATAATAATCCGAATAGTCATAGTAACAATCATATTGTTTACATTTCTGAACATATTTTCTACTCTTCTTTAATCTCCTTTTTTTAATTTTCAACTTCCATTTCTATGCTCTAACCATTGATACAATAATTCCCATATTCAGTTTGTGCTGTCTCCTTAATGGCGAGTGTTAATCTGTTCATTTCTGCACATTCTAATATTTTCCTGATCACCACCTCATCAGTCGGGATCTCTTCACTTTTCCAATTTTGTGCAAATACAATTCTAGCTGCCGTTAATACATGGATAATTAAATAAGCGTTCTCTTTACTATAAGTTCCAGGTAAAATCCCCAACAAAAATACATCTGGTTTTAAATCAGTGTGCTGCTTTATCATCTTTTTCCAGGTGTGGACTTAATCTGTGCGTGATTAAGTTCTCTGAGTAAATTGTCAGCCAGAGAACCTTTGAGTAGTTCATTTTTTTGCAGGTCCAATATTCATCTGGCTGTGAAAAACAGTGAAATCTGTTTTATTCTATAATTCTTCTGCTTTCCTTTGAGTTCCATTCTGTTTCAATTCTGGCCGGATTTTAAATTGGGCTGTTTTTCTATACCAGAATTAACCTGTCAGTAACCGAGTTAGAAGGGACCTTGTAGGTCATCTAGTCCAACCCCCCCCCAAAAGCAGGAGTACTTACAGCATTTCTGACAGATGGCAGTCCAATCTCTTCTTGAAAGCTTCCACTGATGAAGCTCCCACAATTTCTGAAGGCTCAACATGTGGGAGGGGGGCATTCTGCTCCCTTTTGCCTTTCAGCTCCAATCCAGGAGCCCTCAAGCATTCACGACAAACCATTTTTATACCAAATTTATATTTTTGCTGATAAAGAAATAAAGGGAGACTAATATAGATCTATTTCAAGCTTTTTAGCTTTCATCAGCTAGCCACACCCTTACTCGGATTCGAACTTGAGGGCTCCTGGATTGGAGCTGAAAGGCAAAAGGGAGCAGAATGTCCCCTCCCACACGTTGGGGTAGACCTGGTGTCTCGGTAAACACTTAATTTTTCCCCTGGCTCAAGCTGATGAAGGGAGGAGAACTTGTGGCTCAGAAGGTTAATTCAACTGCCGTACATGCAGGAAGCCCAAGTTCGAATCCGAGTAAGGGTATGGCTAGCTGATTTTACGACCCATCTTGCCACAATGTGAATCCCTGTAATGGTTCAGTTAGTAACACGGTTGTGCTTCCCCCATTGACTTTTTGCTCGCCAGAACGTCGCAAAAGGGGATCACTTTTCTCTCCTCCCGCGGCGCCCCCCCCCCGGGACACTACAGCTGTTACAAACATGACGAATGTTTAAATTTTGATCACAGGGACCATGGGGGATGCTAAAGGGGTTGCAAATGCAGAAAAGAGTCAGAAGTCATTTTTTTTTCCCAGTGCCGTTGTAACTTCCAGTCGTCACTAAACAAACTGTTGTAAGTTGAGGACTATCCGTGTTTATATTTTGCCCAAAAAACCAGAAGGATCGGTATATTCCTTGCAAAAAAAAAAAAAAAAAGCAGTTGAAAAATCACAACGGTTATTTAACGCTAAATCTTCAGTGGCCTCCGAATGCATAATGTCGCCCCTTCGCGGCTCTTTTAATTCAATTTTATTTTCTCACAGGGATAGGAGGAGACCCCTTTAACGGGACAAATTTTATTGACTGCCTGGATGTCTTCCTGAAGGACCCCCACACTAGTGGGATCATATTGATAGGGGAGATCGGCGGGAATGCCGAGGAAGACGCCGCGGATTTCCTTAAACAGAATAACTCTGTAAGCTGGAATGTTCCAGAAATGTTCTGACTGAGGTGGAAACTTTCTAGTTTTTTTGAAAAGGAGGCCGCGGGGGGGCGGATTGCTCGTTTAAAAGCTCTCTTAAAGCCATTGGATTGCCTCCAAATACAGTATGTCTTTGCATTCAGGGAGATTTTGATAACACTTGTATAGACGGATTTCTGGAAAAAGATGAAATTCAAACTGAAAATGTGCTTTTCTTGCACACAGTTTTCCACAGAATAAGAAGACAGTCTTTACTTATCTCCTCCTTTAGTGAGGTTGATTTCCTTTTTTTCCTCTCTCCTCTCCTCTCCTCTCCTCTCCTCTCCTCTCCTCTCCTCTCCTCTTTCCTTTCCTTTTCTTTTTCTTTTCTTCCTTTCCTTTTCCCTTTCTCCTTTCCTTTTTCTTTTCTTCCTTTCTTTTCCCCTTTCTCCTTTCCTTTCTCTTCCCTTCCCTTCCCTCTTTTTCTCTTTTCTTCCTTTCCTTTCCCCTTTCCCCTTTCCTTTCCCTTCCCTTCCCTTCCCTCTTTTTCTCTTTTCTTCCTTTCCTTTCTCTTTTCTTCCTTTCCTTTCCCCTTTCCCCTTCCCTTCCCTTCCCTCTTTTTCTCTTTTCTTCCTTTCCTTTCTCTTCTTCCTTTCCTTTCCCCTTTCCCTTCCCTTCCCTTCCCTCTTTTTCTCTTTTCTTCCTTTCCTTTCTTTTCTTCCTTTCCTTTCCCCTTTCCCTTCCCTTCCCTTCCCTTCCCTTCCCTTCCCTCTTTTTCTCTTTTCTTCCTTTCCTTTCTCTTTTCTTCCTTTCCTTTCCCCTTTCCCCTTTTTCTTCCTTTCCTTTCTCTTTTCTTCCTTTCCTTTCCCCTTTCCCCTTCCCTTCCCTTCCCTCTTTTTCTCTTTTCTTCCTTTCCTTTCTCTTTTCTTCCTTTCCTTTCCCCTTTCCCCTTCCCTTCCCTTCCCTTCCCTTCCATCTTTTTCTCTTTTCTTCCTTTCCTTTCTCTTTTCTTCCTTTCCTTTCCCCTTTCCCTTCCCTTCCCTTCCCTTCCCTCTTTTTCTCTTTTCTTCCTTCCCTTCCCTTCCCTTCTCTTCTCTTCCCTTCTCTTCTCTCTATTTCTCTTTTTTTCCTTTTCCCTTCCCTTTCCCTTTCCCTTTCCCTTTCATTATTGAATCCTGCTGAATCAATTACTTGTGTGTGCTTTCTGGATGTGATTGCTGCTGCAAACGCTTGACAGTCCTTGCAGCAAATAGCAAACAGCCAGGTCAGCTTCAGCACATTATTGCAGCCTGATTCAGCATGAGCAGCTGATTGGCGGGTGGATCGGCCTCCCGGAATACCTCCAATCAGCTGTTCCAGGCTCCAGGGATTGCCACAGGCTATGGCCACCTCTGTGCCTTGCTACAAAAACTTGCTACGTTTTGGCTACATTCGGTGTATAAGACGCACCCAAATTTTCACCCTCTTTTATGGGGGGGGGGGGAGGGAGGGGGAGGGGAAGTGTTATCTTATACTCTGAAAAATACAGTAAATATTCCTTCAGCTATTCTCCTACAGATTTTTTTCATGGCTCAGCTGCTTCATGTTTCTCTCCTCTGTTTTACCTTTAAAAAGAACGATGGAATAATTAGCTAAAATAGTCCAAATTCTGCACGTGTGCCTGTGTGTATATATTTGGGGAGCTGCAGTTCTATCAATAGCACTAACTCGGGCTCAGTTGGAATTCGGCACCGTTTAGGAGGCCACCCAGTGCTCGTTTCTGCCTCGAATATTTCCAGCAAAAGCTGTTTTCTGTCTGTCTCAGTTTAACTTTTATGGAGTTTTCATGACCGGCTTGTGCTCAACACAGCAGTTCTGCTCCAGTTTTCTGGGCTCCCAAACTGCTATTCCGGCATCCCTTCTCTGAGAGCTTAGATGCATCTTTTATTCTCTGACCGTGCTGTTAATTACTCTCCCCGGGGCCAATTGTATTTCTGCTTGGCTTTCTGAAATGCGCCTCTTTTTTTTCCCTTTCTTTCCCAGGGTTCGAACTCCAAACCCGTGGTCTCGTTTATAGCCGGAGTCACTGCTCCTCCGGGCAGGAGAATGGGCCACGCGGGAGCCATCATTGCCGGTGGAAAAGGTGGAGCCAAAGAGAAGATTGCAGCCCTGCAGAATGCTGGAGTCGTTGTCAGTATGTCTCCCGCCCAGCTTGGATCCACGATGTATAAGGTTAGCCAGTCGGTTCTTGGAAAATTCGGGTAAACGAGGCTGCTTATTTGAGGGCGTCCCGACAGAACCCAAATCTTGGACGTTGTGAAGTCTGCTCTACTTCTTTCTTAGGGGGGGGGGGGGAAATATGGGACAGATTTGGAAATGTGTGTTCCAGCTCTTATTCGATCCTGCAGTGTGGCTTCTCTGGCTTAGCACACATTTCATGTTTCTTGCGAGGTTAAAACGAGGCAATCGTTACCTGCCAGGCTGAGACGGATGGATGGATGGATGGATAAGTAGATAGATGATAGGTAGGTAGACAGAGAGAGAGAGAGAGAGAGAGAGAGAGAGAGAGAGAGAGAGAGAGAGATAATAAGTAGGTAGATGATAGATGATAAATAGGTAGATGATGGATAGGTAGGGAGAGAGAGAGAGAATAAATAATAGATAGACAGACAGACAGACAGACACATGGTGGTTCAGTGGCTAAGACGCTGAGCTTGTGGAACAGAAGATCGGCAGTTCAGCGGTTCGAATCCCTAGTGCCGCATAACAGGGTGAGCTCCCGTGACTTGTCCCAGCTTCTGCCAACCTAGCAGTTCGAAAGCACATAAAAAAAATGCAAGTAGAAAAATAGGGACCACCTTTGGTGGAAAGGTAACAGCGTTCCGCGCGCCTTTGGCATTGAGTCATGCTGGCCACATGACCACGGAGATGTCTTCGGACAGCGCTGGCTCTTCGGCTTTGAAGCGGAGATGAGCACTGCCCCTAGAGTCGGGAATGACTAGCACATATGTGCGAGGGGAACCTTTACCGATAGATGGATAGATGGATGGATGGATGGATGGACAAATAGATAATAGATAGATAGATAGATAGATAGATAGATAGATAGATAGATAATAAATAGGTAGATGATAGATAGATGGATAGATAATAAATAGAAGATAGATAGATAATAAATAGGTAGATGATAGATAGATAGATAGATAATAAATAGGTAGATGATAGATAGATAGATAGATAGATAGATAGATAGATAGATAGATAGATAGATAGACAGATAGATAGATAATAGATAGATGATATAGATAGATAGATAGATAGATAATAAATAGGTAGATGATAGATAGATAGATAATAAATAGGTAGATGATATAGATAGATAGATAGATAGATAGATAGATAGATAGATAATAAATAGGTAGATGATAGATAGATAGATAGACAGACAGATAGATAGATAATAAATAGGTAGATGATATAGATAGATAGATAGATAGATAGATAGATAATAAATAGATAGTAGATAGATAGATAGATAGATAGATAATAAATAGGTAGATGATAGATAGATAGATAGATAGATGATAGATAGATAATAGATAGATAATAAATAGGTAGATGATAGATAGATAGATAGATGGATAGATAATAAATAGGTAGAAGATAGATAGATAGATAATAAATAGGTAGATGATAGATAGATAGATAGATAGATAGATAGAAAGCTAGATAGATAGATAGATAATAAATAGATGATAGATAGGCAGACAGACACAGGTTACCCTTTTATGTTATTTTAGTGTTAGCTGTCCTTGACATAAAAAATAAAGGGGCATTTTACAGAATTACATTAACCAGGCTGTACAGCTTATCGGAAGTCATTGTAGCCCTCTGGATCAGCTAACGATTCACATTTACCAGCCTCAGTTTCCTGCAGTTATACTCCCCTGCCTTCTTGTGGGATCAGAGCATTTTAACAAGGTGCTATTTGCACGCCAGGCCAGGCAGAGACAGTCTGGGACAAAAAAGTGAAATGGGAAAGGAAGACGATTCGGAAGAATTTGTTGCAGCTTTGGTGATTGTTGGACTCGTATCAGAAGCACCGAGGTGCTTCCGGGTTGAAAGGATTAGCCAGTGAGATCGCTATTGCCCGAGGGATGCCCACCTGAGGACTCCTTTCATGTCCCCGGCAGGAGCTGGAGCAAAGGGTGGGAGCTCACCCCATCCATTGGCAACACTCGGGTCTCAAACGCGAGCTTGCTAACCTGAAGCCATCATCCTAACCACTGTGCAGCTTCGGTTAAAAACTTCCTTTTTGTCTCTTTTTCTTAACCCTCCAGGAGTTTGAGAAGAGGAAAATGCTATGAGAAAAGTATGGTCGGGATGTCTCTGCAAAAAATAAATAAATCACACACTCTTCACTTCCCTCCAAGCCCTGTATTCTCCGCGTACTCCTGTTTATTTGTCTTACAAAAGTCAAATTTTAACACCACCAGGGTTGATTTTGGTGGGTTCATGATTTCACATGTGATTGTACATCGATAGTCAATAAATCAGTCTACTACTACTGAATTCGATTCTTTGAAACATGGATGCTTGGTACCGTTTTCCTTGCATTGCTAGCACGGGGGGGGGGGGGGGGGATTTAGAAAAAAATCCGGTACCTAAACTGTTTAAACGTTTTACCATCTGCTAAAATTTATACTCTAATGTTGCTTTTCTGTTTACGTTTGGGGTTTTTTATGCTTTGTGTTTGGCTGGCCGTTGTGCCTAATGCAGAAAGAGCTATGGTTCCTGTTGTTAGATTCACCTATTAGTCCTCAAAACAATTTTTTTTTTAATAATACATTTTTCTCAGCTAATTTTTTCCCCCCAAAATTGGTATTAAAATTCCAGGCCAGAGTGAAGATTGTGAACTCCATTGTACTAAGAGGTGAAACTGCAGTTGCCTGGGGTTGCAATTCATATTTTGTACCGATGCGTTATAGTCACAATCCAAATTTTTGCAAAAGCATCTTTTTTTATTTAATCCAGCAATGCTTAATCTTACAAAATAAACTTTTTAACGCCAGCAGAGTTGATTTGGGTGATTCTTAGGTAGGTAGGTAGGTAAAATTGTTCCTCGTGAAGTTTTCCTAAATGAATGAGGGGAAAAGAAATATAAAAAGACTTATTTTTTTATATTCGTGGACTAGGTATCTTGAAAAAGTTTAAATAAAGGAAATCTGATCCTTCAGTTCCGTGCTCTGTTGAGCCAAGACATAATACTTTTGTGGGATGTTACATGTCCTTAAATATTATGTAACAGTTTGTTAATTCAAATTCTGCATGTAGAATCCCAGTGTTGGGATTTCAGGATGCAGACTTAATCTCCAAGTACTGTACGTGTGTCATTCTTCTACTTATAACATCTTCCATAATAAACATTTTCCCATCAACTTCTCTGAATTCCAACTTCCTGCTTTGTTTCTACATTAGAATCTCTGCCGATAGCAGGGCCAAAACTGAAACAACTTTACATCGCATTCAGTGTTAAAATGTGTTGTAACCTAGGCTTCCTGAGTCATTAAAACACACGAGTAGTCCCAAAAACCTCTTTTATTGCAACAGCTGTGAATTACGTTCATTAGTTGCAAAAAGTCCTTCGGGAGAAGTTCTTCGGGATAATCACCTTTATCTCCCTTGACACTCTGCCAAAGATCTACTTGGCAAAGCCACACGGATTCCAGAATCAAACAGAGATGCCGACTGGGAACAGAATTAACAATGTTGCTTTCCTACAAAGTGCCCACCTGCCTTTGCTCCTCTTTTAAGCCTTATGGGAGGGGCCAATCATCTCCAGGCCTTACTCCTGAGTTGTCTCTTTTGTTTTAACTGTTCATACCTTCTGGCAGCTCTGCACATGAGCGCACTAGGAACAGGCTCCTCCTGTTCCTCTGCCCCTCTGCTGTCCAACTCTGAAGGCTCCGGAGTCCGCACATCACTCCCAGATGGCCCTGGCCCCATCTCTGCCTCTGACGCAGAACCCTCATCCGGGCCTTCCCCGGACTCCGTGACTGGCCCATGTTCCTCCCCAGCCTCCTCACTGTCCAACTCTGCTACCAGTTCCGCAGGCTGCTGGCGAACCATAACAAAATGACTGACCTACAGTACCACTTACCTTTGCCAAATGCTCTACAGCGGGAGTGTCAAACTCAATTTCATCGAGGGCCGCATCAGGGCTGTGGTTGATCTTGGGGGGGGCTGGGGGGGCATGGCCGACTGAGTTGGTGAGGCCAACTGGGTGGGTGTGGCTAGCTTGACACCACTCCCCAAACTGCTGGCATGTTTCCTCTTCGCATTGGGTAGACCGGGTCGAAGTGACAGAAGCCGGCCCCTTACATTTTGTAGGATGTCCCCATGGACTGGATCTGACCACATCGTGGGCCAGATTCAACCCGTGGGCCTAGTTTTTGATATGCCTGCTCTACAGGTCCTCACGCTACGACCATAATGGAGTCTTCCCATTGCGATCGTTAAGTCTTGACAGTCACAAAGCCTCTAAAAGGATTCGCGGGTATTTGTATGTAGGTCTTTGGTTATTCGGGTTTTCTCCCGTGTAAAATTGGAAGTGTCTTGGCGATGTTTCGACGAAGTCTCATTCGTCATCTTCAGGCTGGTGTTTTCGGCTTCGTGTTTCTAGGAGCAATGTGAGATCGCAGCTGTTTCTTCCTTTTAACTGCTACTAAAACTCTGCTATTAAAAGGAAGAAACAGCTGCGATCTCACATTGCTCCTAGAAGCACGAAGCCGAAAACACCAGCCTGAAGATGACGAATGAGACTTCGTCGAAACATCGCCAAGACACTTCCAATTTAACTGCCTCTACCTAGGATCGAATTCACCGTCTCCTGATCGTGAGGCGAGAGCTCCACCTCTAGGCTACTGCACCACTCACTTCAGAAATCTCCAAACCTCCTAAAATACAGGTTGTTCATTTTCTTAAAGGCTTAATAAAAAAAATTCCTTGTGTGTCCAATCACACTTGGCTGATAAAGAATTCTATTCTATTCTAAAAATAGGAGACATAACTTCGGATTGGCACCATTATCTCTGATGAGGCTTTGGCTCAGTCTGTGGCAGAATCCCTTAAAAGTTGGGAGGTTACCTTCTCATGATCTAAGCAGAAAAGAGAAGTTGTGTTGAAAAAATTGCTGTGTCAAATCTGATCCAAAGTTTCTGTGAGCATACACTGATGGGGCATTGTGTTTTTCTAAAACCGTCTTGTTTTTGCAATCAGAATCAGACACCAAGTGATTTCTGACTTTTGCTTCTTCACACATAGCTTGAATTGCATAATAATAATAAAAAAAAAATTAAGGAATGCGGTGGCTCAGTGGCTAAGACTCTGAGCTTGTCGATTGAAAGGTCGGCAGTTCAGCGGTTCGAATCCCTAGTGCCGCGTCACGGGGTGAGCTCCAATATAACTTTTCAAATCACGATGTGATTTACAGTTTGACATTGGATCCTGCAGTCACACTGAAGGATGATCAGGCGATCACCCTGCTAGGGATCCCGATTTTTTAAAAATACGATCTGATCTTCTTTTGGTAATAAAATGGCTGCCGTGAGCTTTTGCCAGCACTAGAGGGCAGCAAAATACTATGGGGAAAAAAAAGGAGGAAGGTACTTTTCAATAAAAGTAGTGTAATATTTGGGATCAAGAAAGAGCAACCTTTTGTGGCAGAAAGGGGCAAATGTAACATCCTGGAGAATATGAGGACCAAGTAAGCAAGGGATCAATCCAGGGGTGAAATCCAGCAGGTTCTGACAGGTTCGGGAGAACCGGTAGTGGAAATTTTGAGCAGTTCGGAGAACTAGCAAATACCACCTCTGGCTGGCCCCAGAGTGGGAAGGGAATGGAGATTTTGCAATAGCCTTCCCCTGCCACGCCCACCAAGCCATACTACGCCCACCAAGCCACACCCACAGAACCGGTAGTAAAAACATCTGGATTTCACCACTGGATCAATACATTTTTCTGTTTTCCCCAGATACTCTGAGCCACTGGGGAAATTCAATTTTTTTTTACTACTGATTCTGTGGGTGTGGTGTGGTTTGGTGGGCGTGGCAGGGGAAGGATACTGCAAAATCTCCATTCCCACCCCACTCCTGGGGGAAGGATATTGCAAAATCTCCATTCCCACCCCACTCTGGGGCCAGCCAGAGGTGGTATTTGCCGATTCTCCCAACTACTCAAAATTTCTGCTACCAGTTCTCCAGAACCTGTCAGAACATGCTGGATTTCACCCCTGCTCTGAGTGTGCTGGTAGATAATATATGCAATGTACAGAACTTCCTTTTTTTTTTCCATTCAGTTTTGTGGGAAACCCACTCCCCCCATTCAAGAGAATGAAATATTTTGGGGAATATTAAGAGACAGAATGAATGGTGCGGTGGCCTAGAGGTGGAACTCTCGCCTCACAATCAGGAGACTGTGAGTTCGATCCTAGGTAGAAGCAGATATTTCTCTCTCTGGGGCACAATGAGAATATATCTGCCGAACAAAACTCTGCACTGGCGACTGGAAGGGCATCCGGCCAGGAAACGTTCAGCTCCATTCAGTTGCCCAGACTCCACCCCGCAAGGGATTATGGGGTTGTTAAAAGATGATGATGATTAAGAGGCAGAATATTATATTTCCCCAAAGGAGAAATGGAGAAACATGCTCTTAAAGGTAGAAAGTAGCCCCAGTTTCCTGCATAATAAAAGAGTTTCCAGCAGATGCCTGAAATCTTTACAGATGGATATTTTATGCCTATTAAGAAATACAGGCCGATCTATTCACAAACAAAACACCTTCAGCTTCCAGGTGAGGGGATTTATTTATTTATTTATTTATTAAATTTATATACCGCCCTATTCCTAAGGGACTCAGGGCGGTGAACAGCGAACGATAAAAATACATTTAATACAAACGTTAATTTAAAAAAAAAACCAATTAAAATATACTAAACACTCTGGTCCTAGATAATTCAAGACATCCCAGTTTAAAATAAAATCAAAAAGCAATATAAAGGGAAAGTTAGGCCAGGCCGGCCTGCTGAAACAGGAATGTTTTGAGGGCACGGCGGAAAGTGCGCAGATCCGGAATCTTCTGTATCTCTGGGGGGAGCTCGTTCCAGATGGTGGGTGCCCTCACAGAAAAGGCTCTCCCCCTGGGGGCCGCCAGTCGACATTGTTTGGCTGACGGCACCCTGAGAAGCCCCTCTCTATGGGAGCGTACTGGGCGGTGAGAGGCTATTGGTGGCAGAAGGCGGTCTCGTAAGTACCGATTAAGATGGACAGGAGGTGACCTTTTAGGACATGATAGGATTAACCCACCACCATTGAAATAGCAAAAAGACACAAAAGCCCCTTCATTGCACAATCCCCAAGAACAGTTCAAAGTCATAGAAACCTATAAAGATCCATCGACTCATTCAACCAATTTGTCAGCTGTCCCAGAACCGCATGCTGTTGTTGGTTCTGCTTCATCCGTAAGCAGAATCCTTCTTTCCAATCAGCCTCCATTTTATTTCCAGGTTTTTCCTTTCTCCCGGATTGGAACCGGTCTGGATTTTTTTCCCCCAACAGTTTCATGAAAGGCTTACCGTCAATATATTATTCAAGGGAGAGGATAATGCAGTGCACACCCGAGGAGGCCCAGGTCTGCGCGAGAGTGTGTGTTTTGTTCTTTTGATAATATAATTATCTCTCCAAGGCAGCCATTCTCAACCTTTTTTACCCAGAAGGAAGTCCTGAAAATAAGGCTCAGTTCTCCAGGAAAATGCAAAATCCTCTCCACGGAATTCCATTTGAGCCTGCACAAATGTTTAACAGCCTTTATAACAATCACAAACTCTCAACCAGCCACCGAGTTTGATTTCTAGGAATTCCCTGTGAAGGCTAGCATTGCATAGGGCACGAAGCAGTGGTGGAATTCAGCCGGTTCTATCTAGCGGCGATTGTGGGATGCTCCGTCCACGTGCCCGGATGTCATCACATCCCGTTTTTTACCCTCTGCGCACGCGTGGAAGGCTCTTAGCATATGCACGGAGGTGGTGCGTGTGAGTGAAGCGAGCGCATGTGTGCGCACACGCTCACATTTGCAAACCAGTAGCGACGCGGTGGCTCAAGTGGCGAAGACGCTGAGCTTGTCGATTGAAAGGTCGGCAGTTCAGCGGGTTCGAATCCCTAGTGCCGCGTAACAGGGTGAGCTCCCGTTACTTGTCTCAGCTTCTGCCAACCTAGCAGTTCGAAAGCAGGTAAAAAATGCAAGTAGAAAAATAGGGACCACCTTTGGTGGGAAGGGAACAGCATTCCGTGTGCTTTTGGCATTGAGTCATGCTGGCCACATGACCACGGAGACGTCTTCGGACAGCGCTGGCTCTTCGGCTTTGAAACGGAGATGAGCACCGCCCCCTAGAGTCGGGAACGGCTAGCACATATGTACGAGGGAACCTTTACCTTTTAACTTTAGCGAAGGTAAGTGAATACCACCCCTGGCATGATGTTTTTTTAAAAAATGTTTACAGGTAGTAAACTTTGACTTACGACCACAATGGGAGCGGTCCGGGGTGCTCTCTGAACTTGCTTGTTTTCTTGCAGGCGTTTTGTTATCCAAACTAGGTAACACCTTCAGGTGACATCAAAATTGACCACAATCGAACCCAAAATTTCTGTTACTGGGAGAGATGTTTGCTAAATGAGTTCTGCCTCGTTTTAACGAATTCCCTTGCCACCGTTGTTAAGTGAATCACTTCCGTCGTTAAGTTAGTAACATGGTTGTTAAGTGAATCTGGCTTTCCCATGGACTTTTGCTTGTCAGAAGGTCGCAAAAACGGATCACACAACCCCGGGGACGCTGCACCCGTCGTAAATATGAGTTAGTTGCCCACCATCTGAATTTTGATCATGTGACCATGGGGATGCCGCAAAACGTAACATGGGGCAAAACTCACTTAACCAATGTCTCACTTAACAACAGAACGTTCTAGCTCCACGGTGGTTGTAACTCGAGGACTGGTTTTGAAATCCCACTCCAGTGAATGTTTGGGATGCAACGGCCCGACTTTTTAAAAATGCGTAGAAAAAAAAAAAACTTCATTGGCTATGAGAAGGCAAGGATTTCTGAAAATAACTCCCACAACGCCACTTTAAACAAAGCAAGCTCTTGACACGTGTGTGGGCTTTAGCAAAAATGGGGAATAAAATTATATATGCGGGCAGTCACCAGCACCAACATGTGTAACAGATGTTTAAAAATCAGAAATGGGGGAAAAAAAATGTGGTTTAAAATGAGAATCTAGAATGAGGTGAGATATGTACCCGGGGTGAAATCCAGCAGGTTCTCACAGGTTCTGGAGAACCCGTAGCGGAAATTTTGAGCAGTTCGGAGAACCGGTAGCGGAAATTTTGAGCAGTGGCTGGCCCCAGAGTGGGGTGGAAATGGGGATTTTGCGGTATTTATTTATTTATTTATTTATTTATTTATTTATTTTTTAAATTTTTATACCGCCCCCTCTCCCGAAGGACTCGGGGCGGTGAACAGCCAAGATTAAGAAACATCCAATACAAACCTTAAAATGCATTTTAAACAAAATTAAATCCAATGGCTTTCCCCAAGTTAAAAACCTCTTACCCATAAAATTCACCAATAAAAATTCTAAGCCAGCCCGGCTTGCCGAAATAAAAACGTTTTCACAGCCCGGTAAAAGGTATCCTTCCCCTAGAGTGGGGTGGGAATGGAGATTTTGCAGTATCCTTTCTCTGCCACGCCCACCAAGCCATGCCCACAGAACCGGTAGTAAAAAAAAAATTTGGATTTCACAACTGGTATGTACCCCAGTGTTTTTGAACCGTGGCAACTTTTAAGATGGGTGGACTTCAACTCCCAGAATTCCCCAGCCAGCAGAAGAAACGACGGTAAGTAAAAACAGCAATTGGGACAATTTGCAAATGAGGATGTTTTGAGCAGAGATCCCAGCTGGCACTTAACGGGGATGAAAATACCAGGTTCCAATTCAAACCAGAAGAACATCTCCCACCAGGAAATGTAGAAGATGCTCTTATGGTGAGCAAGATGTTGATGATGGGGAAGGCATATCTGTGAAGTTAGCCGGAAACAGAAGTACAGGTAGTCCTTGACTTATGGCCACAATTGGGGCCAGAATTTCCATTGCTAAGCAAGACGGTTGTTCAGTGACTGATGCTCAATTCTACGACCTTTTTGGCATGGTTTGTGAACTGAACCATTGCAAGTGTTTTTTGCTCTCCCCAGGCACCAGAGCCTCTCTAGGAGCCTGGGGAGGGCAAAAACAGCCTTCCCCACCTCCCACGGAGGCCCTCTGGAGGCCGAAAACAGCCCATTTGCTGACTTCCAGTCTCACCCACAGGGCCTCCGGAGGCAGGAAACAGCCTGTTTCCCTACTTTTGGGTGGCCCAGAAGGCCCGAAATCAGCTGGCTGGCGCACACATGCCCGCCGGAGCTGAGCTCGCGTGCCCACCGATATGGCTCCACATGCCACCTGTGGCACGCGTGCCATAGGTTCGCCATCACGGGTATAGAGCATCAAGAAATGGCTGAGCATGTAGTTGGATAGAAGACTTCAAGGCTCCTTCCAACCTTAACCCTAATCCTGGCATGCCAATTGCCAAGCACCTGAAGTTTGATTGTCTGATCGTGGGGATGCTGTGACTGTCATTAAACATAGGAAAGGTCATAAGTCACTTTTTCTATGCTGCTGTAACTTTGGACACTCACTGTTAAGGATATTGGTGTTGTGTTACCAACCAGCAGAGTGTATGCACAAGGAAACATTGCTGAGAGCAATGAATAAGAGTTATGCAAACTGGTTTATCAAAAGCTTACTTTATAGTAGAAAAACAGTCTCATAGTCTTTAAACAAATTCCAAGTCTTTGCCAGTTAAATCAGTCCAGTAGTTACAGAATCTTCTTACCCAACAAACAGTAGTTGGTTAGAATAACAAACTCACTCTGGTTCACAAACCACGATGGTTGCAGATCCATCAAACGATGATTAGCAGATAACAACTCCTCTCAATGGTAGTTTATCATAGCAGCTTCATCATCTCATCATCTTAATACACAATGGCAGCATAGCATAGTAGCTTCATCATCAAACTGAATACGTTACAGTACCTTGCTTAAATACTCTCACAACCTGTCATTACCTAATTACAGCATGACTCAGCATTAAAGTCACATAATACATTTAGAGATTAAAGTTACAGTACACATATATTGCCTGGACAACTAGTTAGGCTCAAACCATATCCTAACACTCACTAAATGAACCGGTTGCACGTCGAAGACTATCTTCTCTGTGGGAGCCCCTGCCCTTTGGAATGAGCTGCCCCCAGAAATTCGTAAAATCTCTGATCTCCGTGTATTTCGCTGTGCCCTCAAAACCTTGTTGTTCCGCCAGGCTGGGCTATCAAGGTAAAGATTTTAATTGGGTTTTTAAAAATGGGAAGGAAAAAGACTGGAATAATGAATATAGAAAGTTTTGATCTTGAATTTGGATGGCATGCTTACTTATTTTATGACAACAAAGTGGATAAAGTATTTAAAAGCCATATACTTAGAGACTCTTTGATGAGAGTTTGGAAGAAGCACCGATTCAAATGGGATTATAAAATACCGCTATGGTTGGATCTTGGTCATATTATGTGGAATACAAATATAATGTCACTCGGGGGGGTTTTATACAAAGAGGTTCTTTTTACAGATGCGGGCAGATGGCAGTTGAAGACACTACAGACACTGTTGGACGAAGGGATTAACTTAACTTGGTTACAATATAATCAACTACTATTGAGATGGAAAGAGGACCAAAGAACTGGTATTATGTTGCATGAGGAAGAATTGGTTAGACACATTAAAGAGAAAGGTCCAATGCATATTAAAAGGCTTTATAATGTTTTGTTAGAAAGGGATTCAGAAACTGAACTGGTTAAAGACTGCATGATTAAGTGGGCACAAAATTTTGAGGAACCAGGGATGTTGGAAACATGGGAAAAAATTTGGGTTCAGAATGTTAAATTTACACAGTCGCAGAATTTGAGGGAAAATTTTTATAAAATGTTTTATAGATGGCATTTAGACCCCAAAAAGTTGTCGTGCATGTACCCTAATGTTCAGCCAAAATGTTGGAGGTGTGATTGTTTAGATGCTACATATTATCATGTTTGGTGGACCTGTAGGAAAGTTAAGGCTTTTTGGATAAAAATTTGGTGGGTCATGCAGAATGTTTTGAAGAAAAAAATTCAATTTTCTCCACAATTGTTTTTATTGGGTATAGCTAAGGGTTTTACTTCGGGTGAAACAAAGTTGATATTGTATATGATAACAGCTGCGAGACTATTGATAGGTAAATACTGGAAGAATGAAGTTTTGCCCACGATCGAGGAATGGACTTTGA
The DNA here is from genome assembly GCA_022577455.1 of Arizona elegans. NCBI lineage: Eukaryota > Metazoa > Chordata > Lepidosauria > Squamata > Colubridae > Arizona > Arizona elegans. The sequence goes on along the minus strand of JAKOOJ010000009.1, from coordinate 224,559 downwards.
AGATGGCCAGTTTTGCAGAGATGGCAAAGATTTCAGCATATTTAAAAGACTGTTCACAAGAGACTTATGAATGGGAATGGAAAAAGTGGATAGATTATGTTCAGAACAAATATCAAACTAGGAAGTATCAAATAGCTTTTATTTGAAAATGATATATTAAGATAGAAATATTTTATTGTAATGCAGATTAAAAAATTATAAGGGGGAGGGAGGGGTTCAAGTTTTATATAAGTTTTATATTAAGGGGTTTTTTTTTACTTGATATGAGTATATTGTGTGGAAGTCCGGGGGGAGGGGAGGGTTAGGGAGGGTTAGGGAGGTTGGGAAGTTTGGGGTGGGATGAGAGGGGGGGAAAAAAGGGGTGAAAATGTAATTGTAAAACTTTTGCAATAAAAAAAAATGGGATTTTAAATTTGGGGTTTTAAATTGAGCCTATCATTTAATAATTTTAATTATTTTTAAATTTTGTCTGTCTTTGTGCTTTTAATCAGGCTGTACACCGCCCTGAGTCCTTCAGGAGAAGGGCGGTTTAGAAATAAAATTAATAATTAAAAATAATAATAATACCTGTATAAAATCATTTGAGAAGTTGTACGGTATTCCCAAAGGTGCTTTTTCAAAAGCCAACTGGACTTTTTTTTCCCCTGAAGACATTTCGCTTCTCATCCAAGAAGCTTCTTCAGTTCTGAACTGAAGAGCTTCAGAACCAAAGAAGCTTCTTGGATGAGAAGCAAAATGCCTTCAAAGAAAAAACAACAACAACAAAGAAGTCCAGTTGCCTTTAGAAAAAGCTTCTTTGGGACAACCATGATCTGGATCAGGGGTGAAATGCTCCCGGTTCGGACCGGATTGCCTGATCTGGTAGCGATGGAGGCGGGTGGTTCGGAGAACTGGTGGCAAAAATCCCTCCCCACCCCCATGCCCAGCTGAGCCGCGCAATCATCAGAGGCTTTTTTTCAGAGCATTTTTTCTACAACCTCTTCATCCGAAAAATGCTTTTAAAAGTAAAAACAAAGCCTCTGCCGATCAAGCAAGTCAGCTGGCATCGTCAGAGGCTTTAAAAAAAAAGAGAAGCCTCTGCCAGTCAGCTGGCATCGTCAGAGGCTTTTAAAAAAAAGAGAAGCCTCTGCCAATCAGGCAAGTCAGCTGGGATCGTCAGAGGCTAAAAAAAAGAGAAGCCTCTGCCAATCAGGCAAGTCAGCTGGGATCGTCAGAGGCTTTTAAAAGTATTTTTTTACAACCTCTTCAGCTGAAGAGTTTGTAGAAAAAATGGTTTTAAAAGTTTTTTTTTAAAAAAAGTTGGCCACGCCCACAGAACCGGTAGTAACAAATTTTACATTTCACCACTGATCTGGATGACTAAGAGCCTCCATAGACGTTGGTATAGTATTCCTGCTTTTTTTTCAGCCTGCGGATAGCTCAGGGCTGCTTAAACCTGTCAATTTTTTACTCCATTTGCCTAGAATCTTGCAAGCATCATTATTCAGCGTGAGTTGCTCGGTAAGATGTGATTTGGCAAAACGACTCAAAGCATCCAGGGATATATTTTTTTATGGAAATCTGGGGTCAGCGAAGGTAAGAAATGCTGGAACCAGATATGTACCTTAAGGCGGAAAATTCTCAAGGTAAATATATACATATACCTGAAATCAGACGTTTTCCTTCAAAGTTTGATCGATAAACGGATTGAAAGAAAATATGGGACTTTTGTGTCTTCTTCTTCTTCTTCTTGTGCTATATCCGTCATCGGACGTTGGAGATCATGCTGGCGATCCTATTTTTGTCAACAGCCGCACGAAAAAGTGCTGCTGAGTTTTGTCCAAACCGGTCCCTTAGGTTTTGAAGCCATGATATTCTTCTTCTGCCTGGACCTTGTTTGCCTTCAATCTTTCCCTGGAGGATTAAGTGAAGGATGCCGTATTTTTCTGGGTGTCGCATCACCTGTCCAAAATATTCTAATTTATACTCCTTCCTTCTTCCTGTCTGCAAGGAGTATAGCTCCTTCCCTTCCCCACCGTCCAGTCAGAGCTGAAGAAGCTTCTTGGATGAGAACAGCGGTGAAATGTAAAAATTTGTTCCTACCGGTTCTGTGGGCGTGGCTTGGTGGGGGGCGGGTAATATGACTGAGTGGGCGTGGCCAACTTTTTTTAAAAAAAACTTTTAAAACCATTTTTTCTACAACCTCTTGGACTGAAGAGGTTGTAAAAAAAAAATGCTTTTAAAGCCTCTGACGATCCCAGCTGACTTGCCTAATCGGCAGAGGCTTTCTTTTTTAAAAAAAAAAAAACCTCTGACGATCCCAGCTGACTTGCCTGATCAGCAGAGGCTTTTTTTTTAAAGCCTCTGACGATCCCAGCTGACTTGCCTGATCAGCAGAGGCTTTCTTTTTTTTTTTAAAGCCTCTGACGATCCCTGCTGACTTGCCTGATCGGCAGAGGCTTTCTTTTTTTTTTTTTTAAGCCTCTGACGATCCCTGCTGACTTGCCTGATCAGCAGAGGCTTTCTTTTTTTTTTTAAAGCCTCTGACGATCCCTGCTGACTTGCCTGATCGGCAGAGGCTTTCTTTTTTTTTTTTTTAAGCCTCTGACGATCCCTGCTGACTTGCCTGATCGGCAGAGGCTTTCTTTTTTTTTTTTTTTAAGCCTCTGACGATCCCAGCTGACTTGCCTGATCAGCAGAGGCTTTGTTTTTTTTTAAAAGCCTCTGACAATCCCTGCTGACTTGCCTGATCGACGGAGGCTTTCTTTTGTTTTTTAAAAAAGCCTCTGATGATCCCAGCTGAGCCGCGCGATCATCAGAAGCTTTTTTTGTTTTTTACTTTTAAAAGCATTTTTTCGGCCAAAGAGGTTGTAGAAAAAATGCTTTTAAAAATAAATTTAAAAAGCCTCTGATGATTGCGCGGCTCAGCTGGGCAATGGGGGGGAGGGGGCAGGGATTTTTGCTACCGGTTCTCCGTACCACCCGCCTCCATCGCTACTGAATCGGGCGATCCGGTCCGAACCGGGAGCATTTCACCCCTGGATGAGAAGCGAAACGTCTTCAAAGAAAACCCAGAAAGTCCAATTGCCTCTTGAAAAAAAAAGCACCTTTGCGATATACACGTGTCGTTGCTGCTTGGTTAGGTACGTAGCAAACGATCTGCTCTCACATTTATTTCCAGTTAAATCACAGAGTAAAAGGATGTCAGGAAGTGACCCAGGAGTCTCCGGCTTTGTAGAGTTCTTAGTGGTAAATACTCGCTGGAGTGCCTGTATTTAAAAGAGCTATGGAAACTAATTCCTCCATTGGTTTCTGGTTTTGATCCTTGTCTCAGAGGCTCTGCAAACGTTGATCCATTTTAATCTCAGCGCTTTGATGCTTTTGAGCCATAGGATGGGGCTCCGAAGTGATGTTGCAATCTTTTTTTTAGAGCTTGCTTCGGCAATTATGGTGATTTATAGCCTAGCTTGCCTGACCCAGCCAAGGAGGTGTTGACACGCCAGTGATTAAAGACGGTTTAGCTTAATTTTTATGGTGGTCCCAAACGTGAGACCTTTTTCTCTTTCTTTAGATCGATCATCATCATCATTTAACAACCCCCTAATCCAAGGGTCCTCAAACTTTTTAAACAGGGGGCCAATTCATGGTCCCTCAGACTGTTGGGGGCGGGGTTGGACCAACTGGGTGGGCGTGGCCAGGTGGGCATGTGACTGGGTGGGCGTGGCCAGGTGGGCATGGCCAGGTGGTCATATGACTGGATAGGAGTGGCCAATTTAGCAGTCCATTTTGCCTTTGTCCTTCCTAAACTGTACTTGCTGAACCAGGGGTGCTATTCAGCAGGTTCTGACAGGTTCTGGAGAACTGGTAGCGGAAATTTTGAGTAGTTCATAGAACTGGCATATACCACCTCTGGCTGGCCCCAAAGTGGGGATGGGAATGGGGATTTGGCAGTATCCTTCCTCTGGAGTGGTGGGGGAATGGGGATTTTGTAGTATCCTTCCCCTGGAGTGGGGTGGGAATGGAGATTTTGTAGTATCCTTCTCCTGCCACGCCCACCAAGCCATGCACACCAAGCCATGCACACCAAGCCATGCACACCACGCCCACGGAACTGGTAGTAAAAAAATTTGAATTCCACAACTGTGCTGAACCCAAGGCATCTATTTATTTACTAAGACTCCCCCCCCGCCCAAGGGGAAAAAAAGCACACAGTTTCTTGCCACTTGCCTAACTTCAGTACGACAAGAGGAGCCTGAGTGGCGTAGGAGGCTAATGCCTCCTACTAAGGCAGCATTTAACATGCAGCTGCCTGCAATTACTGCAAGTTCAATTCTCCCCAGGCTCAAGGTCGACTCAGCCTTCCATCCTTTCTAAGGTGGGTAAAATGAGGACCCGGTTTGTGGGGGCAATAAGCTGACTTTGTATAAAAATATACAAAAGTATGAAGGCTATTGCTTAACGCATTGTAAGCCGCCCTAAGTCTCCGGAGAAGGGTGGCATATAAAAATAAATAAAATAAATAAATAATAATAATAATAAAAAAACAGCAGCTTCAGGCTCCTTAAAATAGGCCATTAAATAATCCCTCGCGGGGTGGAGTCTGGGCATCTGAATGGAGCAAGCAGAGTGTTTTAATGACCGGTTGCCCTTCCTGTTGCAAATGCGGAGTTTTGTTTAGATGGATGAAAGCAATTAAATCTTCTATTAAGGCTTCTTTGGGGGGGAAAAAGTGACTTATGACTGTTTTTCACACTTATGACTATCGCAGCATCCCCATGGTTATGTGATCAAAATCTGGACACATGGCAAGTGGTTCACATTTATGACGGTTGAAGCATCCCGGGGTCATGTGATCCCCTTTTGTGACCGTCTGATAAGCAAAAGTCAATGGAGAAGCCAGATTCACTTAATAAGTGTGTTACTAGCTTAACAATTGCAGTGATTCACTTAACAACGGCGGCATGAAATATTGTAAAATGGGACAAAATTCACAGTTCACTGGGTTGTAAAATGGGACAAAATTCACTGACAGTTGTCACGAAAAACATTCTTGCTTAACAATGGAAATTTTGGCCTCCATTGTGGTCGTAAGTCAAGGACTACCTATATTGTATTCTTTTAAAAAAAGGACAGTTTAGGTATGCACACTTTTGAAAAAGTTCTGTTTTCTTATGTAGCCCAGAGTATGTGAATAGATGAAAGTTGGTGTCAGGGTTCTGACAGATGCCCTAATTAAATCATGAGCCTCGAGCCAAGCTTCAAAAGAAATCCAGTTATTTATTAGGAGCTTCATGTCAGGTGAAGCCAACTCTGACCCCACGTAATTTACACCCCAATAATGACCCTGTTTCCCCCCTCCCCCCAGGGTGTGTCATCAATCACATTTGCCAACGGAGCAATTTTGCGGGCTGTAGAGATCACTCCTCTCCGGTCGCTGTGGGTAACCCTGGGAGACAGCCTTGAGAGAGATATGTCTGGAATGTACTTCTGTTTTCGGCTGCCATGCTGCTTCATTGGTTTCCCATCCCCCTTGCCTATGGCAACTCGAGAGCAGGCCAGGGATGCTTTGTGAGTTGTCCGTTGGTGCTTTGTTATGCAGCCTCCCAGCTGTTCATCTTCCCTGATATTTGTAAAAAAAAAAACCACAATAATTTAAAATAAAACATCTAATGAGAGATGTTTGGTAAACCTTAAGAAAAATGTCATTTGTAAATCTGGTGGCTACAGACCCCAAGTTGGGCTCCCCGAAATTAGCATCTGCAATTCACCTTCATGTAATTAAGAGTGTGCAGATGTATTTGAACATTTTTTTTTTCAAATTGTGTGGGTGTAGATATTGACGTGTTTGTCTCTTAGAGCGATAATGCTGTATTTTGACACTAAAGTTAAGCACAAGATCAAAAAATAATGTTTGTCTGGTATATTTTTAGCTGAAAGGACACGAGATGCTCTGTTTCGCTTTTCATTGACAAGGAAAGGAATAAACTGGTGTCTTCTCATTTATCAAGATACCTGAAGTTCTGTTACCTCCTCATCTCTCCCAGGTGTTCCTCAATGTGTCTATCTTATAATAACTAGAGGCAGGTACACCATGATATTATTGCTTAAATATTTCTGAGATGGTTTTTAAGGGAGGTATTATGAATTTAACACGCCTGGTTAAGAAGCCAATGAGGCATTTAATTTACATGGATCTGTTTACAGGATTTATTTAATTCATCCAAGAAGGTTCCAGAATGATCAATAAGCATCAAAAGAAGAAAAAGAATAGAACAGAACAGAACAGAACAAAATAGAAAATATAGAATAGAACAGAACAGAACAGAACAGAACAGAACAGAACAGAACAGAACAGAACAGAATAGAATAGAATAGAATAGAATAGAAAATATGGAATGGAACGAACGAAACAGAACAGAACTGAACAGTACAGAACAGAATAGAAAAGAAAATATGGAATGGAATGGAATGGAATGGAAAAGAAAAGAAAAAATGGAATGGAATGGAACAGAATTCTATTCTATTCTATTCTATTCTATTCTATTCTATTCTATTCTATTCTATTCTATTCTACTCTACTCTACTTTACTCTACTCTACTCTACTCTACTCTATTACTCTACTGTACTCTATTCTACTCTCTATTCCATCCTATCCTATCCTATCCTATCCTATCCTATCCTATCCTATCCTATCCTATCCTATCCTATCCTATCCTACCCTACCCTACCCTACCCTACCCTACCCTATCCTATCCTATCCTATCCTATCCTATCCTATCCTATCCTATCCTACAACCGACAAGAATCACAAGCTAACAAAAAAGGAGATGGGACGTTTTTCAAAGGATGAAGAGCCTTGGTAGTACAGGGGTTTAAGGCACCCTGTTATTAAGCTGGTTATTAAGACCAGCTGCCTGCAATTACTGCAGGGTTCGAATCTTGCCAGGCTCAAGGTTAACTCAGCCTTCCATCCTTTCTAAGGTAGGTGAAATGAGGACCCAGTTGTGGGGGCAATAAGCTGACTTTGTATAAATATACAAAAGGATGAAGGCTATTGCTGAGCACATTGTAAGCCGCCCTGAGTCTTCGGAGAAGGGCGGCATATAAATCAAATTTAAAAAAAAAAAAAAAGATGCTGCAGGTCCATTCTTTGAAGGTAAGGTAGAAGCTTTGATATTGGAGAAATGCCAAGTCTCTAATTGTTATTGTAACAAGCTGACTCAGTACTTTGCTGTGGACAGAGATAAGAGCGTAACACCAGGTAACCTTGAATCCGCTGTTTTGCTAAAGGCATAAATTCTAAAAAGCATTTCGGCCACCGAACCGTTCGATAGCACAAGATGATGCAACCGCTAAATTTCCCCAGGTGAACGTGCCTAAAGGTTGAATCACGACAACTGGACCCAAACTTTGCTAATCTGAGATATTTCATTGCTCATCCAAGCAACTTCATCAGTCAAAATGAAATTAGTTAGGCAGAGAATCAGAGAGTTGTTGGAGTGTACCAACTCTTGCCAAACCGACTTCAGGGGTTTCTCCCCAACATGGCTTGCAATCAAAGATTCAGCCAGTTCGGGCCGAACCGGTAGTGGTGACCTGCAGGTGGGGACGCAATCCTGTCCTATATCACTGTGAATTTGATGCCGCATGGATATGCGGCCGGTGCGTGTGAGTGAATTGCCATGTTGTTTAACGTCGCACACATGCGTGGATGGTGCGCACGAGCTAATTGCCGTGTTTTGTGACACCACATGCTTGTGTGGATGGCACACGTGTGAGCGAAGCAAGCTCTCAGATTTCCAGTGATGAGCAAACCGGTTGCTACAGTATGTGACTCCTACTTCTCCTTGTAATATGCCAATGAAAACTCAGTCTTCCAGGCCAAAAATTAAAGGTTCAATTATGGCAACCGGATGAAACTTTGTTAATCTGAGACGTTTCATTGCTCATTTTAATTCTGAAATTAAACTGATGAAGTTGCTGGGTTGGGCAAGGAAACGTCCACGATTAACAAAGTTTGGCCCAGTTGCCATGCCTGAACCTTTAGACGCTTTTGGCCTGGATGATAGAGTTTTCACGGACATACAGGGAGTCCTCCTTTAGGGACCGTTCAAAGTTACGACTGAAAAAAAAAGGAAACTTATGACCGTTTTTCACAGTTACGACTCAATGATCGCGTGATCAAAATTCAGAGGCTTGGCCACTGGTTCATACTTATGATCGTTGCTGTGTCCCAAGGTTGTGTGATCCGCTTTGGCGACCTTCAGACAACAAAGTCCATGGGGGGAGCCAGATTCACTTTGCAACCGGGTTGCTAACTTATCAGCTGCCATGGTTCACTTCACAACTGCGGCAAGGAAGGTCGTAAAATGAGGCAAAACTCACTTAACAAACAGCTCCCTTAACAACAGAAATGTGGAGATCCATTGTGGCCGTAAGCTGAGGATTCTGTTGGAAGAAATTTCCCTGGTTTGTTCCCCAGCTGGGAAGCAATCACAGATGCTGAGAAGAAATAGATTCAGAAGCAAGCTGCCAGAAAGCGGGATCCTTTAATTCAGGAAAGCAAGAAAAGTAGTGACACAGCTCGAGTGTTCCTGGCTTGCAAGCAGATTGGGGGAGGCAAATCCATGCCTTCTTATATTTGATTTTCCTTTGAAGCTCCTACAGTTTGATGGGGTTATTTGTGTACCTCTAGTTAAAGTGATTGCCTTGGATCCTGTCTTCCTGCCTTAATGCATTAATCCTGTCCCAGGACCTTTGTCTTTCCTATCCTGGGTGTTAATCCTGTCAGGGGGCAAGAAAAAGGGAGTCCTGGCTTTGCCTTTGTGAGTTATTTTTAGCCTGATTCTCCTTATCTTAATGGTTCTACTTACCGTATTTTTCAGAGTATAAGACACACTTTTTCGCCCCCTAAAAGAGGGTGAAAATTTGGGTGTGTCTTATACACCAAATGTAGCCAAAAACGTGAGGCATAGAGGTGGTGATGGTCTGTGGCAATCCCTGCAGCCTGGAACAGCTGATTGGGGGTATTCCGGGAGGCCGATCCACCCGCCAATCAGCTGCTCATGCTGAATCAGGTTGTAATAATAGGCTGAAGCTGACCTGACTGTTTGCTATTTGCTGCAAGGACTCGGAGTTTGCAGCAGCAATCACATCCAGAAAGCACACACAAGTAACAGATTCAGCAGGATTCAATAATTTCTCTTTATATATACTATAACACATGAAGTAAAATATACAATACCAAGAGGAGGTTTTCCAAGCAAAACACAAGCAGAGGAGAGGAGTTTCAGTTTCAGTTTTGAGCAGCAGACTAGCTTGCAGCTTTAGCACAAACTCGGAGCAGCAGAGCTAAGCCACGCCCGGGCTCCTTGCTATCTCCTTCCTTGTTGCTCACACAGCAAATACTGTTTCTGTTTCCAAACAGCCCTCAACTCTTTCACACCCTGACAGGAAGCTAGCCAGATGAATACCGACGGATGCTGGTAGGCAGAGGGTGATTTTTTTTTCTTATTTTTCTCCCCTAAAACTAAGGTGCGTCTTATACTGGAGCATTTTATACTCTGAAAAATATGGTATTTGTGTAGCAGGTGCCAAATCTTTGTTGCCCTACTAGTGAGTTGCTATCCCTTGTGGATGTTGTTTGAATTTGTAAATTTTGTAGCTTAATTTATCCTTTGGCTTTATGTTCTAGGATACTCAGACCTTTAGGAAATAATCTAACAGGGTATGGAGGATAACACATGGATTAATCGTTCTCGTTGTCAGAAAAATTCTCCTTATCTTATACTCCGAAAAAATACGGTAAGTGTTTCTATTGTCATCTCTGTTAGCAGGGCTACTCTGTGTTTTCCTTTCAGCTGGTACTTCTTGGGTTTCTTAATGGGGGAAGGGCTGGCTTGAGTCCCTTGGCACTGTTTTCTGAGGCTTCCGGTGCTGTCCTTTTGGGGTGTACTTTCTACAGTTCATTGTATTGCCCACGTAAAGGAGCATCGGTGGGAAGGTAGGCCGAAAGGAATGACAGAAAGGCATAATCAAAGCTTACGAAACGCTTATTTCAATCCTCTACACCCCCACATTGTTACGTGCGCTACCCTGTCCCCAAAACATCACCCACCCCTACTTTTAAAGCATTCTTCAAACTCCATTTCTTTCTCGCAAAAGTGCAACAAATCTAACCAGGATATAATAAGAGGAAAAAGAACATTTTTTTGTGACTCTCCCTTAAAAGGGCACAAACAGTTTATAATGGCTCTTCAGACGGTGTCTCTTTTTCCCCCCTTTTCTTTTACCTCCAAAGCTCAAGGACAGAGTCTTTCTTTTTTTACAATTATATGTGGAATGTATTTTAATTCCTGTTTATTGCCCTTTAAGGCATTAGCCGGGGAGGGATTCGATCAGCAGGGTTTATTCCATGAGATCCAGGTCCCAATTTTCCTTTGTTCATAAAGTTTTGATTTTTAGAAGCTTGCTGGGAGAATGAGACCCCCCCCCAAAAAAAAATGGTGAAGGAAGCTTAACGGTTTTGTTTAAATATCATTAGATTCTATTTTTCATCACAGCCAGAAATGGAATAGACGAGAGGGTTAGGATTATTATTATTTTTTTCCCCCCTCTTCTCTCGCTGCCTTCATTTTTTCTCTCCTGTTTTTTTGGAGAAGTCTATGATGAATGCTAAGAAACAGCCATAATTTGCTCCTATAGAAACCCACTTTAATGGGGGATTATTAGAGATATAGGAAATATGAGATTTCCTATACAAAACTCCCTTTAATGAGAGTGATTTAATGAAAGGGGAGTGGAGGACGGGATAATATTTGCCGATAGGAATGAAAGAAGGGAAAGTCTGCGTTAATTGCAGTTTGGCAGTTTGGTGTTACTGTTGTGCAGAGATAAAGTT
>JAKOOJ010000009.1:181179-211179 GCA_022577455.1 Arizona elegans | reverse complement strand
GAACGAAGTTGTTCCCTGCAAATTGCTTCAGTCGGCGTTCCTCCTTAAATAATTTTATACAAATTGGGTGTTTTTAAATTCCTTTTTTTGGGCCAAAATTATTGAATGTACTTTTAAATGGTTTTTTTTAACTTTTGTATGATGTATTTTTATCTTGTGGCTGTTCACCGCCCTGAGTCCTTCGGGAGTAGGGCGGTATAATAAATAAATAAATAAATAAATAAATAAATAAATAAATAAATAAATAGGCTAAGGGAGTGGCCAATTAGCCCCAAGCCTTACTCTAGAGGAGACTTCCTCATGAGGAGCCATTCCTGCCTTTTGGCAGCTCTGCGTGCCCGTACATTGAGAAGAGGCTCCTCCTCTTCCTCCTCTTCACTTAAGGGAGCTTCTGGAGGTTCTGAAGGCCCTGGCTGAATCCCCGCCTCTGGCACCACATCTTCTCCAGCCTCCTCATTGTCCGACTCGAGTGCCAGCTGCACAGGCTGCTGGCGCAGCACCACACCAGCCTCCTCGCTGTCGGAATCAGCTACTAGCTGCACAGGCCGCGTACGGGCCACAAAACCACTAAACATCTAAAATGCCCGTCGTCTGAAGGAAACATATCATAAAACAGAGAAACAGAGAAAACAGAGAATGGAAGGAACATCTCAAAGATGTATCTCCAGAATCTTCAGCCATCGTCTTCTCTGGGACAGCCTTTGTGCTCCTTATTAGATGGGTGAGTTTTCTTTGGGTTGGTTGCGTGATAGAAGGAAAAAAAAAAATTTCCACTGCCAACGTAGAAGTTGCAGTTTTGCCTCCTGGCTCACCTGGATGCCATCTGTGGAGCAAAGATCACTGTTTTTCTTTGGGCAACCCAAAATACTTTTCTGCATTGAAATCCGGAATCTGGAGAAGGATTCCAGGGCGATCTGTCTAGGTTCATTATCGCATGATTGAAAGCCGTGTCCCCCAAAGCTTTATATTTCTCATTAACGGAAAGGCTGATGGAAGAAGCCTGCTCCTTTGACTCGCAACAATTACTAAGAATTAGCTCAGTGAAGTATGATTATATCCACGCTGGAAATTCAACTAGATAGAAAGATAGCATAGCAATAAACGAAGCTGCGCTTTGCTGTAAAACCTACTGGGAAAGGATGTTACCAATAGTCTATGGAAACAGACAGGCCAACTGCTTATGGCTACAACTGGAAAACATCCATCATGTTTAAGAGCCCTGGTGGCGCAGCAGACTAAAGCACTGTTTTTAACATCAGCTGCCTGCAGTTACTGCAGGTTTGAATCTCACCAGGCTCAAGGTTGACTCAGCCTTCCATCCTTTCTAAGGTAGGTAAAATGAGGACCCGGATTGTGGGGGCAATAAGCTGACTTTGTATAAATATACAAAAGTATGAAGGCTATTGCTTAACGCACTGTAAGCCGCCCTGAGTCTCTGGAGAAGGGCGGCATATTAATAATAATAATAATAATAATAATAATAATAATAATAATAATAATAATAATAATAATAATAATTTCACAAACTGACTACCTACAACGCCATGACCGTGTTGCTAAAATCATTCATTGGAAATTGTGCCAGAAGTTTGGATTTGAATACAGCAAAAACCACTGGGAACATCAGGTTGAGAAAGTTTTAGAGAATGAGAAACTCAAGATCTTGTGGGACTTTAGGATTCAGACTGACAGGCACTTGGTCCACAACACACCTGACATAACAATAGTTGAAAAGAAAAAGTATGGTTCATTGACATTGCAATACCTGGTGATGCACGGAATGAAGATAAGCAGCAAGAAAAAAATCACAAAGTACCGGGATTTGCAAATTGAAGTCGAGCGACTGTGGAAAAAGAAATCGTGTGTTGTCCCGATTGTAATTGGAGCTCTTGGAGCAATACCCAAAGGGCTACCCTGCTATTTAGAAATTCTAAATTTGCCAGATTTGAACATTTTGATTCTACAAAAAACCACTTTACTCGGAACAGCTTACATCCTCCGACGATACCTTAACAGTTTCTAGGTCCTTGGTTAGGACTCGAGCTGCTGAGCTATTAACCAGCCTCAAAGGCTGTGAATCTCACTAAAGATTAACCAATAAATAATAATAATAATAATAATAATAATAATAATAATAATAATAATAATAATAATAATTGTTATGGACATCAAACCGTTGCATTTGTTCTCTTCTCACGCAAGCTTTACTTTTTAACGGTGGGGTCCTCGGTGCTCTCTGAGTTTGGTTGTTTTCTTGCAAATGTTTCATCACCCAGCTAGTTAACCTCTTCAGTGTTTCATACACAAGTGCCTTCCTCTGTCAGTATTGGTGTCAGCTGCCTCTTAGCTTGCTTATGGGCTTTGTTACCGTGGGACGAAATATTCTTCTGGTTCAGTTCCAAGCAGGGAGAAAGACACTGGAAACATGGAGGCTGATTGGAAAGATGGTTTATTGATGGACAGGACCACATGGGTTTGAGGTCCTGGGCAGCTGATCACATGGAATGGAGAGAGGATTATTTACGTGAGGGTTATTTATAGTGGTGAAATCCAATTTTTTTTTACTACTGGTTCTGTGGGCGTGGCTTGGTGGGCGTGGCAGGGGAAGGATATTGCAAAATCTCCATTCCCACCCCACTCCAGGGGAAGGATACTGCAAAATCTCCATTCCCACCCCACTCCAGGAGAAGGAGACTGCAAAATCTCCTGTCAGGCATTTATTGAGCATAATGAACTGACCCTGACTCAATGCGCAGTTAGCACTGGACTCTGCCCCCGCAAAAAAACCTCTCTTTCCTGTTCCCAATTCTCTGCATCTCATTGGCCATCTTCCAAGTCACTCTTCTCATCCCATCTCCGTCAGTTCACAGGAATGTCCCCCCCCCCATCCCATCTCTGTGGAGACAGTTCTTCAGGGGAATTAAGTAGGTGAAAGTTCAAGCCTCTCTTCTCCGTCCTTATGGCAGCTTGGAAGCTGACATCTCTATTCCCACCCCACTCCAGAGGAAGGAGACTGCAAAATCCCCATTCCCTCCCCACTCCTGGGGGAAGGATACTGCAAAATCTCCATTCCCACCCTACTCTGGGACCAGCCAGAGATGATATTTGCCGGTTCTCGGTACTACTCAAAATTTCCGCTACCGGTTCTCCAGAACCTGTCAGAATCTGCTGGATTTCACCCCGGTTATTTACAGTCACATGAAAAAGAGGGCAGAGCTGCTTGATTTAAGAAATGGCAGAGAAATCATGAATTATTCAATTCTCTATTACTTAATTCCCTTAAGTCTAGGTATGCCTAATTTAGTGAAAAGAAGAACTAGGGGTGATATGATAGCAGTCTTCCAATATTTGAGAGGCTGCCACAGAGAAGAGGGAGGTCAGCCTATTGCCCAAAACACTAGAAAGCAAGAGAAGAAACATTGGATGGAAACTAATCAAGGAGAGAAGCAACCTAGAACTAAGAAGAAATTTCCTGACAGTTAGAACAATTCATCAGTGGAACAACTTGCCTCCAGAAGTTGTGAAGGCTCCAACACTGGAAGTTTTAAAGAAGAGATTGGACTGCCATTTGTCAGAAATGATATCTCCTACTTGAGCAAGGAGTTGGATTAGAAGACCTCCAAGGTCCCTTCCCATTCTGTTGTTCTAAGAACATATTTTGAGGCTGGGGATCGCATGAAAGGAAGGACAGGTCAGCTTGATTTAAGAAATGCCAGAGAAATCATGACTTTCTTAATTCTCTGTGCAGCTACCATGTTCCCCCAACCGGAAAATAAGTCCTAGCATGATTTTTCAGGATGCTCGTAATATAAGCCCTTCTCCAAAAATAAGCTCCAGTTAAGATATTCAGCCAGACAGTTGCATTTAGTACTGTAAAGCTAAACATAAAGGTTCCCCATGCAGATATGTGCTAGTCGTTCCCGACTCTAGGGGGCGGTGCTCATCTCCGTTTCAAAGCCGAGGAGCCAGCGCTGTCCGAAGACGTCTCCTTGGTCATGTGGCCGGCATGACTCAATGTCAAAGGCGCATGAAATGCTGTTACCTTGCCACTAAAGGTGGTCCCTATTTTTCTACTTGCATTTTTTACCTGCTTTCGAACTGCTAGGTTGGCAGAAGCTGGGACAAAGAACGGGAGCTCACCCCGTTATGCGGCACTAGGGATTTGAACCAATGAACTGCCGACCTTTCATTCGACAAGCTCAGCATCTTTTTTTTTTTTTTAATTTATTTATTTATATGCCGCCCTTCTCTGGAGACTCAGGGCGGCTTACAGTGCGTTAAGCAATAGCCTTCATACTATTGTATATTTTTATACAAAGTCAGCTTATTGCCCCCACAAACCGGGTCTTCATTTTACCTACCTTAGAAAGGATGGAAGGCTAAGTCAACCTTGAGCCTGGTGAGAATTGAACTTGCAGTAATTGCAGGCAGCTGGAAGCTAAATACTACATTTAACAGTAGCATTAGTCTGCTGCGCCACTCATTTTAGCCACTTGAGCCACCGTGTCCCATTAATTTAGTACTGTACTTCTCCCAAAATAAGCCCTAACTGGAAAATAAACCCTAATGCATATATTGAAGCAAAAATTAATATAAGTGCCAGTCTTATTTTCAAAGAAAACATGGTAGGAGCCTGTAATCTGTTCGCCTCTATTAAAGTCCAGAACTGCCTGGATTAGATTCAAAGAGAAAGAAAGTGGAATAGCGAAAGGAAGGAAAAGATGAGAAGCCCAAGGAGCCAGGTTATATAGAGACAAGCAAAGTAATTTTTCTGGACAAGGAAAGAAGATAACAGACTTTCTGTTAATGATTTCTACATTGATTGCCTCTGGGGAATTGTCGAGGTTGGAAAAGCAGATGCATGCAAAGTAGAATTCTGCCACATTATACATGCGTTGATGTCACAGCAACAGCTAAGCAATCAAAGCTGTTTAGATGAATGCCATTCAGCCGAAGAGAATTCGCTCTCTGATCTCGTCACGATGCCGTTCCGGAAGGAGATCCCTCCCATGAAAAAGCTGTGATAGAGACCACCGCTATCAACACACCTATTGTTGTGGCTCCGTTACCTGAGCCTGTGTTACCTGAGGCAGGAGAGGACTCCGAGAGTGAAGGAGAGGAGTTGGCAAGGCCTCCCTCTCCAGGACCCTCCTCTCTGGCAATGCCTTTGGTGTCCGCCAAAGAGCAAGAGATAGGGGCAGGGCCAAGCACGTCCATGCAGCCACAGATGGACAGTGATGAGGGTAATGAGTCTTGGCTGGATCCACGCCAGCATCGCAGAGATAAGCGCGCGCAACAGAAGAAAAGGCGTGCCCGAGATTAGGCTGAGTCACTGGACCACACCCCACAGGGTATAAAAGGGAGCGTGGTGGCCAGCCAAACCTTGTGATGAACAAAGCTGAAAGCTTCCATGCCATTCTGCATTGCTGGACTTTTGCTATAGACTTTGCTGGATTATCTCTGGACTTGATTGACTCCGTAATTATTGAGCTGTTTCTTTTGATGTACCAGAAGTAGGGAGAAGTTATCTCTCCTCTTTGTAAATAATAAACTCTTGGCAGGCAGCCACTAGGTTGTTGCCAAGTTCTGTTATCATAAGGAAAAGGATTTTGCCGGCTGGTTTGGTCTTTAACTCTTGAACGACTGTTGGTGTGTGGGCATGTGGTTGGGGACAGAACACCTATCAGCAATAGCACGTAGACTTATGTACCGCTTGACAGTGCTTTTGTCAGGCTTGGAAGCCATCTTTTACCTTTGAGTCTTCAGGCCTGCCACAAATTCTACTGTGGGAAAATGGGAGGGGGGATTGTATGGAGCGAAGATGATACGTAGTCAAAATAACTTTCTTTCCAGAAAGTCAAGGCTGTTGTGCCCTGCAGCTGTGCTGAGAAGACTGGGGAGGTATCTTCTGTTCCGGAGGGTCCCTGATTGGTTCGTGTGATGGACATGTGGGTGATGGGCAAGGACTTGAACTTACTTTTGGGTGAGGAAAACCCAGAAGCTCTCAGATTTGGGGTTTTCCCAGATGTGCCAATATGACGTCTCTAATAAAAATTAGCTTTGAGGAAATTCAAGCCTTGGAGTTTCATTTTGTTGCGGGTGTTACTTGGAACCCTGACAGCTTTACAACCAGTGGTGGGTTTCCTATATTCTTACTACAAGTTCACCGTGCGTGCGCGCTTTCTGCGCATGCACCCGTCCTGCACCTGTGCTTTGCTCGCTCGTGCACCTTCCTCACATGTGCCCGGCCTTGAAAATGTGCCTAAATAGGATGACATAGAGCTGGGGCGGGTAGGTGGGCCCACCTGCGATCTCCGCTACCGGTTCGCCTGAACCCGTACGAACCGGCTGAATACTACCTCTGTTTACAATCCTCTCTAAGCGGTTTACAAAATCAGGATTTGGCCACCAACAATCTGGGTCTTCATTTTACCCACCTTGGAACAATGGAAGCTGAGTCAATCTTGAGCCCTGCTGAGGATCGAACGCCTGGCAGTGGGTAGAGCCAGCCTGCAATACTGCATTCTAACCACTGTGCCACCTGGCTCCTAGCAATAGCATTTCAACTTATATAGAACTCCACAGTGCTTTACATCCACAATTTCCGCTACCGGTTCGCCTGAACCCGTACGAACTGGCTAAATACTACCTCTGTTTACAATCCTCTCTAAGCAGTTTACAAAAATCAGGATTTGGCCACCAACAATCTGGGTCCTCATTTTTCCCACCTCAGAACGATGGAAACTGAGTCAATCTTGAGCCCTGCTGAGGATCGAACGCCTGGCAGTGAGTAGAGCCAGCCTGCAATACTACATTCTAACCACTGTGCCATCCGTCTCCTAGCAGTAGCATTTCGACTTATATTCAACTTCACAGTGCTTTACATCCACGATTTCCGCTAACGGTTCGGGTGAACCGATACGAACCGGCTGAATACCGCCTCTGATGTCTGTATTGGAGGTACCCAGGTGCAAATGAAAAGAATACATTTTTGTAACTATCCAATGCCTGAAGGTAAGAGACTAAGAAGAAAACTTCAATATCAGCAAGTAGCCGCTGCCCTCCAGACTCTTTTACAATTAATTGGGGAGAAAGTGAGATTTGGGTAGAGTAGTGCAAATCTGCAACAACAAATCAATGTCCCAAATCAAAATAAACATTGTAATGGGAGATGTGGACAAAGATCACCCATAGATTATAGAACTGCAGCAGCTAAGATAATTAAAACTGGGGAACCCCTTTCTCCAATTTCAGCTTGTAGATGGAAGCAGAATCTTCTATTTACCTCTATTTCTATTTTTTTTTTAAAGAAAAAGAAGTCAAATTTATACTAAAAATTTACTGCTCGTCGGCTGATCATTGCTATAGCAAGATATTCCTCTCCTGAGATTTATTAGCTTTAATAGCACTCTAGTTATATAAGGCCATCAATTACCTGCATTGTTTTAAAAGCCCACTAAAGCAGTTCTGAAGGCCGAGGGAAAGGAATGGGACAATAATTAAATGATTCAGCGAAGACTTTTCTAGAATAACTGCAAATAACGGAAGGATGAAGTGCAAAGGATCGGGACCATGCACAAAAGAATCTAAGCAACTAAAGTTCAGTTTAACTAAAGTTCATTCAACTTCCTTCCTTCCTTCCTTCCTTCCTTCCTTCCTTTCTTCCCTCCCTCTGTCCCTCCTTCCTTCCTCCTCCATTTCCTCCTTCCTTCCTTCTTTCCTTCCTTCCTTCCTCCTCTTTTTCCTCTTCCTTCCTCCCTTCCCTCCTCCTTTCCCTCCCTCCTTCTCCCTTTCTCCTTCCTTCCTTCCCCCTTCCTGCTCCTGTTTCTCCTCCCTTTCCCCCTTCCTTCCTCCCTTCCCTTCCCTCCTCCTCTCCCTCCCTCCTTCTCCCTTTCCCTTTCCCCTTCCTTCCTTCCTTCCTTCCTTCCTCCTTCTCCCTTTCCCCTTCCTTCCTTCCTTCCCTCCTCCTGCTCCTCCTCCCTTTCCTCCCTCCCTTCCATCCTCCTGCTCCTCCTCCTCTCCCTCCCTCCTTCTCCCTTTCCCTTTCCCCTTCCTTTGTTCCTTCCTTCCTTCCTTCCTCCTTCTCCCTTTCCCCTTCCTTCCTTCCTTCCCTCCTCCTGCTCCTCCTCCCTTTCCTCCCTCCCTTCCATCCTCCTGCTCCTCCTCCTCTCCCTCCCTCCTTCTCCCTTTCCCCTTCCTTCCTTCCTTCCTTCCTTCCTTCCTCCTTCCCTCCCTCCCTCCTTCTGCTCCTCCTCTTCATCCCTCCCTCCCCCATCCTCCCTCCCTCCCTTCCCTTCTCCTCCTGCTCCTCCTCCTCCTCCTCTTCCTCCCTCCCTCCCACCCCTCCTCCTGCTCCTCCTCCTCTTCCTCCTGCTCCTCTTCCTCCCTCCCTCCCTCTCTCTCTTATCTAATCTCTCTCTTTCTCTCTTTCTCAAACCTGTTCATAAAGCAAGATGATTAAAACTCAGGGAGAATCGAGGGGTTGTAAAGATATTGTTTCAAGCCAGGTTTAAATGCTTAGGAGGATCGAGGGAGATCATCTGTACCTGAAAATTGGCTTTTATTGATTGGAGTTAAAAGAAGCTGGAGTTAAAAGGGCTGGGATGAGCTTTGTGAATTGGTTTTTCTGAGCCTTTGCCCAGATATCCCTTTGAATTGAAGTGGTACCCAGATGGTTTAATTCTAAAAGTCTAAAACTGAAAATCTGAAATAATGAGTCAGGCTCTCCAGAGATCTGTGCCATAGTTTATTTAATATAGTTTGATGGTGCAATCTTTCCTAGGAAAAGAGGCGTTTATACACACGGAGAATCCTTCCCAACTTATTCTGTAGACGCTCTTTATCGAGTCCTTATTCTCTTTTAGTAAAATAATAATCAAACGAGGGCAAACGATTCTAAGTTTTGCAATCAAGAGTAGTGGGGTGGGGTCAAGCAAATACTGCATGCTCTGAAGAATGGGTGCAAGGGTTTCTTTTAATTCAGGAGGACCTATGGGTAGGAGAC
The DNA here is from genome assembly GCA_022577455.1 of Arizona elegans. NCBI lineage: Eukaryota > Metazoa > Chordata > Lepidosauria > Squamata > Colubridae > Arizona > Arizona elegans. Next base: position 202,175 of record JAKOOJ010000009.1, on the reverse strand, counting down.
AGCATATGGTACTCACCCAATTCTAACATCTTAGAACGTATAGTTGAGTGCTCACTGATAGTAGTGGACTGACTGGGGGCTCCCTCTGTGCTCTCTGACCTTGGTTGTTTTTCTGCAGGCGTTTGATGACCTAACTAGATAACATCATCAGTGTTAGAAGGGAGATTGGTTTCCTCTCTATTTATATACAGTACTAGTGGCTTGTCCTGTCAGTGTTGGTAGGATGTTCTTGGTGATTCCCTGATTAGACTATTTAAATAGATGATAGATAGATAGATAGATAGATAGATATAAATGATAGAGAGTAGGTAGATAGACAGACAGACAGAGATAGATAGATGATAGAAATGATATATAGAAATGATAGCTAGATATATAGAAAGATAGATGATAGAGATAGATGATAGATAGATAGATAGATATAAATAATAGAGAGTAAGTAGATAGATAGACAGACAGACAGATAGAGATAGATAGATGATAGAAATGATATATAGAAATGATAGCTAGATATATAGAAAGATAGATGATAGAGATAGATGATAGATAGATAGATAGATATAAATAATAGAGAGTAAGTAGATAGATAGACAGACAGACAGACAGAAATAGATAGATGATAGAAATGATATATAGATATGATAGCTAGATATATAGAAAGATAGATGATAGAGATAGATGATAGATAGATAGATAGATATAAATAATAGAGAGTAAGTAGATAGATAGACAGACAGACAGACAGAAATAGATAGATGATAGAAATGATATATAGAAATGATAGCTAGATATATAGAAAGATAGATGATAGAGATAGATGATAGATAGATAGATAGATATAAATAATAGAGAGTAAGTAGATAGATAGACAGACAGACAGACAGAAATAGATAGATGATAGAAATGATATATAGATATGATAGCTAGATATATAGAAAGATAGATGATAGAGATAGATGATAGATAGATAGATAGATAGATAGATAGATAGATAGATAGATAGATATAAATGATAGAGAGTAGGTAGATAGACAGACAGACAGAGATAGATAGATGATAGAAATGTTATATAGAAATGATAGCTAGATATATAGAAAGATAGATGATAGAGATAGATGATAGATAGATAGATAGATATAAATAATAGAGAGTAAGTAGATAGATAGACAGACAGACAGATAGAGATAGATAGATGATAGAAATGATATATAGAAATGATAGCTAGATATATAGAAAGATAGATGATAGAGATAGATGATAGATAGATAGATAGATATAAATAATAGAGAGTAAGTAGATAGATAGACAGACAGACAGACAGAGATAGATAGATGATAGAAATGATATATAGAAATGATAGCTAGATATATAGAAAGATAGATGATAGAGATAGATGATAGATAGATAGATAGATATAAATAATAGAGAGTAAGTAGATAGATAGACAGACAGACAGACAGAAATAGATAGATGATAGAAATGATATATAGAAATGATAGCTAGATATATAGAAAGATAGATGATAGAGATAGATGATAGATAGATAGATAGATATAAATAATAGAGAGTAAGTAGATAGATAGACAGACAGACAGACAGAAATAGATAGATGATAGAAATGATATATAGAAATGATAGCTAGATATATAGAAAGATAGATGATAGAGATAGATGATAGATAGATAGATAGATATAAATAATAGAGTAAGTAGATAGATAGACAGACAGACAGACAGAAATAGATAGATGATAGAAATGATATATAGATATGATAGCTAGATATATAGAAAGATAGATGATAGAGATAGATGATAGATAGATAGATAGATAGATAGATAGATAGATAGATAGATATAAATGATAGAGAGTAGGTAGATAGACAGACAGACAGAGATAGATAGATGATAGAAATGATATATAGAAATGATAGCTAGATATATAGAAAGATAGATGATAGAGATAGATGATAGATAGATAGATAGATATAAATAATAGAGAGTAAGTAGATAGATAGACAGACAGACAGATAGAGATAGATAGATGATAGAAATGATATATAGAAATGATAGCTAGATATATAGAAAGATAGATGATAGAGATAGATGATAGATAGATAGATAGATATAAATAATAGAGAGTAAGTAGATAGATAGACAGACAGACAGACAGAGATAGATAGATGATAGAAATGATATATAGAAATGATAGCTAGATATATAGAAAGATAGATGATAGAGATAGATGATAGATAGATAGATAGATAGATAGATAGATAGATAGATATAAATGATAGAGAGTAGGTAGATAGACAGACAGACAGAGATAGATAGATGATAGAAATGATATATAGAAATGATAGCTAGATATATAGAAAGATAGATGATAGAGATAGATGATAGATAGATAGATAGATATAAATAATAGAGAGTAAGTAGATAGATAGACAGACAGACAGACAGATATAGATAGATGATAGAAATGATATATAGAAATGATAGCTAGATATATAGAAAGATAGATGATAGAGATAGATGATAGATAGATAGATAGATATAAATAATAGAGAGTAAGTAGATAGATAGACAGACAGACAGACAGAAATAGATAGATGATAGAAATGATATATAGATATGATAGCTAGATATATAGAAAGATAGATGATAGAGATAGATGATAGATAGATAGATAGATATAAATAATAGAGAGTAAGTAGATAGATAGACAGACAGACAGACAGAAATAGATAGATGATAGAAATGATATATAGAAATGATAGCTAGATATATAGAAAGATAGATGATAGAGATAGATGATAGATAGATAGATAGATATAAATAATAGAGAGTAAGTAGATAGATAGACAGACAGACAGACAGAAATAGATAGATGATAGAAATGATATATAGATATGATAGCTAGATATATAGAAAGATAGATGATAGAGATAGATGATAGATAGATAGATAGATAGATAGATAGATAGATAGATAGATATAAATGATAGAGAGTAGGTAGATAGACAGACAGACAGAGATAGATAGATGATAGAAATGATATATAGAAATGATAGCTAGATATATAGAAAGATAGATGATAGAGATAGATGATAGATAGGTAGATAGATATAAATAATAGAGAGTAAGTAGATAGATAGACAGACAGACAGATAGAGATAGATAGATGATAGAAATGATATATAGAAATGATAGCTAGATATATAGAAAGATAGATGATAGAGATAGATGATAGATAGATAGATAGATATAAATAATAGAGAGTAAGTAGATAGATAGACAGACAGACAGACAGAGATAGATAGATGATAGAAATGATATATAGAAATGATAGCTAGATATATAGAAAGATAGATGATAGAGATAGATGATAGATAGATAGATAGATATAAATAATAGAGAGTAAGTAGATAGATAGACAGACAGACAGACAGAAATAGATAGATGATAGAAATGATATATAGAAATGATAGCTAGATATATAGAAAGATAGATGATAGAGATAGATGATAGATAGATAGATAGATATAAATAATAGAGGTAAGTAGATAGATAGACAGACAGACAGACAGAAATAGATAGATGATAGAAATGATATATAGATATGATAGCTAGATATATAGAAAGATAGATGATAGAGATAGATGATAGATAGATAGATAGATAGATAGATAGATAGATAGATAGATAGATAGATAGATATAAATGATAGAGAGTAGGTAGATAGACAGACAGACAGAGATAGATAGATGATAGAAACGATATATAGATATGATAGCTAGATATATAGAAAGATAGATGATAGAGATAGATGACAGATAGATAGATAGATAGAAGATAGATAGATAGATAGATAGATAGATAGATAGATAGATAGAAGGTAGATAGACAGACAGACAGATAGATGGATGATAGATGATAGATGATAGATAGACAAGCAGACAGATTTGGGGTCATTGGTGCCCTCTGACCTTAGGTGTTTCATTGCAGATGTTTCATGACCCAACTTAGTAACATCATCAGAGAATGGGATTTGCTCTCTGTTTATATATTAGTGGCTTGCTCTGTCAGTGTTGGAGGAAGCATCCCTGGTACTTCCTTGAGTAGGCCATTTTTGTTTGTTTGTCTGCGTTGGTAGTATCTGAGTTGGGATGTTGGAAGTAGGAACTACCAATTCAGATAAGCAAACAAAGAGTAAGTAGCAATCTCAACAAATAACCACCAAGAACGTTCCCACCAACACCGAATGGAGCAAACCTCCCTCCCTTCCATCATGGATAGCATTACCTAGTTTGGTAATGAAATGTCTCCAAGAAAAGATGTCTACCAAGCTCAAGAGAGCACCAAGGACACCACAGCTCAACCCTGAGTTAGAAATATTCTCTTCTGATGGAATTATTTTTTTTCAGCTTTGAATTATTACTCTTAGTATTCCAGGTTGGCATGTTTTGGAGGTTGCAGCAGGGGTGGGGCTGCTGGGGGCTCGCAGGAGTTCGGGAGAACCTCTAGCTAAGATTCTGTGCAGTTCGGAGAATCCCCAAATCCCACTCCTGGCTCGCCTCACCCACCCCACTCCGCCCCTCCTAGGAGTCCTCATGCGGCCCGTTTTGAATGCAGGTAAGTGCAGGGCACACGTGGAGGCTCAGGGAGAGTGAAAAATGGGCCTACTGGAAGTTCGGGAAGGCTGGAAATGAACCTGTTTCCGGCCTCCAGAGGGCCTCTGGAGCCTGGGGAGGCTGTTTTCACCCTCCCGGAGGCTCGAGAAAAACCTCCAGAGCCCGGGGAGGGCAAAAACCCCACCCCACACTGTGGTGCAGGAGGCTGTCTAGGCCACGCTCACCATGGCCACGCCCACCCAGCAACCGGGCAGAGAACCCCTTGCTAAAAATTTTAAAGCCCACCCCTGTCGCAGGCACAGTATTTATTTATTTATTTATTTATTTATTTATTTATTTATTTATTTATTTATTTCAATTTTTATACCGCCCTTCTCCTGCTGGACTCAGGGCGGTGCACAGCCTAGAATAAAAAACATCCCAATATAAAATTTTAAATTTTAAAAGAATTAAACAAATTTTGGCCCAAAATTTAAAACCTCCCGACTAAAATCCATTTACAATTAAAAATATCTAACTGGGGGGGGGGGTTTACGCCAGCCAGCTTGATGAAATAGGAAAGTTTCGAGGGCACGGCGAAAAGCACGGAGATCTGGTATCCAACGTATATCCGGGGGCAGGTCGTTCCAGAGGGCAGGAGCTGCCACAGAGAAGGCCCTCCCCCTGGGAGTCACCAGCCGACATTGCCTGGCTGACGGCACCCTGAGGAGTCCCCCTCTGTGGGAGCGAACTGGCCGGTGGGAGGCTATCGGCGGCAGAAGGCGGTCCCGTAGCCCTATGCCATGGAGCGCTTTAAAAGTGGTAACCAATACCTTGAAGCGCACCCGGAAGACCACCGGGAGCCAATGCAGCTCGTGCAGGAGGGGTGTCACATGGGAGCGCCCCATCTCTCCCATAATCCCCCACGTGGCCGCATTCTGCACCAGTTGGAGCCTCCGGGTGCTCCTCAAGGGGAGCCCATGTAGAGAGCATTGCAGTAGTCCAGGCGGGAAGTGACGAGTGTCTGAGTGACTGGGCGTAAGGAGTCGTTCCCTATCCAGAAAGGGGCGCAACTGGCGAAGGATTGGTAGAAACGGTCCACAAGACCGCCGACATCTCAAACCACGTCCTTTCCCAAGAAAGTGAATTGAAAAGAAGCGGAATTATCTTTCTCCTCAGATCTGTTCTGTACAAATGGATGGGCTTAAGGGGAGAAGGGGAAATTATTTTAAAAATCGTTTCTTTAGGGAGGAGAAGAAAAAAAACAAAAAAAAACAAGTTCCACGCACGTTCCAATGTTGAATTGGCAAGCAGATCAAATCTGAAAAAAAAAAAATAAAAAAAAAATCACCCCGATATGGCTCTTGGCATTTTCTAACTTGCATCATTCCGGTAAAATGACATTTCCCCCCTCCCTTCTTCTTCTTCTTCTTCTTCTTTTTTTAAAAAAGAAAACTTTTCTGCTTTTTTGCCTTAATATCTCTTGACAGTCTGCCACTGTCCCTTTCATCTGAGGTAACACAAAGGATTATCCTAAAGGTGCCAGAAAGCCAGTCTTTCATAATAATTCACCAAGCAATATCATCTCACACATTTTGAGTTGGCAAAATTCCTCAGGGAATGGAGGATTTTATTCCTCCCCCCCCCACATTATTCACAGATTGATCCATCAAATGTGTTCTCCTTCTGCACCGTCCCTCTTCATTCTGTATTTATTTCCCTTTGTAATGAGCGTATTCATTATGTCAAGGCAAAATAAATAAATAAAAATAAAATAGTCTCGGATGTACAAGATAATTGGAGCGGAATCAAAGTTTCCCATTAAAATGGAAGTTTTGAACGTCGAGGAGAAGCACCTACTGATATTAATCTCTCGGTATCTCCTTGATAAAATATTTGACGCTCATTAACATTATCATAATTATTTATTAATTTTGAATGCGTTGGAATTAATTCATGAGGGTCAGCCGATAGCAGAAGTTCGCAGAGGAACCTACCGTAAAATAACACATTTTAAAAAAAAAATATTGTTGGCGGTAAAATGAAAAATCTCCCCATCAAATTAGCTGTTAAAAAGAGCTGAGTTTTAAAAGACCACAGAGGCTCGGTCACAGTATTTAAAAAAAATAACTGATGTTTTTAACAGTTCCTTTAATGGATTGTTCTTAATTTTGTAAGTTCGGTTTCCAGTTATAATCACTCCGAGTCGCCCCGAACGTCATTAAATCTGTAAATTATAACGTTGAAACGAGGCGTATGTTTTGCAAACGTTCGTACACCTGCCTCATTGTTAAAGTAGGGGTAAAAATAAGGGTATAAAACTTCGAAGTATGGCTTTTTCTCCCTGCCCTCACTCTGAACTGGCTTGCCTTTATTTGCATTATGGGCGATGTAATTCCTAATTTGTTGAGATTATTCATTCAGGAAGAAGAGAGGACTACAAGTGGGGAAAATTAACTTTAAAGAAAAAGTTGGGTGGCTACCTGTGAAGGAAAGAAACAACTGCTTTGGAGAAGTACACACACACACACACACACACACACACACACACACACACTGCATGAACTGTGGTGGCACAGTGGTTAGAATGCAGTATTGCAGGCGGACTCTGCTCACTGCCAGGAGTTCGATCCTGACTGGCTCAAGGCTGACTCAGTTTTCCATCCTCAAAAAGGTGCCTAATTAGGATGGCATAGAGGTGGGCAGGTGGGCGGGTGGGCGGGTCCACCCATGATTTCTACTACTGGTTCGCCTGAACCAGTCCGAACCGGCTGAATACCACCTCTGCTTCTGAGGTGAGTAAAATGAGGACCCAGATTGTTGGGAGCAAGATGCTGACTCTGTAAACCGCTTAGAAAGGGCTGTAAAAGCATTATGAAGTGCTGTTGCTATTGCTATAGGTAGGAGGAGTTTCAGCTAACAGTTTGAGCCTTTCTAGGCTTTGCAAATTCAATGGTTACTCCCTTGAAAAAAAAATGTAGTAATTCTGAACTTATCTAGCTTTGAGATCCATGGAACCAGTGGTGAAATTCAAATTTTTTTACTATCGGTTCTGTGGGCATGGCTTGGTAGGCCTGATGTGGCTTGGTGGACGTGGCATGGTGGGCATGGCAGGGGAAGGATACTGCAAAATCTCCATTCCCATCCCATTCCTGGGGGGAAGGATATTGCAAAATCTCCATTCCCACCCCACTCTGGGGCCAGCCGGAGGTGGCATTTGCCGGTTCTCCGAACTACTCAAAATTTCTGCTACCGGTTCTCCAGAACCTGTCAGAACCTGCTGGATTTCACCCCTGCATGGAACCAAATTAATCTTTTTAAAAGTCTGGGTGGCATAGTGGTTAGAATGCAGTATTGCAGCCAAACTCTGCCCACAGCCAGGAATTCGATCCCAACCGGCTCAAGATTGATTCAGTCTTCCTTCCTTCCAAAGTGGGTAAAATGAGGACCCAGATTGTTGGGGGTAATATGCCGACATTGTAAACTCACCCATAGAGTGCTGTAAAGCTGTGCGGTGGTATGAAAGTCTAGGTCAGGGGTGAAATCCAGCAGGTTCTAACAGGTTCTGGAGAACCGGTAGTGGAAATTTTGAGTAGTTCAGAAAACCGGCAAATACCATCTCTGGCTGGCCCCAAAGTGGGTGAGAATGGAGATTTTGCAATATCCTTCCCCCAGGAGTGGGGAGGGAATGGGGATTTTTCAGTATCCTTCCCCAAGCCACGCCCACCAAGCCACTCCATGCCCATCAAGCCACGCCCACAGAACCAGTAGTAAAAAAAAATGGATTTCACCACTGGTCTAAGTGTTATTGCTATTTCTGAATCTTGCCAAGAAAACTGCACATAGAACAGAAATTCTCCTTTTCTTGGGGGCTGAAAAAAATAAACTGATTGCCACATCCACCTGGGTCACAAATCTATGCAAATGAAGTGCAAGTTTAGCAATCAAAGCTATTTTCTTCATCACCAAGTAACCAAGCATACTGCTACATTATGAAACAAGACATCTGAATCAAAAGTATGGATTCCCCATGGAGTCAAGAACTGCTTTATTGTTTTCTATTTGTTTGCTGATTATTACAATGCACTGCTTTTTTCCAAGAAGAAAGAGAGAGAAAGGGAGGGAGGGAGGGAGGAAGAAAGGACGGAAATGTAGCATGGGAGAAAGACAGAAAGGGGGAAAAGAGGAAGGAAGAAAGGAAGGAAGAAGAAAAAGAAAGAAAGAAAGAAAGAAAGAAAGAAAGAAAGAAAGAAAGAAAGAAAGAAAAAGAAAGAAAGTAACAGAGTTGGAAGGGATTTTTGAGGTCTTTCTAAAAAAGAGGAAGGAAGGAGGGAGAAAAGAAAGCGGAAGAAAGGAAAAAAGAAAGAAAGAAAGAAAAGAAAAGAAAAGAAGAAAGAATAACAGTAACAGAGTTGGAAGGGACTTTGGAGCTCTTTCTACGAAAGAAGACGGAAGAAGGGAGAAAAGAAAGAAGGAAGGAAGGAAATGTAGTGTGAGAGAAAGACAGAAAGAGGGAGGAGGGGAAAAAAGAAGGAAAGACAAAGAAAAGAAAGAAAAGAGAAAGAAAAAGAAAATACCAGTTGGAAGAGACTGGAGGTTTTTCTAAGAAAGAGGAAGGAGGGAGGGAGAAAAGAAAGCGGAAGAAAGAAAGAAAGAAAGAAAGAAAGAAAGAAAGAAAGAAAGAAAGAGAAAGAAAGAAAGAAGGAAAGAAGGAAGGAAGGAAGATAACAGTAACAGAGTTGGAAGGGACTTTTGAGGTCTTTCTAAGAAAGAGGAAGGAAGGAGGGAGAAAAGAAAGCGGAAGGAAGGAAGAAAGGAAGGAAGGAAGGAAGGAAGAAAGAAAGAAAGAAAGAAAGAAAGAAAGAAAGAAAGAAAAGAAAGATGTTTGCTTTCTTTAATTGGGTAAAGTCTAACAGATTTAAATTAGGGATTCTTACTGAGTGTGGTTTTTTCCCCCCCTTCTATCACCAACAACAGGCAAATTTGCCCGAGTTCTGAACATGCGACTCCTCCAATCAATTTATGTCTGATCACATCTCACCTTAAGTTATGATCTATGACTGGCAGTCAGACCTCGCTAACAGATCTTTAGGACAGCTTAATGACTGAGGCAGCCAGGTGAGCAATGGGATGGAGAGAAGAAATCCATATTTCAGGGCTGACTTCAAAAGAGGAGATACTCCATCAGTTATTTGAAGGGGAGGGGAGAAGGAGGGACGACAGCAAAGCCTGCCTTCACCTCATAGTAATGGCTGCCCCTGGAGTGCCGGATTTACTTCCGAGAGCAGCTTCGGTTCATCATTAGGAAAATGAAGCTTCCAAACCAGCTGCTAAGACTTGGATGATGGCTTGAAAGAGTCTCAGTTGGCCAAGAAAAAAAATGGTTTAAATCTCGCTTCTCGAGAGGCAGGCCAAAGAGACAAGTGGTCCTTGACTTACGACCACAATGGAGCCCAACATTTCTGTTGCTGAGCGAGACAGCCGTTAAGTCAGTTTTGCCCCATTTTATGACGTTCTGTTCTACCAAGCCTTAGCGGAAGCAGGAAACAGACTCCTTGTCACCAAAAACCACTCTTTATTTACCTCTGGTGAATTAATGGCATTCACCCACCGAAAAGTCCAGGCATTAGTCCTTCAAGGAGTTAACTGCAGTAACAGACCTTATCAATTCCTTGCGATAATTGCAAGGCCGTAAGCTCCCAGCCGAAAGGCTGCAAATTAAGTTCTGGCAAGCAGCCTTTGATACACGAAACACAATGAGCAAAACCTTCAGATATACGAACGGTTGTCTCCTACGACCACCACTCCCCTTTCCTTCTATTTATTCCCCAGCCAGGGAGGGGCCATTCAGCATCCACATGTGTTTTGCTTCCCGAGTCGACTCCTTGTCCTCCGTTGTTCACCTCTCCTAACTGCTCTGCGGATACTTGCATCTGGAACAGGCCCCAGCTGTTCTTCCTCCTCACTCATCTCAGCCTCCAAAGGCAGCTGCCTCTCTGGTGGCTGGGAAATGTCGGAAGGCCCTGGCTCTATCTCTGCATCTGACACAGAGCATCCATCAGAGCCTTCCCCAGACTCCAGAACTAGCCCAAGTTCCTCCCCAACCTCCTCATCGTCCGAGTCTGGTGGGCCACAACAAGTTCTTTGCCACAGGTGTTAATTGAAGCACTGCATTCATTAATAACACGACAGTAAAGGAAATTTGGCTTCCCCATGGACTTTGCTTGTCAGAAAGTTGCAAAAGGGGATCATATCACCCCGAGATATTACAACCGTCATAAATACGAGTTAGCTGCCAAGCATCTGAATTTTGATCCCATGACCGTGGGAATATTTCACACGGTCGTACATGTGAAAAACGGTCATAAGTCACCGTTTTTCAGTGCCGTTGTAACAGTCACTAAATGAATCGTCGCAAGTCGAGGACTCTCTGTATTACGTTGTGGAAAAGGTTTGCGTATCTGTCATTTGGGGGGCAAAGCTTTTAAAAAAAAAATACCGATCAGCCTCTGGCATTTCGAGAGATATTATGAGAGATTGGTAAACAAGGAACAAGTGGAATTAATATAATTTCACCCACCCTACATGGTCAAGAACATATCTCAGATCATCTGAAGGCCTCCGGGGGTGTCATGCTGAATGTTTGATGGGCTTGTGAGCGGAGAAGATAATGTACGAAGGATTTTGGAAAGGCTGGACCCTGCATATAATTTCAGCGGGGATGAATTAACTCGTTCCAATGAGAGTTAAGCCGTGGTGGCACAGTGGTTAGAATGCACTATTGCAGATGTGGGATTCACTTACCTTCCCTACTGGTTCGCAAATGCTCCTCTGGCCGTGAGCACGTCCTTTTTTGCAAGCACAGTGCTTGCGCATTACATCTGGGTGGATGGGCGGAGTCTCCAGCAGTCACCACTTACCGGTTCGCCTGAACCGAACCGAACCGGCTGAATCCCACCTCTGCACTATTGCAGGCTAATTCTGCTGACTGCAAGCAATTCTATCCTGACCGTCTGAATGTTGACTCAGCCTTCCATCCTTCCGAGCTGGGTAAAATGAGGACCCAGATTGTTGGAGACAAGAGGCTGACTCTGTAAACTGCTTAGAGAGGGCTGTAAAGCACTGTGAAGCGGTATATAAGTCTAAGTGCTATTTTTTAAAAAATTTGATTTATATGCCGCCCTTCTCCGGAGACTCAGGGCAGCTTACAATGCGTTAAGCAATAGCCTTCATCCTTTTGTATATTTATACAAAGTCAGCTTATTGCCCCCACAAGCTGGGTCCTCATTTCACCTACCTTAGAAAGGATGGAAGGCTGAGTCAACCTTGAGCCTTGGAGAGTTTCGAACCAGCAGTAAATTGCAGGCAACTTTGTTAATAACAGGGTGTATAGACCACTGTACTATCAAGGCTCTTAATAGGCTCTCAAGTGCTATTGCCCGCACTCCCTTCTTTCTTTCTTTCTTTCCTTCCTTCCTTCCTTCCTTCCTTCCTTCCTTCCTTCCTTCCTTCCTTCTTTCCTTCTTCCCTCCCTCCCTCTCTCCCCCCACTCTCTCTCTTAATTCGCTTTCTCATTCTCCTTCCTGGTGGCGCAGTGGTTTGAATGCGGTATTGCAGGCTAATTCTGCCCACTGCCAGCAGTTCGATCCTGACCAAGGTTTGACTCAGCCTTCCATCCTTCTGAGGTCGATAAAATGAGGATCCAGATTGTTGGGGGCAATAGGCTGACTCCGTAAACTGCTTAGAGAGGGCTGTAAAAGCACTATGAAGCAGTATTACAAGTCTAAGTGCCATTGTTATTGCTATTTAAGCAAGACTGGACATGCCTAATCGAAAACAGACCGTAGCTCAGCAATGGATGCTCAGTTTTGCATGCAGATCGTCCCCGATTCAATTCTGATAACTTCATCTGGAATAGCAAAAGATCTTCCATAAAAGCTTAATGAACTGCTGTCATTCATTGTTAAGAATACTAGCAAGCGAGACCCAGTGATCTGACAGCTGTTTTTTTCCCCTCCATATTTCTGTTACTGTGGGATTTTATTTGACTGATTCATCTCAGGACTGAAGCTCCAGTTATATAGCTGGCGCCTACAGCTATAACCTTCCTTTCTGTGTTTCCTTGGTGGCTGCATCTGGATTGTGTTACTGCAGAGAGTTAGAACAGAGTTGGAAGGGACCTTAGAGGTCTTCCAGTCCAACCCTCTGCTCAGGCAGGAAACCCTACACCACTTCAGACAAATGGTTATCCAATGTCTTCTTTAAAACTTCCAGTGTTGGAGCATTCACAACTTCTGGAGGCAAGTTGTTCCATTGATGAATTGTTCCCACTGTCACGAAATTTCTCCTTAGTTCTAGGTTGCTTCTCTCCTTGATTAGATAAATAAATAAATAACTTTACTGTCATTGTACGTGTATGCACAGTATACCCATACAACGAAATTCACTTAACCCCCAAAGACCAGGTCCAACACACATAACAATCCCCAAACACACTCCCACCCACCACAATTCCCCACCCCTAAACCACCCAAACATCCACACAACAGACCAAGTAATGCTGACCAACAGCTCACTGATGGTGGCCCTTTAGTTCATTGTTGAGTGCAATTATAGCTCTGGGATAAAAACTATTCAGAAAATGTGTGTGGTCCGAGTTTTAATCGTTCTGTCTCTTCTGCCAGAAGGCAACAGTCCAAAAAGATTGTAAACAGGATGGGAAGAGTCTCTGAGAAGAATATGCAACTTCCTCAAACAGCGAGATTTGAAGATGTCATCCAGGGCTGGTAGCTGGAGTCCGATGATATTCTGGGCAGTTTTCATGATTCTCTGTAGAGCTTTATTTGTCCGCTACAGAGCTGCTCCCATACCATGCAAGAATGCCGTATGTCAGGACACTCTCAATGGTGCTGTAATTGTAGGACAGAAGTAGATGCTGAGATAGATTTATCTTCCTGAGCATTCTCAGGAAGTACAGCCTCTTCTGTGCCTTCTTCACTGTGCCTTAGTTTCCATCCATCCATCCTTTTTTTTTTTTAATTTGATTTATATGCCGCCCTTCTCCGGAGACTCAGGGAGGCTTACAATGCGTTAAGCAATAGCCTTCATTCTTTTGTATATTTATACAAAGTCAGCTTATTGCCCCCACAAACTGGGTCCTCAATTTACTTACCTTAGAAAGGATGGAAGGCTGAGTCAACCTTGAGCCTTGGCGAGATTCGAACCTGCAGTAATTGCAGACATCTGGTCTTAATAACAGGGTGCCTTAGACCACTGTACTACCAAGGCTCTTGTCCTCAGGTGCTTTGGAGAATACAGTAGCTTGACTCCTTCTTCTTTGTGGCAGCCCCTGAGATACTGGAACACTGCTATCATGTCACCCCTAGTCCTTCTTTTCATTTAACTAGTTCTACTTGGGATGACCATTCAAAAGCTGCATTTGATCCAGAACTCTTGAGTTTTCATAATTAGTTAGGTGCGATCACGTTGGGCGTGAGGCCAGGTGTTTATATGGTTAAATATGTTTCAATTCTGGCTTCTCCCTAGTGATAAAAATTGAAGCTCTTATAAGGACCAACCCAGAGCTAAGGAGGAATTTCCTGACAGCTAGAACAATTAATTTTAGAACAATTAATCAGCTTGCCTTCAGAAGTTCCATCACTGGAGGTTTTAAGAAGAAAATGGACAACCATTTGTTCGGAGTGGTGTAGGGTTTCCTGCTTGAGCAGAGGGTTGGACTAGAAGACCTCCAAGGTCCCTTCCAACTCTGTTATTCTGTTACATCAAAAAGATCTCCTTGATCTTGTTCATTCACCTTATCCACTCTCTTCTCCTTTCAAGCCTAAGACTTTCTATTTTAGGAATTGGTGACATTTTTCTTTGAATATGTTATCTGCAGGCACTGTTTGTTTCTTGCTTTGGGCTGATTTAATTGATATTCAGTGTCCTGTGATGCTTATATCCTAAAGGGTGGAAAACAGCTAATAAGAGGATAGATAGTAGGAAAAAAACAAAGCAGAGACATCACCTTGCTGACAAAGATCTGTATAAACAAAACTATAGTTTTCCCAGTATTCCCACTATGGTTTTCCTTACTTTCCAACTCCAATGGCTGTGAGAGTTGGAGTGTAAGGAAAGCTGAGCGCGGAAGAATTGAGGCTTTCGAATTCTGGTGTTGGAGGAGATTCTTGAGAGTCCCTTAGACTGCAAGGAGATCCAATCAGTCGATCCTAAAGCAAATCAGCCCTGACTGATCTTTGCAAGGACAGATCCTGCAGCTGAAGCTCAAATATTTTGGCCACCGAATGAGAAGAGAGGATTCCTTGGACAAGACCCTGATGGTGGGGAAGATGGAAGGCGAAAGGAGAAGGGGACAACAGAGGATGAGATGGTTAGATAGGGTCATTGATGCAATGAACATTAATTTGGGTAAACTCCTGGAGATAGTAGAGGATGAGAGGGGGGGTGAGGGCTGGCGTACTATGGTCTATGGGGACATGAAGAGTAGGGCACAACTTGGTGACTGAATGACAACAAAGATGAGATAGATAGATAGATAGATAGATAGATAGATAGATAGATACCATAGATAAATACCGTAGGTAGATAGATAGATCAATAGATGATAGATAGATGATAGATCAATAGATCGAGATAGATGATAGATAGATAGATACCATAGATAGATAGATACTGTAAGTAGATAGATCAATAGATGATAGATAGATGATAGATAAATAGATCGAGATAGATAATAGATAGATCAATAGATGATAGATAGATAGATAGATAGATAGATAGATAGATAAATAGATACCGTAGATAGATAGATACCGTAGGTCTAATAGGACCAGAACAGAGGAGCAACCCCTGTCCCGGGCCCTCCAGAGATCATCCACCAATGCGACCAATGCCGTCTCCGTGCTGTACCCAGGCCTGAAGCCGGACTGGCACGGATCTAGATAGACGGTTTCATCCAGGAACTGTGGGAGCTGTTGCGCAACCACACTCTCCACAACCTTCGCAACAAAGCAAATGTTGGAGACCGGACGATAGTTTGCCAAAACGGCCAGGTCCAGAGAAGGCTTCTTGAGGAGGGGCCTCACCACTGCCTCTTTCAAGGCGGGAGGCAAGAAACCCTCTCTCAAAGAAGCATTTATGATCCTCTGGAGCCAGCCTCGTGTTACCTCCCGGGTGGCCAGTACCAGCCAGGAGGGGCACGGGTCCAATAAAAATGTGGTTGCGTTTAGCCTCCCCAGGATCCTGTCCACGTCCTCAGGAGTCACAGGGTCGAACTCATCCCAGATAACATTCTCAAGACCAGCCTCAGTCACCCCGCCGGGATCTACCCAGTCAGAGTCCAAGCCTTCCCGAATCTGAGAGATTTTATCGTGCAGATACTGTGCAAAATCCTCAGCCTGCCCTTGCAAGGGGTCTTCCCGCGCTCCCTGATGTAGGAGGGAGCGAGTCACCCTAAACAAGGCGGCTGGGCGGTTATCTGCCGATGCAATAAGAGCGGAAAAGTGGTTACGCTTTGCCGCTTTTATCGCCACTAGATAGGTCTTAATATGAGACCTAACTAGTGTTCGGTCGGATTTGGAGCGACTGGCCCTCCAACCACTCTCTAGGCGTCTTTTCCGGCGCTTCATCCCCCTCAGCTCCTCGGAAAACCAAGGGGCCGGGCAGGTTCGGCGTCGGGTCAGAGGCCACAAAGGCACGACTCGGTCCAGAGCACCGGCGGCTGTCCTATCCCAGGCAGCCACCAGATCTTCAGCCGAGTCGTGAGCCAGAGTTTCAGGAACTGGCCCAAGCTCCCTCTGGAACCTATCAGGATCCATCAGGCGCCTGGGGCGGAACCACCTGGTCGGTTCCGCCTCCCTGCAGTGGGGTGCAGCGGTCGAAAGGTCCAGTCTCAGGAGAGAATGGTCCGACCATGACAGGGGTTCAATAACTATATCCCCTATATCCAGACCACTCCGCCACTGACCAGAGATAAAAACCAAGTCCAGAGTGTGTTCTCCCACGTGAGTGGGGCCATGAATTAGTTGTGTCAGGTCCATGGCTGTCATGGAAGCCATAAACTCCCGAGCCATCCCAGACGCCTCACCGGTAGATGGCAGGTTGAAATCCCACATGACCAAAAGTCTGGGGGTATCAACCGCCACCCCAGCAATAACGTTGAGAAGCTTGGGCAGGGCCACTGTCATGTGGCAGGGAGCCAGGTACGCGATCAGCAGGCCCACCTGCATCCCATGGCCCCACTTCACCAGGAGAGACTCACATCCGGCTATCTGAGGTACAGTGGCCTCCCTCGGATCAAGACCTTCCTTTATAACGACCGCCACCCCCCCCACCCCTGCCCTGGGCCCTTGGCTGATGGAATGCGCGGAAACCTGGTGGGCACATCTCTACGAGGGGGATCCCCCCCCTCTTGGCCCAACCAGGTCTCTGTAATACCTGCCAGGTCCGCACCCCCCTCCTGTATTAGCTCACAAATGAGGGGGGCCTTATTAACCACGGACCTGGCGTTGCACAACATCAGTCTAAGGCCTGGGCTCTGAGACTCTGGACAGCCGGGGAGACGAGAAGAGTCATGGGGGCCGAGGCATGCCACCACTTGGAGATAGCGGGTGCGTGCCCCCACCACCTGATGTGGCCCCCTACTCCCGCCATATCTGCCCCTACCAACCACGGTCCTGATAGAACTGCCCTCCACCCTATCCACACTGAGCTCCTCCACACCCTGCTCCCCGCCTTCCGTTCCATGCCCCTGTAACGAGCCTGACCTATGCCCCTCCCTCCCCACCCCCCGCCCTAAACCCCTTAAAAGATTACAAAAAGACAATTTTAAAAAACCCCACAACCCCCTCTTTGCGGCATGCCACCTCTCGGGGTTCCAAAGCCCGTCATCGAGGTAGGCCCTCGATAGAGTGGAGGGCCAAGCCTGCGAGAGGGGGGAGTCTCGCAGACCAAGAAGCTCCGCTGCGGAATACATCTTGACCACAGAGGATGGGAGCAACCATATCCTAGGGGTCCATATAGAAGGTCCAGGGGAGAGACATGGAATGGGAGTTTTAGGAGCATTTTCAACAAGACCGGTCCACTGTCCCCTCACAACAGAGGACGAGGTCAAGTTCCAGGTCGACCACAGTCCGGGGGGAGGGAAAGACCCAACCACCCTCTCACGGAGGTTCGACCATGGTATCATGCTGCGCTGGCTGGAGGGACTGGGGGTGGGAGGCACCGTGCTGCGGTGGTTCTCCTATCTCTCTGACCGGTCGCAGTCTGTGTTGGCAGGGGGGCAGAGGTCGACCTCGAGGCACCTTGCTTGCGGGGTGCCGCAAGGGTCGGTCCTCTCGCCACTCCTGTTCAACATTTATGTGAAGCCGCTGGGTGAGATCATCCATGGTTTTGGGGTGCAATGCCATCTGTACGCTGATGACACTCAGCTGTACATTTCCACCCCAGACCACCCCAATGATGCCCTCGAAGTGATGTCCCAGTGTCTGGAGGCCGTGCGGGTCTGGATGGGGAGGAACAGGCTTCGGCTCAACCCTTCCAAGACCGAGTGGCTGTGGATGCCGGCGTCCTGGTATAGCCAGCTGGTGCCATCGCTGGCTATTGGGGACGAGTCACTGACCCCCACAGAGGGGGCTCGCAACTTGGGCGTCCTCCTGGACACACGGCTGTCTTTAGAAGAGCATATGACGGCCGTGGCCAGGGGGGCTTTTTATCAGGTTCGCCTGATACGCCAGTTGCGCCCCTTTCTGGATCGGGACTCCTTGTGCACAGTCACTCATGCCTTGGTTACGTCACGCCTGGACTACTGTAACGCTCTCTACATGGGGCTCCCCCTGAGGAGCACCCGGAGGCTCCAGCTGGTGCAGAATGCGGCCGCATGGGTGATTATGGGAGCGATGTGGCGCTCCCACGTAACACCTCTCCTGCGCGAGCTGCATTGGCTCCCGGTGGTCTTCTGGGTGCGCTTTAAGGTGTTGGTTCTCATCTTTAAAGCGCTCCATGGCTTAGGGCCAGGGTATTTGCGAGACCGCCTGCTGCTACCGACAACCTCCCACCGGCCAATACGCTCTCACAGAGAGGGCCTCCTCGGGGTGCCGTCGGTCAGGCAATGTCGGCTGGCGGCCCCCAGGGGGCGAGCCTTCTCTGTGGGGGCACCCGCCCTGTGGAATGAGCTGCCTCCCGGAATACGATTGATCCCGGACCTCCGGACCTTCCGTAAAGCCCTGAAGACGTTTTTATTTCATCAAGCCGGCCTAGCCTAAATGGTTTTTAACTGGGATTTTAAATTTTATGGATTTGGGGTTTTAAATTGGGTAGCCAATTATTTAATTCTTTTAATTATCTTAACTTTTGTATTTGTATGTTTTTTAATTTTGACTGTTCACCGCCCTGAGTCCCTTCTGGGAGAAGGGCGGTATACAAATTAAATTAATAAAAATAATAATAAAAATAAAAAATAAGATAGATAGGTCAATAGATGATAGATAGATGATAGATAAATAGATCAAGATAAATGATAGATAGATCAATAGATAATAGATCAATCAATAAATGATAGATAGAAAGATAGATAGATGGATAGATAGATAGATAGATAGATAGATAGATAGATAGATAGATAGATACCATAGATAGATAGATACTGTAGGTAGGTAGCTAGATAGCTCAATGGATGATAGATAGATAGATAGATAAAAAGATGAGAGATAGATATAGATAGTAGAAAAAGATAAGAGATAGATATATAGATAGATGATTTACAGATAGATATGAGAGAGAGATGATAGAGATTATAGATAATGATAGATAAATGATAAATGATAGATAGATAAAAAGATAGATGAGAGAGAGATAAGATAGCTAGATATCATAAATAGATAGATTAGATTTTATATACCTCTCCACAGTGCTTTACAACCCTCTCTAAGCAATTTACAGAGTCAAAATATTGCTGCCAATAATCCGGATCCTCATTTTACCGACCTCGGAAGGATGGAAGGCAGAGTCAACCCTGAGCTGGTCAGGATCAAACTGCTGGCCGTGGGCAGTGAATTTAACCTGCAGCACTGCATTCTTCTAACCACTGCATCACCACAGCTCAGTGGTTAGAGTCGCGCCCCCCCACCCCAGCTGCATTGCACGGAAGGCGTGTAATATGTAGTTGGGTCTCCCCCTGGAGGTTCCTGCCAGCATTTAGAAATGCACTGTACTCATTTTTAATTTATCAGGCCAGGATACCGAATCGCTGTCCCTCTGAGCGATCGTTTTGCAGGGAAGGCGCTATAATAATTCATAGCCTTGACAAGAACAAAATGGCCACCAAGGAGCCACAATTTCAAACACAATTGTAACAAGGCAGCTGTGTTCCTATAAATCAGGTCCCCAAAGAGATGCTGTCAGGTGGTTCATTGGATGAGGTAGACAACCATCTCATTCTTCTTCAAGCAGGGGTAGATTTAGTGTCGCCAAACTTTACCGGGTTTTCGTTTCCATCCAGGAGAACCAAACAGCGCTTTCGGGTAGAAAAGAGGGCCACGGTATGTGACTTGATCCCGCGAAGGATCTTTCCTGCTTCTTCCATCTGACAGAGGATAATCAAAGATAATGGAAAATGTTTACAGCGGAGGCATATAACATTTAACCTGAGGTATACAGGAGGAAATAGCTTTTTTCTTTCTCTCTTCATCTGATTTTTTTTTTTTTTCTGCTGCTTGAAAAGTAATACTGGAACTTCACTCAGATTTGAAATGCAGAAATACAGAAATGCACCACTCCAACTCTCAAAATTGGGAGGAAGAGGAGGAGGGGGAAGAAGAAAGAAGAAGGAGGAGGGGAGAGGGGAGGGGAAGGGAAGGGAAGGAAGAAGAGGAAGCAGAAGAGAAGGAGGAAAGAAAGAGAAGGAGATGGAGGAGGGGAGGGGGAGGAAGCAGAAAAAGGGGGAAGAAGGAGGAGAAGAAGAGGAGGAAGAAGAGGAGGAGGAGGAAAAAGAAGAAGCAAAGGGAAGAGGGAAGAGGAGGAGGAGGAGGAGGAAGAAGAAGAAGAAGAAGAAGAAGAAGAAGAAGAAGAAGAAGAAGAAGAAGAAGAAGAAGAAGAAGAAGAAGAAGAAGAAGAAGAAGAAGAAGAAGAAGAAGACAACGACTCCAGGTGATGTCAAACAGTCACATGCCAGTTAAAATAACATGTGCACAAGTCTCAAATGATTTTTTTTTAAAAAAAGGACTGAGTTCTGTGGCCACACCTACTGTAATTTGAAACAAAACACCTCATATGTTTTTCTGTGACAGAGCATCAACTCAACTGGTTTAGCTCAAGCCACTCAATAGCTGGAGAATTGTAAGGCCAGAAAAAAAGTTTATAGTGAAAGAGG
>JAKOOJ010000009.1:57500-181079 GCA_022577455.1 Arizona elegans | reverse complement strand
AGTGGGGGAGAGGGAGAGGGAGAGGGAGAGGGAGAGGGAGAGGAGAGGGAAGGAGGGAGAGGGAGGAGAGGGAAGAGAGAGAGGGAGGGAGAGGGGGAAGGAGGAGGGGAGTGGAAAAGAAGGAGAGGGAGAGGGAGAGGAGACAGAGGGGAGAGGGAAGGAAGGAGCGGAGAGAGAGAGGGAGTAGGAAGGAGAGGGAGAGGGGGAGGGAGAGAGAGGGGAAGGAGGAAGGAGAGGGAGAGAGAGTGAAAGGAAGGAGAGGGAGAGGGAAGAGAGAGAGAGAGAGAAGGAAGGAGGGAGAGGGAGAGAGAGGGAAGAGAGAGAGGGAGGGAGAGGGGGAAGGAGAGGGAGTGGAAAAGAAGGAGAGGGAGAGGGAGACAGAGGGAGAGGGAAGGAAGGAGGGAGAGAGAGAGGGAGTAGGAAGGAGAGGGAGAGGGGGAGGGAGAGAGAGGGGGAAGGAGGAAGAGAGGGAGAGAGAGAGGGAAGGAAGGAGGAGAGGAGAGAGGAGAGAGAGAAAAAAGGAGGGAGAGAAAGAGGGGAGGAAGAGAGAGAGAGGCAGGGAGAGGAGAAGGAGAGGGAGTGGAAAGGAAGGAGAGGGAGAGGGAGAGGGAGAGAGAGAGAAGGAAGGAGGGAGAGGGAGAGAGAGGGAGTAGGAAGGAGAGGGAGAGGGGGAGGGAGAGAGAGGGGGAAGGAGGAAGAGAGGGAGAGAGAGAGGGAAGGAAGGAGGAGAGAGAGGGAGAGAGAGAAAAAAGGAGGGAGAGAGAGGGGAGGAGAGAGAGAGAGGGAGGGAGAGGAGAAGGAGAGGGAGTGAAAAGGAAGGAGAGGGAGAGGGAGAGGGAGAGAGAGAGAAGGAAGGAGGGAGAGGGAGAGAGGGGAGAGAGAGAGAGGGAGGGAGAGGGGGAAGGAGAGGGAGTGGAAAAGAAGGAGAGGGAGAGGGAGAGGGAGACAGAGGGAGAGGGAAGGAAGGAGGGAGAGAGAGAGGGAGTAGGAAGGAGAGGGAGAGGGGGAGGGAGAGAGAGGGGGAAGGAGGAAGAGAGAGGGAGAGAGAGAGGGAAGGAAGGAGGAGAGAGAGGGGAGGGAGAGAGAGGGAGGGAGAGGAGAAGGAGAGGGAGTGAAAAGGAAGGAGAGGGAGAGGGAGAGGGAGAGAGAGAAGGAAGGAGGGAGAGGGAGAGAGAGGGAAGAGAGAGAGGGAGGGAGAGGGGGAAGGAGAGGGAGTGGAAAGGAAGGAGAGGGAGAGGGAGAGGGAGACAGAGGGAGAGGAAGGAAGGAGGGAGAGAGAGAGGGAGTAGAAGGAGAGGAAGAGGGGGAGGGAGAGAGAGGGGGAAGGAGGAAGAGAGAGGGAGAGAGAGAGGGAAGGAAGGAGGAGAGAGAGGGAGAGAGAGAAAAAAAGGAGGGAGAGAGAGAGGGGAGGGAGAGAGAGAGGGAGGGAGAGGAGAAGGAGAGGGAGTGAAAAGGAAGGAGAGGGAGAGGGAGAGAGAGAGAAGGAAGGAGGGAGAGGGAGAGAGGGGGAAGAGAGAGAGGGAGGGAGAGGGGGAAGGTGAGGGAGTGGAAAAGAAGGAGAGGGAGAGGGAGAGGGAGACAGAGGGAGAGGGAAGGAAGGAGGGAGAGAGAGAGGGAGTAGGAAGGAGAGGGAGAGGGGGAGGGAGAGAGAGGGGGAAGGAGGAAGAGAGAGGGAGAGAGAGAGGGAAGGAAGGAGGAGAGAGAGGGAGAGAGAGAAAAAGGAGGGAGAGAGAGAGAGGGGAGGAAGAGAGAGAGAGGGAGGGAGAGGAGAAGGAGAGGGAGTGAAAAGGAAGGAGAGGGAGAGGGAGAGGGAGAGAGAGAGAGAGAAGGAAGGAGGGAGAGGGAGAGGAGAGGGAAGAGAGAGAGAGGGAGGGAGAGGGGGAAGGAGAGGGAATGAAAGGAAGGAGAGGGAGAGGGAGAGGGAGAGAGAGAGAAGGAAGGAGGGAGAGGGAGAGAGAGGGAAGAGAGAGAGAGGGAGGGAGAGGAGAAGGAGAGGGAGTGAAAGGAAGGAGAGGGAGAGGGAGAGGGAGACAGAGGGAGAGGGAAGGAAGGAGGGAGAGAGAGAGGGAGTAGGAAGGAGAGGGAGAGGGGGAGGGAGAGAGAGAGGGGAAGGAGGAAGAGAGAGGGAGAGAGAGAGGGAAGGAAGGAGGAGAGAGAGGGAGAGAGAGAAAAAAGGAGGGAGAGAGAGAGAGGGGAGGAAGAGAGAGAGAGGGAGGGAGAGGAGAAGGAGAGGGAGTGAAAAGGAAGGAGAGGGAGAGGGAGAGGAGAGAGAGAGAGAGAAGGAAGGAGGGAGAGGGAGAGAGAGGGAAGAGAGAGAGAGGGAGGGAGAGGGGGAAGGAGAGGGAATTGAAAGGAAGGAGAGGGAGAGGGAGAGGGAGAGAGAGAGAAGGAAGGAGGGAGAGGGAGAGAGAGGGAAGAGAGAGAGAGGGAGGGAGAGGAGAAGGAGAGGGAGTGAAAAGGAAGGAGAGGGAGAGGGAGAGGGAGAGAGAGGGAAGAGAGAGAGAGGGAGGGAGAGGGGGAAGGAGAGGGAGTGGAAAGGAAGGAGAGGGAGAGGGAGAGTGAGAGAGAGAGAGAAAGGAAGGAGGGAGAGGGAGAACGTACAAAGAGGATGTTATAAAGATGTAAGATGTCTGGCTGCATGAAAAAAGGCACAGAAGGTGATGGATTTGACGGTAAAGGGAAAAGAAAGAAAAATGCGGGGTTCAAGGGGCTGCGTTGAGGTGGAACGATTTTGGCCGCAACGTCGAAGGCCTTGTGCTGCCTCCCCTTAGGAAGCTCTTTCTCTCCGACTTGCAGCTTTGCTCCAGGCTCCAGCCTTTCTCCTTAATTAAAGATTATACAGAAATAGGAGCGGCAATCATTTAACTCAAAAGGAGCAAAGAAATAAAGCTACTTGAGAGATTCTTTATAAGCCCTAATGCCACTTCTAGCAAAAAAAAAGGGTCTTGTTGATTCCCATTAGAATTACTTCTTATATCCCAATAAAACAGCAGCCTTTTGACACGGTAGTTAAAAGAAGGAGGAACTCTAATGAAAATGGTGCCCAGTCTGTGGAACAGGGTTGAATCAAAGACAGAAAGACACTCTACCCTGTTTCCACAACCATAGAGAAATATTGTTTATGTAAAGAGTTTTCTCTATTTTTTTTTTATTCCTTTATTTGATCTGTTTGTATCCTGCCTTTATTAGGTTTGCAAATAATTCAAAGAGGCAAATAGATCCGAAAACGGCTTCCTCCTCCTACTTTCTCCACCACCTCCACAACAACCCTGTGAGGTGGATTGGACTGAGAGAGTCCAAAGTCACCAGCTGGCTTCTATGGCTAAGGCGGTGCTAGAACTCACCGTCTCCTGGCGATTGGCCCAAAGTCATCCAGCCGGCTTTCATAACTAAGGCAGGACTAGAACTCACTGTCTCCTGGTGATTGGCCCAAGGTCACCCAGCTGGCTTCTATGGCTAAGGCAGTGCTAGAACTCACTGTCTCCTGGTGATTGGCCCATTATAATCCAGCTGGCTTTCATGCCTAAGGCAGTGCTAGAACTCACTGTCTCCTGGTGATTGGCCCATTATAATCCAGCTGGCTTTCATGCCTAAGGCAGTGCTAGAACTCACTGTCTCCTGGTGATTGGCCCATTATAATCCAGCTGGCGTTCATGCCTAAGGCAGTGCTAGAACTCACTGTCTCCTGGTGATTGGCCCATTATAATCCAGCTGGCTTTCATGCCTAAGGCAGTGCTAGAACTCACTGTCTCCTGGTGATTGGCCCATTATAATCCAGCTGGCTTTCATGCCTAAGGCAGTGCTAGAACTCACTGTCTCCTGGTGATTGGCCCATTATAATCCAGCTGGCTTTCATGCCTAAGGCAGTGCTAGAACTCACTGTCTCCTGGTGATTGGCCCATTATAATCCAGCTGGCTTTCATGCCTAAGGCAGTGCTAGAACTCACTGTCTCCTGGTGATTGGCCCATTATAATCCAGCTGGCTTTCATGCCTAAGGCAGTGCTAGAACTCACTGTCTCCTGGTGATTGGCCCATTATAATCCAGCTGGCTTTCATGCCTAAGGCAGTGCTAGAACTCACTGTCTCCTGGTGATTGGCCCATTATAATCCAGCTGGCTTTCATGCCTAAGGCAGTGCTAGAACTCACTGTCTCCTGGTGATTGGCCCATTATAATCCAGCTGCTTTCATGCCTAAGGCAGTGCTAGAACTCACTGTCTCCTGGTGATTGGCCCATTATAATCCAGCTGCTTTCATGCCTAAGGCAGTGCTAGAACTCACTGTCTCCTGGTGATTGGCCCAAGGTCACCTAGATGGCTTTCATAGCTAAAGCAGGACTATATTTTATCTTTATCTTTTATCTTTGATTTGATTTGTATACCGCCCTACTCCCGAAGGACTCAGGGCGGTGAACAGCCAACAATAAAATACATACATACAAAATTTAAAAAGCAGAAATAAAATCGAATTAAATAGTTTGGCCCAGACAGATTAAAACCCCAATCAATTTAAAACAAATTTAAACTTTGAGTATTAAAGATATTAAAAATATTAAAATATTAAAATTGTTTAAAAAGAGGGAGAAAGTTAGGCCAGGCCCGCCTGGTGAAATAAAAAGGTCTTTAGAGCACGGCGGAAGGTGCGCAGATCTGGGATCCTCCATATCTCCCAGGGGGAGCTCGTTCCAGATAGTAGGTGCCCCCACAGAGAAGGCTCTCCCCCTGGGGGCCACCAGTTGACATTGTTTGGCCGACAGCACCCGGAGGAGCCCCTCTGTATGAGAGCGTACCGGCTGGTGGGAGGCTATTGGTGGTAGTAGGCGGTCCCACAAATACCCAGGTCCTGAGCCATGGAGCGCTCTAAAGGTGGTGACCAAAATCTTGAAGTGCACCCGGAAGACCACCGGGAGCCAGTGCAGCTTGCGCAGGAGGGGTGTTACATGGGAGCGCCATGTCGCTCCCATTACCACCCGTGCGGCCGCACTCTGTGCCAGTTGGAGCCTCCGGGTGCTCCTCAAGGGGAGCCCCATGTAGAGAGTGTTACAATAGTCCAGGCAGGAGGTGACGAGGGCATGAGTGACCGTGCGTAAGGAGTCCCGATCCAGAAAGGGACGCAACTGGCGAATCAGGCGAACCTGATGAAAAATCCTCCTGGTCACGGCCGTCAAGTGCTCTTCTAAAGACAGCCGTGAATCCAGGAGGATGCCCAAGTTGTGCACCCTCTCCGTGGGGGCCAATGATTCGCCCCCAATAGTCAGTGATGGCACCAACTGACTATATCGGGACGTCGGAAACCACAGCCACTCGGTCTTGGATGGGTTAAGCCTGAGCCTGTTTCTCCCCATCCAGATCCATACGGCCTCCAGGCACCGGGACATCACTTCAAGGGCATCGTTGGGGTGGTCTGGGGTGGAGATGTACAGCTGGGTATCATCAGCGTACTGGTGGTACCTCACCCCAACATGACAAAGAGCTTCAATGGAAAGCTAGTGAAAAGAGCATGCTTCTTCTCCAGCACAGAACATTTTCGATCAAGACCCATGAAATGGGGACGCTCTGATTTCCTGCCACATCCTATAAGTAGATCAGTCTGACTTTCTGAAAATTGCCCCCTGGACATGACGCCAATTGGTCAAATAAGCAGAGGAAATCAGAGGATGCTTCTTTGGAAGGAGATCTTCACCAAGATGAACACGATCAAATGCTCTTAAGAACAAGACAATGACAAGAGAGACTCTCTCTCTCTTCCCCCATTTAGTCAATATTCAATTTGTTTTGGCACTCAGCAAAGCACTTGTAGTGAGGGAGGAGAGGGACATTCCTTCCTCCTCCTCCTCCTCCTCCTCTTCCTCTTCTTCTCCTCCTCCTCCTCCCCCCTCCTCCTTCTCCTCCCCAGCTGCTGCTTCTCCTCCTCCTCCTCCTCCCCTCCTCCTCCTCCTCCTCCTCCCCCTCCCTTTTCAAAAAAAACCTAATCCAGGCTAAGAGCATCCAAGTTAGAACTGGCTGCCATTAATATATACCTAGTATATGTGAATTTGCTGGGTCTTGATTAACCGAGCTGGATGAATACTCTCTAGGAAGCTTTCTATTTTCCCCCAGTCAATAAAAAAAACCTGTATTATTACTAAGAATAATCAGTATAATACACTGTGTGATGTGTATTTCCCTTCATTGTTTAAGCACTCTTGTTATTTTTTTGGGGGGGGAAAAGGAAATATTTTTTTATGCCTTCTTCTTAATCCTCAATTGTGATGTTTTGTTACCTACTGTAACTATCCTCCCTTGGAACATTTTCTTTTCCGTTATACAATATATTACAGATTTGGCCTTTCTAATTCTACTCTTAAGTGAACCACAACAGCTTTTGAAAAGCCTAGGAGCGAAGAGAAGGTATTCTTGTATCCCGATTTCTTAACGCTTTCTCTTTTTCTTAGTCAATTGCCACGGAAGACATGTTGACTAAGGAAATCTTGTCACTGGATGGCAGTAGAACTATAACAGAAATTTATTGAGGCACAGATACGGCACAGATGGATGTAGAGGAAAAGGGTCGCATTTATCTTCACTTGGATAACTTTGAAGAAGTCCAGAAAAGACCAGATTTCCAGAAGGGATCAATGCTGAATATATATTTACCTAGATGCTACAGCTAACGGACAACAAACTCTAAAGATGTCTTGTACATTTTTCTTACATGTGGTTGAACATTTAGCAATCTCTTTTTGCTGTCCATTTTAAAACGTATTTTTCAGGGAAAAATAATAATTTTGGGGGTTGGGTGGGATAGATGTACTCTTAGAATATCAAACCCTTTGTCAACTTGCAAAGCTTTCAAGTTGCCATGAGCAGGAGGGAGGGAGAACTGATAGAGCTGATTGATTTCCCTAACTGAAGTGCATTCCATACATTCTTCCTGACCGCAATCAGAAGGAGGGTGTTGGATTTCACAGCCAGCCAAAGGGGTTAATTGGAGAATGTGATTTATGACATGGCCAGAGAGGAGGGGAGAGACAGGGTCATAGGGGAACGTAAATCTACGTGGGATTAGTTCTAACTGCATCCGAATATTGCCGAAATGGTGCTCCTAATAAATGACTGTATTTCTTTTGAAGTTCGGCTCATGGCTCATGAATTAATTAGGGCATCTTTCGGAAACTTCACACCCTTGCTATTTTGAGGGGCCCTTGGTGCTCTCTGAGCTTGCTTCTTTTCCTGAAGACGTTTCATTACCCTAATATCTTGCACCTCTATAACTGTCTGGTTTGGCTCCGCAACCCAACAAGACAGACACAGACTTCAACGGATAGTTAGAACTGCGGAAAAAACAATGGCTACCAACCTGCCTTCCATTGAGGACCTGTATACTGCACGAGTCAAAAAGAAGGCTGAGAAAATATCTATAAACCCCTCGCATCCTGGACATAAACTGTTTCAACTCCTACCCTCAAAACAACGCTATGGAGCACTGCATACCAGAACAACTAGACACAAGAACAGTTTTTTCCCCCGAATGCCATCACTCTGATAAACAAATAATTAACAGAATAACAGAGTTGGAAGGGACCTTGGAGGTCTTCTAGTCCAGCTCCCTGCTCAAGCAGGAGAACCTATACCAGGAGTCAGCAACCTGCGGCTCTGGAGCTGCATGTGGCTCTTTCACCCCTCTGCTGCGGCTCCCTGTCACTCAAAATATGCGTCACAACCGCCAATGAGCGACACCCGCCGGCACATGATTTATTGAGCTTTTCAACCCCCGGTAGGCCAACTATGGATAAACCCAAGAAAAGAAAAGTTAAGAAGAAAACAGAATGTTTAATTCAACTACATATGCTAGTTTTGTGGCCGCTCAAGAAATAGTCAGGCACGGGAAGGGTTTTGTGGCTCCCGGTGTTTTCTTTTCTGGCTCTTTGACTGTTTAAGGTTGCAGACCCCTGATCTATACCATCTCAAACAAGTGGCTGTCCAGTCTCTTCTTAAAAACCTCCACTGATGGAGCACCCACAACTTCTGGAGGCCAGCTGTTCCACTGGTTAATTGTCCTCACTGTTAGGAAGTTTCCCCTTAATTCCAGATTGCTTCTTTCTTTGATTAGTTTCCAACTGTTGTTTCTTGTCCTGCCTTCTGGTGCTTTGGAGAATAAATTGACCCCCCCTCCTCTTTGTGGCAACCCCTCAAATACTGGAAGACTGTTATCATGTCATCCCTAGTCCTTCTTTTCTCTAGACTAGCCAAACCCAAATCCTGTAACCATTCTTCATATGTTTTCATCTCCAGGCCTTTAATCATTCTGGTTGCTCTTCTCTGCAGTTTCTAAGTCATTATTGTTCTGTCCCCAACCACACGCACACACACCAACAGACGTTCAGGAGTTAAAGACCAAACCAGCCGGCAAAATCCTTTTCCTTATGATAACGGAACTTGGCAACAACCTAGTGGCTGCCTGCCAAGAGTTTATTATTTACGAAGAGGAGAGATAACTTCTCCCCACTTCTGATACATCAAAGGAAATCAGCTCAATAATTACGGAGTTAATCAAGTCCAGAGATAATCCAGCAAAGTCTATAGCAAAAGTCCGGCAATGCAGAATGGCGTGGAAGCTTTCAGCTTTTTTTGTCACAAGGTTTGACTGGCTACCACGCTCCCTTTTATATCCTGTGGGGTGTGGTCCAGTGACTCAGCCTAATCTCGGGCACGCCTTTTCTTCTGTTGCACGCGCTTATCTCTGTGACGCTGGCGTGGATCCAGCCAAGACTCATTACCCTCATCACTGTCCATCTGTGGCTGCGTGGACGTGCTTGGCCCCGGCCCTATCTCTTGCTCTTCGGCAGACACCGAAGGCATTGCCAGAGAGGAGGGTCCTGGAGAGGGAGGCCTTGCCAACTCCTCTCCTTCACTCTCGGAGTCCTCTCCTGCCGATGACACAGGCTCAGGTAACGGAGCCACGACAATTATGATTCTAATTTATTATGTGACTGAAATTTAGAGGCAACCTATCTCCCATTTTCAGTGGTTTGGGAAATAACAACCAGACTTGTTAGTATGCCAGAGGCATATAGGGGACTGTTCCGATAGCCAGATGCAAGAAAACAATTAATACTAAAGGAATGTGGGTTAATTAAAACTTGTCCACTTTGGAGAATCGATTTTCAGTCTTGCGACATGCAACAGCCTTCAGATCGGGCTACCTAATTATCCGTCTTAGCAGCGTTGGAAGAAATTGTCCATCTGGGTTCAGTTCCAAGTGGGGAGAAAGATACTGGAAACATGGAAGCTGTTTGGAAAGATGGTTTAATGGTGGACAGGACCACATGGGTTTGTGGTCCTGGGCAAAAAGAAGCACATGGGTGAGAGAGAGAAAGATTTATACCCTCTCTTGGGCTTTGAACTTGCTTCCTGTTCCTGTGAAAGAAATGTATTCTGATTGGTTGTCAGATTCGGAGCTTGGGGAGAGCAAAAATGACCCCCTCACCATGGTGCAGGAGGCCGAGTAGGCCACGCCCACCATGGCCATGCCCACTGAGCAACCGGGCAGAGAACCGGTTGCTAAAATTTTTGAATCGCATCCCTGCTCCAAGGTCTCTTCCAGACCTATGGTTATAAGAGACTGTGCCATTTTGGGTGTGTGTGTGAGAGAGAGAACGCTAGATCCGAATCACGTCTAATTGATGATATTCGGAGCGGTGCCTTTTGACAGTTGCCATGTTGTGCTTTTCCCAAAGTTTTCCCTTTCTTTGCAGCCTTCCTGGATTGCCTCTTCGCCGGGGGATACAGGTAGGTAGATAAGTCGGTTTGGAGTTCCCAAACAGTTTAGCGGCTTGTCTGTTTCTCTCCGGGGCCAAGTTAGCAGAGTTAATTACAAAGTACGAAAGATCAAAATATGATATCGCCATAGATCTTCCTTAATTACATGTTTACCTGGCTGCTTCTAGGTTTGTGTCAGCTTGGGACCTCCTGAGAATTGAGGATATTGAACCAGAGTGTCAGTTTATCAGTGCTATTAAGGCTTCATGTGGTTATCTCTTTTATACAGTAGTGGCCAAAATTGTGGAAACCTTTTGGGGAAAGTATTTTTTTTTTAAAATTTGATTTATATGCCGCCCTTCTCCAGAGACTCAGGGCGGCTTACAATGCGTTAAGCAATAGCCTTCATACTTTTGTATATTTATACAAAGTCAGCTTATTGCCCCCACAAACTGGGTCCTCATTTTACCTACCTTAGAAAGGATGGAAGGCTGAGTCAACCTTGAGCTTGGTGAGATTCGAACTTACTTTAATTGCAGACAGCTGGTGTTAATCACAATGCTATCAGTCTGCTGAGCCACCAGGCTCATTTTTGAGGTTTGATGGCTAATAACATCACTTTTTTGGGGGGAGTTTCAAGATACTCCTATTCCATTGCTGGAATGGCCTGGGAATAGCCCAGACCTTAACCCAATTGAAATTCTATGGAGCCGACTAAAGAAACTTGTTAGTCAGAAGCGACCCAGCAATAAAACCCAGTTAATAGAAGCCATCATTCCATTTTGGTTTCACATGATAACAGCTGCAGAAGTAAAAGATTTGGTTCACTCCATGGGAAGACTTTGTAAGGCCGTCATTCATGGTAAAGGTTACCCAACTAAGTATTAACTGACATGATAATTTCCAGTGGTGAAATCTAAAATTTGTTACTACTGGTTCTGTGGGCGTGGCTTTGTGGGGGGGGTGTAATGTGTCTGGGTGGGCGTGGCCAATTTTTAAAAAAACTTTTAAAACCATTTTTTCTACAACCTCTTCGGCGAAGAGGTAGGGAGGATACAGGCAGGGAGGATACATGAGATGAGGGTGTGGCTAACTGATGACGCCTTATAAGGCCGAAATAGATCTATCTTAGTGTCCCAATGGGCAGCAAAGGGTCTGCTGGCTGCCTGAAAGAGAGAGAGGAAAAAAAAAAAAAGCCCAGAAACTAGTGAATTATGATTTCACTGAACTAGGGCTGCATAACATCTTGGTTTATGTAGGTAGAACCTGGCTAAACAGAAAGACACATAAAACCTACGAAAAAGAAAGAAAAACGTGTATATATATATATATCGAGATAGAAAAACGCCCACACAGCATGAACAAACGAGACGATACCTCCCGCCTACCAGCCATTTGGAAACCCGCCCTTATTGACAAACGAGTCCCTAACACGACGAATGACACCAGCCCCACACTCACGAGAGCCACACAGGATGTCACCACCACACATCCACGCAGAAAGCAGACTCAAACCCACACTGATAATGAGCCACGACCAAGGACCAGAAGCCAGACTGCAGCTGCATCATTAGCCACTTTAAACCTCTCCAATCCATACATGAAGCAGACTGACACCCATCATGAAGAGCTCGCACGGCCACAAACACGAAGCCAAACAACAACAACGCAGCTCACCAGCTCAAATCCCCCTGCAACTCAGATTAAGCTGAGCACAACCAAGCCCCCACCCAAACAGAACACACCCCCAGCCAATCAGAGCACAGCCAAGCCCCTAACCAATCAGAACACCTCCACCCAATCAGAACACAGCCAAGTTCCCACCCAATCAGCTCACACCCCCACTAGCAGTTAAAAGGAAGAGACAGCTGCGATCTCACATTGCTCCTGGAAGCACGAAGCCGAGAACACCAGCCTGAAGATGACGAATGAGACTTCGTCGAAACGTCGCCAAGACACTTCCAATTTTACGTGGGAGAAGACCCGAATAACCAAAGACCTACATACAAACACCCGCGAAAACCTGAGAAAACATATATATATATATATATATATATATATATATATATATATATATATATATATATATATATATATATATATATATATATATATATATATATATATATATGTAGGTCTTTGGTTATTCGGGTCTTCTCCCACGTAAAATTGGAAGTGTCTTGGCGACGTTTCGACGAAGTCTCATTCGTCATCTTCAGGCTGGTGTTCTCGGCTTCGTGCTTCCAGGAGCAATGTGAGATCGTAGCTGTCTCTTCCTTTTAACTGCTAGTGGGGGTGTGAGCTGATTGGGTGGGAACTTGGCTGTGTTCTGATTGGGTGGAGGTGTGTTCTGATTGGTTAGGGGCTCGGCTGTGCTCTGATTGGATGGGGGGTTGGTTGTGCTCTGATTGGCTGGGGGTGTGTTCTGTTTGGGTGGGGGCTTGGTTGTGCTCAGCTTAGTCTGAGTTGCAGGGGGATTTGAGCTGGTGAGCTGCGTTGTTGTTGTTTGGCTTCGTGTTTGTGGCCGTGCGAGCTCTTCATGGTGGGTGTCAGTCTGCTTCATGTATGGATTGGAGAGGTTTAAAGTGGCTAATGATGCAGCTGCAGTCTGGCTTCTGGTCCTTGGTCGTGGCTCATTATCAGTGTGGGTTTGAGTCTGCTTTCTGCGTGGATGTGTGGTGGTGACATCCTGTGTGGCTCTCGTGAGTGTGGGTCTGGTGTCATTCGTCGTGTTAGGGACCCGTTTGTCAATAAGGGCGGGTTTCCAAATGGCTGGTAGGCGGGAGGTATCGTCTCGTTTGTTCATGCTGTGTGGGCGTTTTTCTATCTCGATGGCTTCTCTGATTATTCTGTTGTTAAAGTGTTCAGTTTTGGCGATAGTTCTGGTCTTTTTAAAGTCAATATCATGTCCTGTGGCTTTAAGGTGTTGGACCAGGGAAGAAGTGGGTTCTTCTTTTCTGACTGAGTTCTTGTGTTCTTCTATGCGTGCACTTATTCGTCTGTTGGTTTGTCCGATGTATGTGGTGGGGCAGGCGGTGCATGGGATTTCATATACTCCTTGATTTTCTAACTCTATTTTGTCTTTGGGGTTCCTTAGGATGGTGGATATTTTTCGGTTTGTGCAGAATGCTGTCTTGATGTTATGTTTGTGGAGGATTTTGCTTATTCTGTCTGTGGTGCCTTTTATGTATGGGAGGAGGGCTTTGCCGTTTTCTTGTTCTGTGTCTTGGATTTTAGTGGGGGTTTCTTTTTGGATTAGGTTGGTGATCTTATTTCTTTGGAATCCATTGGATGTTAGTACGTTAGTGAGGGTGTGTAGTTCGGTTTTTAGGTGTTGTTCGTCAGCTAAGCGTTTTGTTCTGGAAATGAGTGTCTTGGCTACAGAGTTGATCTGGGCAGGGTGGTGGTGTGAGAGTGCGTGCAGATAGCGGTTTGTGTGTGTTTTCTTCTGGTAGATAGTGTGTCCTAGGGAGCCATTGGATTTTCTGTAGACTAAGACATCCAGGAAGGGAAGTTGGTTGTTCGCTTCTGTTTCCATGGTGAACTGTATTTTGGGGTGTAGGCTGTTGAGGTGTGTGAGGAAGTTGTCCAGTTTTTCTTTCCCATGTGGCCAGATTATGAAGGTGTCGTCCACATATCTGAGCCAGAGTTTGGGTTTATGATCAGATTTTTCTAGAGCTTGGGTTTCAAAATATTCCATATAGAGGTTGGCAATGACAGGTGAGAGGGGTGATCCCATGGGTGCTCCTTCTGTTTGTTTGTATTTCTGTCCATTATAGATGAAGTATGTGTTGGATAGGCAGTGGTTGGTCAGATCTAAGATGTGCTTGGGGGGGTTATATTTGTTTTGGATAACTGTCAAGGCTTCTTTGATTGGTACTTGGGTGAAGAGGGATATGACATCAAAGCTCACGAGTAGGTCACTGGGCTGTAAGTTTTGTTGCTTTATGATGTCTATGAACTGGAATGAGTTTTTTACGTATGAGGTGATGGATTCTGCATAGGGCTGTAGTTGTTTGGCGAGAAATTTGGCTAGGTTTTGTAGAGGTGAGCCTATGGAGCTGACTATGGGTCTAAGTGGGGTTCCTTCTTTGTGTATCTTGGGGAGACCATAAAGCTTAGGGCATCTGGATGATTTCTCTCTGGGAATGATTCTTTGCTGAATCTCTTCGCTGATGGGGGAGGCTTTTATTTTGGATCTGGTGGTTTTTTCCAGGTAGGTGGTGGGGTCTGTGTTTAGGGGTTTGTATATGGAGTCTTGGAGTAGGTTGTTTAATTTGGTTTGGTAGTCAGATGTGTTCATAACCACCGTGGCATTGCCCTTGTCTGCTGGTAGGATTATTATGCTGGTGTCTTCTTTCAGGTTAAGTAGTGCTGTCTGTTCCTCTTTGGGTAAGTTACTTTTGGGTGGCTTGCTGGTGCAGAGGATGTTGGTGATTTCGAGTCTGATTCTGTTTGCATCGTCGGGGTTGATTTTGGTCAGGCTGGTTTCAACTCCGCATATAATGGTTTCAGTGGGGATGCTTTTGGGAGCGACTGCAAAGTTGAATCCTTTGGAAAGGACATTGGTTTCGGCTTTGGTGAGGATCCTATCTGAGATGTTATGCACTGTTTGTTTCATGTGTGGCTGTGAGGGTGGAGGGGATTGTTTCTGGCGTTCTTGTAGTCTTCGGAATTTGTTGGTGTGTGTGTCTGTCTTGAGGGTGGTCTGTGTTTCGGCTCTCCAGACGGCAAGTTGTTTGGATTTGTCCCAAAGTGCGGGGTGGATCTTGTTGCTGAGTTTGAGGTGAAGTGTGAGGAGATCCTTGTTGATTCGGTCTAGGAAGAATCTTTTTCTGTGGAGTTCATTTCTGATTAGGGCTAGTTCTGTTCTTTTCAGAATGCGTTTGGTGGCTGCAGAGTTGGAGTGGAATTTCA
This sequence comes from Arizona elegans, assembly GCA_022577455.1. Taxonomy (NCBI): domain Eukaryota; kingdom Metazoa; phylum Chordata; class Lepidosauria; order Squamata; family Colubridae; genus Arizona; species Arizona elegans. Next base: position 166,423 of record JAKOOJ010000009.1, on the reverse strand, counting down.
GTTGGAAACCTGTGGGGATTAAATTTTGATCTCGGCAGTTGCGTAGGAATGCACAACCAACCCCCCATCCAATCAGAGCACAGCCGAGCCCCTAACCAATCAGAACACACCTCCACCCAATCAGAACACAGCCAAGTTCCCACCCAATCAGCTCACACCCCCACTAGCAGTTAAAAGGAAGAGACAGCTACGATCTCACATTGCTCCTGGAAGCACGAAGCCGAGAACACCAGCCTGAAGATGACGAATGAGACTTCGTCGAAACGTCGCCAAGACACTTCCAATTTTACGTGGGAGAAGACCCGAATAACCAAAGACCTACATACAAACACCCGCGAAAACCTGAGAAAACATATATATATATATATATATATGTTTTTCTTTTAGCCAGGTTTTTCCTACATAACCAAGGTTTTTCTGCAGCCCTAGCTCAGTGGAGTCACATCCACTCGATTCTGGGCTTTTTTCTTCTGGCAGCCAGCAAGCCCTGTGCTGCCTGGTGAGAGACTTATATAGATTTATTTCTGGCTCGTTAGCCATCATCAGTAAGCCACACCCACATCTCATGTATCCTCCCTGTAAAGGTACAATATCTATCCTTCTCTTCGTAGGATTTATGTGTGTTTTTCACTATTTGTGGTGTGAAGATGCTGGAAGAAGGCAATCCTGTAGCTTTCCAGGTGCTCACTGAATCTATTACTCCCCATTTGTCCATGTTAGTCATCGCAGCTTGCCTGCTTTCTCCACATCCCTTTATTTTTGAAGTGCGCTATCTTTTGAACAACTAAAGAAAGAAAGCTGAATTGTAAAGAAACACACACAGACACACACACATACAAAGGAATGATTTGCCCGCCTGCTGTTTTCACAACAATTTGGTCAATTTGATGGGTGCGTATGGAGACAAACACAGACAAACCAAGGTATTTGCAACTGTTTGTTGGAAAGAATTCACGGGAATAAATGCCGGCAGAGAAACTGCTGGAGGCCATCATCACCTCCAAGTAGGACAGCAGCACAACCGTAACACAAACACACACAGAGACACAGACATACATAGACACAGAGACAGACAGCAGAGGTGGGATTTGCAAAAATCAAATCCAGAAGCACACACAATTCACTGATAACTGATTCAGCTGGACTCATTAACTTCTTTATACACGTAATAACAGATGAAGTATTTACAATGCCAATAGTTGATTCTTCTTCAACATAGTAGCAGTTGCAACACAAGGAAGGAGAGAACAGTTAGTTTCATTTTCAGCAGAGCAGACAGCATGCACAGACTGCTTTCAGTTTCTCTTTCTCAGCACAGAATCAGAAGCTGCAGACTAAGACACACGCCCTGTCTCCAATCTGTCTCAGCTCCCAATTGGCTGACTTAGTTGCTATGCCTATTCATTGGCTGACCTTGTTATCATGTCCTTCCGGTCATGAATATTCTGACAGGATTGACATACTTATACCTACCAGCACCAAAAATGTGAGTGTGGGTGCATGCACACTCGCTTCACATGTGCACCTTCCATGCATGCGCACGGCCTTTTGTGCAGGCGCTTGCTCATGCGTGTGGCTTGCACGCATGCGCGCAGCTTTAAAAAGTGGCTAAATAGGATGGCATAGCGCCGGGTCATATGGACGGGTGGGTGCTTGGCAACTGATTATGTTTGTGACGATTGCCGTGTCTCCCTTCTGATCCTCTTTTGTGACCTTCTAACAAGCAAAGTCCGGGTGGGGTGGGAGGGGGAGATTCCCTTAACGGCCATGTGACTAACTTAACACCTGCAGCAGTTCACTTAATGACAGTGGCAAGAATGTAAAATGGGGTATAAAACCCACTGATAAATATCTCGCTTAGAACACAGAAATTTTGGGGGTTATTTATTTATTTATTTTATTTATTTATATTTGAATTCATATACCGCCCTTCTCCCCCTAGGGACTCATTATACATTATACCCGTGATGGCGAGCCTATGGCACGCGTGCCACAGGTGACACACGGAGCCATATCTGTGGGCATGCCCTAGCTCAGCTCCAGCGCACATTCACATGCAGGCCAGCTGATTTTCGGGCTTTCCGGGCCCACTGGAAGTCAGGAAATGGGCTGTTTTCAGCCTCCAGAGGGCCTCTGGTGAGTGTTGTGGCCCCACCCTTTGAGCCTGTCCCATCGGAGGAAGAAAGCTCCGAGCATGAGGAAGAGGAGTTAGCCAGGCCTCCCTCTCCAGGCCCCTCCCCTCTGGCACTGCCTCAGGTGCCGGCCGAGGGAGAGGAGATTAGCAGGGAGACAGGTGGCTCGGATGAGAGCGAGGGAGAGACATCATTCCTGGACGCACGCCTCCGAAGGCATGATAAACGATTGCAGCAGCTCAGGAGGCGTGCTAGGGATTAGAACTGAGTCACTGGACCACACCCCAGAGACTATATAATAGAGGGTGGTGGCCAGTGATCCCTGTGATGAACAAAATTAAACCTTGGATAGTCACTAAAGCCTCGTCCGGAAACTGCTGAGAGAAATATTATTCTGATTGGACTTTTGTACGCTAAGTATCTTATCTTTCTGTTTTGTGGAAATAAACGTACTTGGCAGATGGTGTGTAAATCGCTGCCAAGTTGGAGATAAAGACCTGGGTGTGTGCCAAAGTGTTTCCTTAACCCTCGGCTGGCTGTGTTTGTGTGTGTGTGTGGACGGGGACAGATCAGTGGGGTTGGGGAAGGCTGTTTTTGCCCTCCCCAGGCTCCTAGAAAGGCTCTGGAGCCTGGGGAGGGCGAAAAACGGGCCTTCCGATCCCACTGTGCCATCGTGTGCCAATAGCAGGGAGAGCGCGGGGGGGTCGCATGCACATGCACGGTGGGGCAGGGTGCACTGAATTATGGGTGTGGGCACATACATGCGCGGCACCCCTGCGCTCCCCCCGCTTTTGGCACGCGATGGCAAAAAGGTTAGCCATCACTGCATTATACATTATACATTGAGGGCTTACCTGCCACAGAATTAGGAAATAGTTCGTAGAAAATTGTAGCACGGTATAGAGGGAGGAAGAGAATAGCTATGGAGATGCTCAGTCATCCAGGTCATGGTTGACCCAAAGGTGCTTTTTCAAGAGACCACTGGACTTTCCTGTTTTTTCTTTGAAGACCTTTCACTTCTCATCCAAGAAGCCTGACTAGGTGGCTCAGTGCCTAAGACACTGAGCTTGTCGATTAGAAAGGTCGGCAGTTCAGCAGTTTGAATTCCTAGTATTCAAATCTTCTGCCTGAGCAGGGCAGACGTGAAATCCAGAAGGTTCTGACAGGTTCTGGAGAACCAGTAGCGGAAATTTTGAGTAGTTCGGAGAACCGGCAAATACCACCTCTGGCTGGTCCCAGAGTGGGGTGGGAATGGGGATTTTGCAATATCCTTCCCCTGCCATGCCCAACAAGCCACACTATGCCCACCAAGCTATGCCCACAGAACTGGTCTGTCAAGTTTCGTGGTCGTCTCGAATAAAATGTATTTCAAACAAAATCTTTGAAGAAAAAACTCCTTTTTATTGAGCACGACACCCTAATCTGACTCCAACCTGCATTTCAACCTGCATTTACTCTAGTGCTGACATGGTAGCAAAAAATTTTGAATTCCACCACTGGAGCATGGGGTTGGACTACATGACCTCCAAGGTCCCTTCCAATCCTGTTACTGTTAAAAGCTTCTTCAGCTCTTCAGGAAGAGAAAAAACGACTGTTGTTTCTCTCCAGGAGGTCGGTAAGAAAGAGAGAGAATATTTTCTCCGGAAGCTTCTGAAACCCAATTCACGTTAAAAAATATGCCTATGGAACTGGCGTTAATAGTAACAGAAGTTTCGCCGATGCACTGTAGACCGTCATGCTGAACTCGGGCCTTGAAATGGGTTTTCGTTTTAGCCTCTCGTGTGACCTTCCCAGATGCACCTGCCATAAAACATAGGTCAAAGTAGAGCCTCTCGTGTTTATCAAACATCTGCTAAATTGTTGCAGGTTAATGATCCAGTGGGGAGCGGTGGGTGTCAGGTGGCCATTTTAACATATGCCTGAGGATGGCCTTCGTTGCCCCCGATTGCCACTGTTAAGGATATTGTTGTGTTACTAGCCAGCAGAGTAAGTTAGGGAAGGAATCAGCGGTGACATCTAGCCGGATCTACCCGGCTCGCACGAACTGGTAGCGCCGGCGGCAGGATGCTCCACCACCTACTAGGACATCATTATGTCCCATTTTTGACCTTCTGCACATGCACAGAAGAGGCACATGCACTCTCCCATTCCCAAACCGGTAGCAAAGGTAAGTGGATTTCACCGCTGGAAGGGATCTGTTTCTTGATTTAAAAATAGGAATGGGAAAGATAAACTTAGAGAAGGCCAGAGCACCTGTTCTTGATGTTTTAATATTCATGAAGAAGTGGGAAAAAAAAAACAGAATTCAACGTGCACCCCCACCTTTTTTTTGATGCCAAATTAAGGCATTCTGGTTTTAGAAAACTGGAGACAAGATGCTAAAATGAGATGGGAGGAGGGGGGGGGGGGGTGTCATAGGTTGCTAACCTCTGTTGTAGCTGTCTTATAATTGCCCTGGGCTTATTTTCCTGAATTCAGATTTTTAAAAATGTGCGTGTGCATTTATACTGGGTGATTAACCCCAAAAAATAATAATAAAAAAAATTCGGGTACCTCTACTCATTAAAAGGCCTTCTTCAATTACTGGAACTGCTGTTGTGAAACAGATGTGCCATAAATTGAATGCGAAGGCCATAATTAATAGTTAGCAAAAAGGAGGCCGCTTACTGCAGACTAAAATTCCATTTTGTGTAAAATACTGTACAAACAATAAAAATATAAGCAGGCTTTTGCTTCAATGGGTTTATGATCCAAATCCGTGCTTCCCATCAGCACTTTCTCATCCCGAGAAAGGAAGGGCAGAAAGGAAGGGTAGTTAGAAATCTCAAAGGGACTGTTTTTTTTATTTGAAAGGCAGCTGGACTTTGTTGGGGTTTCTTCTTTTTTTTTAAAAAAAGTTTTTTATTGTTTTTTAAAACGTAAACATAAAATGTATCTTTTCCAAAACGAAGCATTGATCCGGTCACAGGTTGATACAAATCACTAATAAATCTTAATTTTCAATTAACACAACTTAACATTTTCCTCGGTTATTTCCCTCAATTCTATCCATTTAACTATGCCATTATCCCCCAAAACCTGTTACTTAAATCTTAAATCCTAACCAAATATCATTCCATTTTTCTCTTTCTTTTGCTTAGATGGATACATTTTCAAAATATAAATCCTGACAGTTGTTATAAACATTCAAGAGATATTTAATTCCAACATAAACATTTTCTTTTTACTATAGAACTCAACCTTATCATCTTTGTTTCTATTGTTAAGCCCAATTTATTCATTTCATTTTTATTGTTAATCTTAACATGCTCCTCCTTATTTTGGCTATCCTACCTCATTTTTCTTTATTGTTTGTTTTATTTGTTTTATTTTATTTGTATACCGCCCTACTCCCGAAGGACTCAGGGCGGTGAACAGCCACAAGATAAACACACATTAGTACAAAATTTAAAACAGAATAAAACTGAATTAAATAATTTGGCTGAAGACCGATTTAAAACACCCCAATAAATTACCCCAATAAATTACAACCAATTTAAAATTTGTATTTTAAAAGGAAAAAAGGGAAAAAAAATTAGGCCAGGCCATTGTTAAACCAATCATTTTTATTTCTTGGCTGTTAAACACAGCATATCTATTTTTATTTTTTGCTGTTAAACACAGCATAACTATTTTTATTTCTTGGCTGTTAAACACAGCATAACTATTTTTATTTTTGGCTGTTAAACACAGCATAACTATTTTTATTTTTGGCTGTTAAACACAGCATAGTCATTTTTATTTTCGGGGTTTTTCTTCTTGAAGACGTTTTGCTTCTCATCAAAGAAGGTTCTTCAGTTCTCAGGAGCAAAAGGTCTTCGAATTAAAAACAAGAAAGCCCAGTTGCCTTTGGGAAAAAAGCACCTTTGGGACAACCATGACCTGGATGACTGAGAATTTCCATGGAAGTTGCTTAGGAACCTTGTTCAATCTCTGCAGGGAGGTTGAACTTGCCATGGTCTAATGGACAGTTCTTAACCCTATCTAGCTGTCAGGCACAAACAATCGCAGCCAAGGGTGGGATTCAGCCAGTTCTGTCCAGTTCAGGCGAACTGGTAGCGCCGACTGTGGTAGACCCCGCCCATCTGCCCAGATGTAATGCTGTCCTTATTTAGCCACATTTTGGAGGCTGTGCGCATACGTGGGAGGCACGTGAGAGAGCAAAGAGCATGCGTGGAAGGCAGTGCGTGCGAGCGAAGTGAGCGGGTGCACTCACATTTATGAACCAGTAGGGAAAGTAAGTAAATCCCACCTCTGATCACAACCACTTGTGAAAAGGCCCAAATATATATTCTATCGTTGATCACCTCTATTACAAGAATCTCACCAGACCGTCTGCTTTTCCCTTGGGAAATGGCAGATATAGACCTAAGGTTTTGACCTCAGATTCTTTCCTCCATTGAATTGACTTCAAACTGGAACCCTTTCCCCTTCAGACGGTGGCCCCACTTCACTAGCTGATGCTGGTGATGGCTATGAAGGTAGGAATGACTGGGAGAAAAATCCTGATTAGTCCAGAGTTCTACCTTATATGGCATTCAGCATTGCTTGAATACCAATGGCATTGACAAAATAACCATCAGTCAACTGCGTAAGGCAGCTTTACTATTGGGCTTAGGGATAAGGTCAGCTCATGAGACCAAAAATCTGTGGTAGATCAGTGAGGAGAAACCTGTGGCTGTTTTGAGGATCAAAGGTTCCTAATTTTCTTTTTGATAATGATGATGGGGAGTTGGATGGACAGGAAGGAGGAAGAGGAGAGAAGGAGACAGAGGGAGGAGGAAGAGGAGATGATGGGGATGGAGATGCAGATGGAGAAAGAGATGGAGGAGATGGAGATGGAAAAAGAGGAGGAGGTGGAGAAGATGATAGAGATGGAAAAATAGAAGGAGATAGAAGGAGGAGATGGAGAAAGAGGAGGAGATGGTGGCAATGGAGATGGAAAAAGAGGAGAAGGAGATGGAGGAGATGGTGATGGTGGTGGAGATGGAAAAAGAGGAGGAAGAGGTAAAAGGAGGAGATGGAGATACAAGGAGGAGATGGAGAAGGTGGAGATGAAGAAAGGAGAAGAAGGAAGAGGAAGAGATGGTGGTGATGGACATGGAAAAAGAGGTGGAGACAGGAGGAGGTGGAGGAGATGGAAAAGAGAAGAAAGAGAAGGAGGAGATGATGCAGAAGGAAGAGGAGGAGGAGATGATGGTGATGGAGAAAGAGATGGTGAAAGAGATGGCGGAAATAGAGGAGAAGATGGAAAAGGAGGAGGAGGTAGAGGAGGTGATGGCGACAGAGATGGAAAAAGAGAAGGAGATAAAAGGAAGAGATGGAGAACGAGATGGAGATGGAGAAAGAGGAGAAGGAGAAGGAAGAGGAGGAAGAGATGATGGTGATGGACATGGAAAAAGAGGTGGAGACAGGAGGAGGTAGAGGAGATGGAAAAGAGAAGAAAGAAAAGGAGGAGATGATGCAGAAGGAAGAGGAGGAGGAGATGATGGTGATGGGGAAAGAGATGGAGGAAGAGATGGAGGAAATAGAGGAGAAGATGGAAAAGGAGGAGGAGGTGGAGGAGATGATGGCGACAGAGATGGAAAAAGGGGAGAAAGAGAGAAGGAGGAGATACAAAGAGGAGATGGAGAAGGAGGAGATGGAGAAAGAGGAGGAGGAGGAGGAGGAGGAGAAAAAGATGATGGTAATGGCAATGGCAAAAGGAGGAGGAGGAGGAGATGGAAGAGATGATGGTGATGGACATGGAAAAAGAGGAGGAGATACAAGGAGGAGGTCGAGAAAGAGGAGGAAGAGGAGGAGAAGGAAAAAGGGATAAAGGAGAAAGAGAGCCAAGTATTTCCGTGACCAAACAAACGGTGGAAAAGAATGATGAGGAAAGTAAGGGCCGAGGCTATGCGAAGAACACAATTTCCCACATTATTTCCAAGTGACCAGTGGGATGATGAACAAATGCACATAATTGGACAGGACAGCCTTTGGCAATTTCTCTAGCCTTTTATATGCAGGCAGATCCTCCTCAGTTTCTCTCCACAGGGCGTGTGAATGTGTCTCGGGGATTGCAGGAGAGGAAAAGAAATATCGGGGCTCCTCTGTCCTAAACAGTTATTTCTAAATTTGCCAGGGGGAAGGACTGTCCTCCGTTATCTTTATAACTTGGGGTGCTGCCGTGTCTGTTTGCTTTAGAGGGGATTTGAGTCATACTTAATTGGCAAACAGCCGCACTGTGCTGAGGCTAAAGCAGCTGGCAGATCCCCAACACAAGAGGGACTCAGAGATGATAACGTTGAATCAGAATAGAGCTGGAAGGGACCTTGGAGGTCTTCTAGTCCAGCCCCCTGCTCTGTTCTGCCGCAGCTACGGACCCCAAAGAACGCAGCACGCACAAAGGTTGACTCAGCCTTCCATCCTTTCGAGGTAGGTAAAATGAGGACCCGGATTGTTGGGGGCAATAAGCTGACTTTGTATAAAAAAGAACACCGCTTTGGGGGGGGGGGGCGAAAACCCTACTAAGCAGGTATATACAAAAGTATGAAAGCTATTGCTTGACGCATTGTAAGCCGCCCTGAATCTCCGGAGAAGGGCGACATATATAAATCGAACCAATAAACAATAAATAATAAACAAAGTCTGTACAAACCTTAGTTTACTAAATTAAATCGGTCTTTTTCAAACAAAGGCTGTTAATAAACTTTCTTAACAGCCTACAAGAATCCAAAGAATAAATAATCGTAATCTTACTATGGTTGGCAGAAAGCCCAGAAGCAATTTGCAGAGGACTAAGATCAAGACGCGAAGGAGAGTGAACTAAATTGTTCCCTGCAGAAGGCCTCAGTCGTCGTCCTTCCTTAAATAGGCTAAAGGAGTGGCCAATTAGCCCCAAGCCTTACTCTCAAGGAGACCTCCTCCTGAGGAGCCACTCCTGCCTTTTGGCAGCTCTGCGCACCCTGCATCGAGAAGAGGCTCCTCCTCTTCGTCCTCTTCACTTAAGGGAGCTTCTGGAGGTTCTGAAGGCCTTGGCTGAATCCCCACCTCTGGCACCACATCTTCTCCAGCCTCCTCATTGTCCGACTCGAGTGCCAGCTGCACAGGCTGCTGGCGCAACACCATACCAGCCTCCTCACTGTCGGAATCAGCTACTACCTTCACAGGCCACTGACGGGCCACAACATGCTCAAGCAGGAGACCCTATCCCATTTCAGACAAGGGACTGTCCAGTCTCTTCTTAAAAACCTCCAGTGATGAAGCACCTACAACTTCTGAAGGCAAAGCCATTCAACTGGTTAGTTGTCCTCACCATTAGGAAGTTTCTCCTCAATTCCAGGTTGCTTCTCTCCTTGATTGGTTTCCATCCATTGTTTCTTGTCTTGCCTTCTGGCGCTTTGGAAAATAAATCGACCCCCGTTTCTTTGTGTCGGCCCCTCAAATACTGGAATACTGCTATCATGTCTGGAATTCTTCCAGTTTAAAAGAACAGCTAGGGGGAAAAAAAATGAAGGTAGCCCTGGTAGTTCAGTGGTTTAATGCACCCTGTTATTAATTATTATTACAGCTGCCTGCAATTTCTGCAGGTTCGAATCTTACCAGGCTCAAGGTTGACTCAGCCTTCCATCCTTTCTAAGGTAGGTTAAATGAGGACCCAGTTTGTGGGGGCAATAAGCTGACTTTGTATAATTATCAGGTTCGCCTGATCCGCCAGTTGCGGCCCTTTCTTGATCGGGATTCCTTCATGCCCTCGTGACCTCTCGCCTTGATTACTGTAACGCTCTCTACATGGGGCTCCCCTTGAAGAGCACCCGGAGGCTCCAATTGGTCCAGAACGCAGCAGCGCGGGTAGTGACGGGAGCAGCATGGCGCTCCCACATAACACCTCTCCTGCGCGAGCTGCACTGGCTCCCAGTAGTCTTCCAGGTGCGCTTCAAGGTGTTGGTTTTCACCTTTAAAGCGCTCCATGGCATAGGGCCTAGTTATCTTCGAAACCGCCTGCTGCCACCGACGACCTCCCATCGACCTGTGCACTCCCACAGAGAGGGCCTCCTCGGGGTGCCATCAGCCAAACAATGCAGGCTGGTGACCCCCAGGGGGAGGGCCTTCTCTGTGGGGGCACCTACCCTCTGGAATCAGCTGCCCCTAGAGATAAGGAGAATCCAGGACCTCAGTGCCTTCCGCTGTGCCCTTAAAACCTTCTTTTTCCAACAAGCCGGGCTGGCCTAACTCTTTTTAAGTGTTTTTAATTGTTTTTGTTTCTGTTTATTGTTTTAATTAATGGGGCCAAATTTATACATATTTTAAACTGTATTTTAATATTTGTATTTGATGTTTTTATTTGCCTGTTCACCGCCCTGAGTCCTCAGGGAGAAGGGCGGTATACAAGTTCAAAAATAAAATAAAATAAATAAAAATAAATATACAAAAGTATGAAGGCTATTGCTTAACGCATTGTAAGCCGCCCTGAGTCTCCGGAGAAGGGCGGCATATAAATCAATTTTTTTTTTAAAAAAGGGACATGGTGGCTCAGTGGCTAAGACACTGAGCTTGTTGATCAAAACGTCAGCAGTTCGGCGGTTTGAATCCCTAGTGCCACATAATGGGGTGAGCTCCCGTTACTTGTTCCAGCTTCTGCCAACCTAGCAGTCAATGGAGGTTTCCTTCCAGATAGAATATACACCAGAATTGTTTCTTCTAGGAATGATGAAAAAGAAATATGAAAAAAAACAACATATATTATTCGACAAATCACAACGGCGGCAAGATTGGCATTTGCGCAATGTTGGAGAAGTTGAAACATACCCTCTGAAGATCTAATAATTAGAAAGAGATTAGATTGTGCCGAGATGGATAAAATGACATTGGAACTGAAAGGACTGATGGATTCGGACTTTTACGTAATATGGGAGAAATGGTATAATTGGATTGAAGATAGAAAAAAAAAGGGAAATAACAGAGAGTAGATTTTGTAAAATTCTATAGAGTATAGGAGAACATTAGTGTGATGATATGTAAATGGTCACAGTCATGCACAAGAGTTGAATAAGAATTGTTTAATGGTTAAAACCCAATAAAACTCAAATAAAAATTAAAAAATAATAATAATGGAGGTTTCCTTTTTACTTACAGGTTGCCCTAAGATCAGGGGTGTCAAACTCAAGGCCCGCGGGCTGGATGCGGCTCACAAGGTGCTTAGATCTGGCCTATGGGGCCGCCATAGAAACAGTGAAGGACCAGCCTGCGGTGCTTCCGCCAGCAAAAATGGAGCTCGGGAAGGCCATGCACAGCCCCCCCCCAGCTCCATTTTTGCTGGCAGAGGGCTGCAGGAGGCCATCGCAGTCAAAAATGCACCCTCCAAGCTTAGTTTTCACTGGCAGAGGGCTACAGGAGGACGTCGCGGCTGAAAACGGAGCTCTGGGCCCCGTTTTCGCTGGCAGAGCACTCGAGCCAACAAAAGCGCTCCCCGACACAAGTGACGTCAATCTGGCCACGCCCACTCTGGTCCCTGAGGTAAAAGAAACAACCCTGATGCGGCCCTCAATGAAATCGAGTTTGATACCCCTGCTTTAGAGGATTGTTAATGTCAGATCTATTTAAGTTTGATGGGATCTTGGGAATTGTAGTTTTCTGAGTGTTCGGACAATTTTAGTCGACTAGTGTCTTGTTCTTGGCCATCTTTTTTATTGGAAACTGCTTCCAGGTTGATTAACCGGAAGCGATAAACAAAAGTTTTAAGCTACAGGTTTTAAGTTTTAAGCTTAAATTTTAAGCTGTCAAGCTACAGACTGATAAATCCCATTCTTCTTACTGAGGAAGGAATCGCAGTTTGATGGACACATGGATAAGGATGGAGTGATGTCTGTCTATTAATTGCTCGTGTTTCCATGGAGACTTTTTATTTATTAGATGCCATCCGGGGCCTGAAGACCATCTGGCTGCATTCTGTTGACACATTTTTTAAATGTTACTTTGCTTGGCCCCAATTCTGAATAATCCGGGGTTGCATTATTTTATCATCAAGCACACCAAGAATGTTCCAGGGTTTAACAGTTTATTTTGAATAAATATCTTTGCCTAGCTGTGCTTTTCAGCTTTCTAACGTGGATTTTTTGGTCTTTTAATGGACCGTTTTGCTCGATCAGTGTCTAAGACGCTGAGGTTGTCGATCGAAAGGTCGCCAGTTTGGCGGTTCGAATCCCTAGTGCCGCATAATGGGGTGAGCTACCGTTACTTGTCCCAGCTTCAGCCAGCCTATCAGTTTGAAAGTACATTTTAAAAAATGCAAGTAGAAAAATAGGGACCACCTTTGGTGGGAAGGTAACAGCGTTCCGTGAGCCTTTGGCGTTGAGTCATGCCGGCCACATGACCACGGAGACGTCTTCGGACAGCACTGGCTCTTCAGCTTTGAAATGGAGATGACCACCACCCCCTAGAGTCGGGAACGACTAGCACATATGTGTGAGGGGAACCTTTACTTTTACCTTTGCTAGATCCTTCCTGAGGATTCTGAGGGCCGTGCGTATCTTAATTTCTTCTGGACTTTCAAGTTCAGGGAACGTCGATAAAGGAGAATTTTTGTACCTCAGGGTTGAAATGAGGGGTCCTTGGTGCTCTCTGAGCTTGGTTGTTTTCATGACCCAAACTAGGTAACATCATCAGTGATTGTAGCACTGATGATGTTAATTAGAATAAGAAAATAGCAGAATTACAGAGTCAGAAGGGTCCTTGGAGGTTTTCTAGTCTAACCCCCTGCACAAGCCTGACTAGATGGCTCAGTGGCTAACTCAGTGGCTAACTCAATGACTGAGCTTGTCAATCAGAAAGGTCGGCAGTTCAGTGGTTCAATTCCCTAGTGCAGGTCTCCTGCATGAGCAGGGGGTTGGACTAAATGACCTCCAAGGTCCCTTCTAACTCAGTTACTGTTAAAGCAGGAGATCCTATACCATTTCATACAGATGGTTGTCCAGATGGTTTATAATGAGCCTTGGTGGCGCAGCGGACTAAAATGCTGTTAAAGTAGCACTTAGCTGCCAGCTGCCTGCAATTACTGTGAGTTCAAATCTCACCAGGTTCAAGGTTGACTCAGCCTTCCATTCTTTTGAGGTAGATAAAATGAGGACCTGGATTGTGGGGGCAATAAGATGACTTTGTATAAAAAAGAACACCGCTTTGGGGGGGGGCCAAAAAGCCCAATTAAGCAGGTATATACAAAAGTATGAAGGCTATTGCTTAACGCATTGTAAGCTGCCCTGAGTCTCCGGAAAAGGGCGGCATATAAATCGAACTAATAAAATAAAATAAAATAAAATAAAATAAAATAAAATAAAATAAAATAAAATAAAATAAAATAAAATAAAATAAAATAAAATAAAATAAAATAAAATAAAATAAAATAAAATAAAATAAAATAAAATAAAATAAAATAAAATAAAATAAAATAAAATAAAATAAAATAAAATAAATAAACTCTTCTTAAAAACCTCCAGTGTTGGCGCACCCACAACTCTTCCACTGATTAATTGTTGTCAATGACAGGAAATTTCTCCTTAATTCCAGGTTGCTTCTCTCCTTGATAAGTTTCCATCCGTTGCTTCTAGTCCTGCCTTCAGGTGCTTTGGAAAATAGCTTGAGCCCCTCTTCTTTGGGGCAGCCCCTTAAGATATTGGAAGACTGCTATCATGTCATTCCTAGTCCTTCAGGAACTAGACACACCCAATTCCTGCAACCATTCTTCATATGCCTTAGCCTCCAGTCCCCTAATCATCTTTGTTGCTCTTCTCGGCTCTTTCTAGAGTCTCCACATCTTTTTATGTACCACCACATGCAATCATACTTACCCCTGATACAATTCTGTACATAGACCATGAATCCTAAACTTATTTCCTCAAATACACTTTGGTAAAAAATAATAATAATAATTTACACTATAGTGTGTAGAAATCTCTCAGAGGAGAGGATTTTCCAAGAGAAATAACTCCTTGCATGTTGATGTTCTCCAAAGAAGGCTATGCACTTGGAATATATTTTTTTTAAAGTCGCAGAGGTTAAAGCACTGAGGCATGAAGTTATCACAGGTTATTAGGTTGTTCGGCATCCCTTTTGTGTTTCGCTTTTGGCTGCTGTTGGGAGAGCAAAACTATATTAACTTGTGCAGCCGAATTATGCTGTGTTGCTACACTTGTAATAACAATAATAATTGCTCAATGATCCAGATCTTGTTTTCTTTTCACACTGTCCCAGCATCTACAGATAATAGTGGCCATCATCTAGGAAAGAAGAGAGAGACAATCTAAAGGGCACTTCATAGTTTATAATCAGACCCAGAGTACTAAGAACCACACATGCAGTTACTTCTAAGCAGTTTCTTTATTGTTCTTCTATGGACAGAATCTCGCCAGACTAAAGCAATTACATATATGTAGTTCTTGATTTATAGCCAGTGGTGAGATTCAGCCAATTCGCGCCTATTCGGGAGAACCGGTTGTTAACTTTCTAAGCAGTTCGGAGAACTGATTGTTAGAAGAAATCTTATTTTGTTTTTTCCCCACTTTACAGGGCTAATCCTGTAAGGAATTACAACATTCTGGTGTTGTTTCTAGCCTAATTTTTATTGCCCTGCTTACAGAAACTGCCTCTCTGGTTAACCCTTATTACATTGTAACAGCTAAGGCGAAGCGCCCATCGACGTGAGTGATGTTGAGTTGGCCATGCCCACACGGTCACGTGATCACCAAGCCACACCTACCCAGTTGGTCATTAGGACAGAGAACCGGTTGTTAAATTATTTGAATCCCACCACTGTTTACAACTATTGGTTTAGTCACCGGTCAAAGTTACAAACAGCATTGGAAAAAGAGACCTACTGTATATCTCGGGGGCTGTCACAAAGAAGAAGAGGAGGGGGTCAACCTATTTGCCAAAGCAATAGAAGGCAGGACAAGAAGCAATGGATGGAAACTAATCAAGGAGAAATAAGAGAGATTTTCCTGGCAATGAGAACAATTCATCAGTGGAATGGCTTGTCTCCAGAAATTGTGGGTGCTCCACCACTGGAGGCCTTCAAAAGGAGATTGGACATCCATTTGTCTGAAATGGTATAGGATCTCCTGCTTAAGCAGGAGGTTGGACTAGAAGACCTCTGAGGTCCCTTCCAATTATATTATTCTATGTTCTATGGGTCTCAAAAGTTTTTTAAGGTAAAGGTTCCCGTCCCACATAAGTGCTAGTCGTTCCCGACTCTAGGGGGTGGTGCTCATCTCCGTTTCAAAGCCAAAGAGCCAGCGGTGTCTGAAGACATCTCCATGGTCATGTGGCCGGCATGACTCAATGCCAAAGGCGCACGGAACGCTGTTACCTTCCCACCAAAGGTGGTCCCTATTTTTCTACTTGCATTTTTTAAAATGTACTTTCAAACTGATAGGCTGGCCGAAGCTGGGACAAGTAACGGGAGCTCACCCCGTTACGCAGCACTAGGGATTCAAACCACTGAACTGCCGACCTTTCCACCGACAAGCTCAGCGTCTTAGCCACTGAGCCACCGCATCCCTCTGAAAGTTTTTTGTTTTTTTTAAACAATGTTTAAATGAAGAGTAAGGGACAAATTCTTTCTCCTGCCCATTTTGAACTTTCTCTCCCTGGATTAGATCACCTGCAACATTTATGATTGTAGTTCTTTTACTATTTCAATTTGTTAGACACCTGATGAAGCAGGTTTTCTAGGTACTATATGATATGAACCTCACATTAAAAGTAATGCCATATAAATTCGGGGTGTAAAACTTTACAAGAGAATGATAAGCTCCAGCACATAAACACAATTACCAGCATTATAGTGTTGAGCTAATTATTTTCCCAAACTTAGTTATGAGAATTAAAACCACTGAAGCAAGCTGCCAATCACAATAGGGACTAAAAGTTAAACCTTTATTGCCATAAATAACCACCAGCAGAATTGATATTCAAGAGAGGGTAAAGATATAGTGATCATCATCATATTTAAAAAGCAAAGTAGTTAGAACATGGAAGGGACTTCAGAGACCTTCTAGTCTAACCCATTACTCAAGGAAGGAGCCTTTCTCCATTCCTAGTCAAACGATTGTCTAGTCTATTTTTGAAAACCTCCAGTAATGAAGCATCCATAATTCTGCGAGGCAAATTGTTCCACTTATTAATCCTTCTCACTGTTAGGAAATTTCTCCTTGCTTTTTGGTTAGATCTCTCTTTAACAAGCTTCCACCCATTATCTCTTGTCCTGCCCTCTGGTGCTTTGGAGAATAATTCAATCCCCTTTTCTCTGTGACAGTCCCTACAAAAACTGGAAGACGATGATTGTATCTCCCCCTAACCCTTCTCTTCAATAGACTTTACATACCTAGCTCCATGGTGAGATTCAAATAATTTAACAACCGGTTCTCTGCCCTAATGACTGGCTGGGTGGGCGTGGCCATGGCGGGCCTGGGCAGAGGGTGTGACAGGTAGCATTCGGCCTCCTGCACCCCCTTGGGAGCAAAAGCGGGGCACGAGGGGGGCACCGCTCCCCCCATTCCCCGTTTTGGGCCTAGTAGGCCTCCCTGAAGCCTCCTGGGAGCAAAAACTGGCCGCAGGGGGGCCGAACTGCACCCCGCCCCATTTTGGGTCTCTGCATTTACCTGGGAGCAAAAATGGGGTGTCTGGGGACTCCTGGAAGGGGCGGAGCGGGACCAGCCAGAATTTTAACAACCGGTTCATCCGAACTGGCCCGAACCAACTGAATCCCACCACTGCCTCACTCTCTCAACTGTTCATCATATGATGTACCCTCCAGACCCTTGATCTTCTGTGTTGTTCTTTGCACACTTTCTAGGGTCTCAATATTAAGGTGACCAACTTTTTTACAGGGAGAAGGAAGACCGAAATAAATTGAAGGAAAAAAAAATATCGTAAATAAAAACTTGTAGATAAAATTATACATATTTGGAAATTATTAAATAGATAACAAATTAATAAAATGTATTGTGCTCCCCTGTGTATGATGGAATATTCACTGAGAAAGAAATGAGTCTAATGTGTGCATGTGTGCCATGTCATGTTTTGGTAAGAAGAAAACAAAGCCATTTGCGCGCGGCGCACTCTTGCGCACAACACACTTTCTCAAAACAATTCTCCTGTGCGGAGCCCATGCGTCTCATAATTGCATCTTGCTGCACTGTACCGAGCCTTGACAAATCGTCATGTCAAATACAAATACGTCACATCACATGCAATCAGGGGTGGGTTCTAATTTTTTTTACTACCCATTCTGTGGGCGTGGCTTATTTTGTGGGTGTGGCTTGGAGGTCATGTGACTAGGTGGGCGTGGCTAGCTGGTCAGAGTCATTTCTGGAAGGTCCTCACACTTACGATCAGTCCTCGCACTTATGACCTGACTCATTTGTTTGCTTTTAACACTGATCAGCTGTAGGACGGCCCTTTGAAGCCCCGCGGCAAGAGTTTAAACAGTTTTTTCCCCTCTAGTCAACAGCTGGGACTCAGGAGGCAGCCATAGATTGGGGGTGGGACCAAATAAAAGGTAAGAATAATGTGGGGGGTGGGTGGGTGGGGAGTGCGGGGGGGGGGAGAACCGGTTCGGTGACATCATATTGTCACCACTACCAGCTCGGCCGAACCAGACCGAACCGGGAGAAACCCACCACTGCATGCAATGAATTGGCTTGGCCTCGATTGAATATGGAGTTTTACAGATTAGTCTTCAAATATCGAAAAGAAGGACATGTAGGAGGACACTTTTCGAGAGAGGACAGAACTTACAAAAGAAGGACTGTCCTCCCTAAAGGAGGATGACTGTATTGGCTCTTTTGGCAGGTGCAGCACACTTCTGGCTCATGCTTAAGTGGTAGTCCACTAGGACAGTGACCCTCAATCTTTTGGACACCAGGGACCAGTTCTTTGGAGAGAGTTGGTTGATCCTGCCGGGATTATATGCTCATCCCAAACATCCCTAGTGCTCTTCAGTCATCTCTTCCAGTAATGCCTTCCCCCTTCTAAAAATAGATAATCCAGGAAGTCTGGAGGAAGGGAGATTATCATATGACTTGCAAATGAAGAGGAAGAGGCATAAAACATTAGCATACCATCTAGGGACAGATGGAGGAAGAGAGAGAAGAAAAGACTCCGTGGAGAATTTTTGTCTCCTATTATTTATAACAGAACGTCAGAGTTGGAAGGGACCTTGGAGGTCTACTAGTCCAACCCCCTGCACAAGCTACTTCAGTCCTGTGCCATCATTCCCTAGGAAGGAATTCTGGGAAAGTTCCATTGAGAGTGGTGTGGCTGGTGAAAATTGGCATATAAAGCATTGTTTATGCCCCTTCCATAAAGTAATCGTCATGTGCACATTTGTCTGGTTGTTTGATATATGGGAAATTACAGGTGGTCCTTGAATTATGATAGTAATTGAGCCTGGGATTATGGTTGTAAATCATGCCAGATGTCAAGTGGGTCCTCGTGTGACTGACGTGGTTTTATGACACGTTTTTTGTGGCAGTCATTATGTGAATTGCCACCATTTTTAAAAGAATCTGCAGTCGTTAAGTGAACCTATTCTCTGGAAATGCCAAAGATGTCAAACTGAATTTACTATCTAATTCACTTATTTATTGATTTCGTGCAGACATGTCAAATATGTGGCTCACGGACCGGATCCGGCCTACAATAGGCCCAGAGTTGTCCTGTGGGGCCATCCCGGAGACAGGAAGGGCAAACAAAATCCTGATACGGCCTGCAATGGGATCCTGTTTGACACTCCTGATTTAGCATTGTTCTGACCTGGGCTTCCCAAGAGCCTGAAGCAGACTCCTTGTCCTGACAAAAATCCCTTTTTATTAAGTTATTGTGAATTCCTCTCATTCACACCCAGCAAAGTCTTTCAACGGGGAATTTACAGTCACAGACCTTATCTGACTTGGAGAACTGCCAGGCCGATATCTTCAAAACTTGGCAAGGAGTCTCAGAGAGTCATGAACCAATTAAGCGAACTAATTGTCTCCTGCAAACTCCATTCCCCTTTTGCTCCTCTTTTATTCCCTCTGGGAGGGGCCATTCATCGCCCAAGTCGACCCTTGTTGTCTAGCTGTTCCCTTCGTCTGGCAACTCTGAGCATGCGCACTCTGGGAACAGGCTCCAGCTGTTCATCTGCCTCACTGATGTCTGACTGTGAAGGCAGCTGATAACTGTCAGACGGCCCTGGCCCCCTCTCTGCCTCCGATGCAGAGCCCTCATCAGAGCCCTCCCCAGACTCCAGCACTGGCCCATGTTCCTCTCCAACCTCCTCACTGTCTGAATCTTCTGCCAATGCCTCTGGCCGCTGGTGGGCCACAACAAGCATGTGGCATACAAGGACCGGGAGGCAACAATGTTATGCACACAGTAGAAGTCCTGACAGCTACAAATACTAGTTCGTTTCTTGCACCGGTGCACCACAAGAGGGCAAACTAGCTTCACACCAACTGGCTTGATGGGTTCTCAGAGGAAGTCAGCTCCTCTGGAGCTTTCCTCCTCCACTGCTCCTCTGCTGATGCCTTCTGAGGTACCTACCTACCTACCTACCTTGCAGACATTTCATTACCCAACTAGGTAACATCATCAGTGCACAGCCAAGCTCACAGGGCACTAAGGATCCCGCTGTTCAACCCTGAGCTAGAAATATTCTCCTTTATTGGTTAGATACATTGGCGATCACTAAGAGTAAACACCAACTTGATGGCACCCAATAAATTGATTGTCGAGCCCCAGCCGGGACTCGCCATTCTTGGGACTGGAGGGGAGGAAGTTACCGGCTGTTCGGAAGGTCCATATGAGCGGCGGCTTGTCACACGGTCTCGAGGCGTCGCAATACAGCACAGAGGACGGCGCGGAGCAGAGACCGAGGGTGCGGCACTCTCCTATGTCGTCAGGGAAGCGCTGGCTTTTCTACCGCTGAACAGCTGTTGGGAGGGGTTTTGCTTTTAACTGCCGGATGGTGGTTATTGTGAGGATAAACGTATAAATAGTGCTACACAGCGGCTGCGTGTAGCGCCGACTTTACACCTATGATCCGGCTTGTTCTTTTCTTCTGGCTGTATTGCTGAAATGACCAAAAGTAAAAGCATTGCAAATTGCTCTTTTGTGTGGTTCTTTTCGTTGCAATCCGGGCTGGCTGGACGACGGGTCGAGATCGACACCCAATAAATCGACATTTTGGAGGCGACCTCAGCCCATGAAGATCAGAATTGTAGGAACAAATGAATCCTTGAAAGGATGCTTTGCATCCTTAGATCTTCAAGCAAAGGTTCCCATTTGAACCAAGGAAATAAAATAGCACTCCAACTCTAACAAGGAGAGAACGAAGTGCCAAGAGCAGCACAGGCACAGACGGGATTGTTTAGGGAGAAGAATTGGCTGATTGAGGCGTGAAGACCCCGTTGGCTTCCCTCAGGCCTTTTGCCTTGCACAAGTGGCATGAACCAATCCTTTGGTCCAGTAGGGGGTGCTCATGGACCATTTTTTTCCTGGGAAATGCCATAAAAATGTGAAATCTTAGTTGCGAATAGTAACAGTTTGGGGTAGTAGGAATAAAAGAAAAAAACATCTAGAGAAGGTTTTGTCACAAGGCGCGAAATGATAAAAAAAAACCCCTCAAGTTGGAAGAAACACCGTGTGTCATTCTTGGTTTGGGGCCTGGCATCCTTCTTCTACCTGCATCTACAATTTTACTCTGGGAACTATTAAGGAGAACTGTCTTCACCCTCTTTCTCTCACACATAAAATCTGTACTGAGTTGCCTCTTACTCCTCTGGAATCCACCACCTGGGAATCTACTCCCTTCCTACATTGTTTTTTAAAAATTTATTTATTAATTTTATATGCTGCCTGTCTAATCCATCAAGCCACTCTAGGCGGCTTACAACAAGACAAAAATGATAGTAATAAAACATTAAAATGATAAACGTTATCATTAAAATTAAAAATAGCTAAGGAAAGAACCAATAGAGCCAGTTTGGCCTAGTGGTTAAGGCACTAGGCTGACAAAGGGGGAGATTGTGAGTTCTAGTCCTGCTTTAGGCATGAAACCTGGCTGGGTGACTGTAAGCCAATCATGAGGAGATGGCGAGTTTCAATCCCACTTCAGCCATGAAATCTTATATTTTTATGTTCATTATTTATGTATGTGTTGCTTGATTGGATTGTCGGACATTGCCTAGAATCACTTTTTGTGAGATGGGCAGCTATGCAAATAAGAAAGAAAGATGATAGGGATGGATAGATGGATCGATAGAGATAGATAGATAGATAGATAGATAGATAGATAGATAGATAGATAGATATAGAAATAAAGAGAGATTGAGAGATTGAGACTGATGATAATTATATATAGATAATATAGAGAGAGATAGAGAAAAAAGATATAGATGCTATAGATGATAGATAGATAATAGATATAGATGCTATAGATGATAGATAATAGATATTTATTTATTTATTGGTTCGATTTATATGCCGCCCTTCTCCGGAGACTCAGGGTGGCTTACAATGCGTTAAGCAATAGCCTTCATACTTTTGTATATACCTGCTTAGTAGGGCTTTCGGTCCCCCATAAGCGGTGTTCTATTTTATACAAAGTCAGCTTATTGCCCCCACAATCCGGGTCCTCATTTTACCTACCTCGGAAGGATGGAAGGCTGAGTCAACCTTGAGCCTGGTGAGATTTGAACTTGCAGTAATTGCAGGCAGCTGGGGTTACTTAATAGCACTTTAATCTGCTGCGCCACCAAGGCTCTTGGAGATGGACATAAATAGATATAGATAACATAGAAATAGATAAAGATAAAGAAAAAAAGATAGATATAGATGCTATAGATGATAGATGATAGATAGATAGATATAGATGCTATAGATGATAGATAGATGGATAGATAAATATAGATGCTATAGATGACAGATAAATAGATATAGATGCTATAGATGATAGATGATAGATAGATAGATAGATATAGATGCTATAGATGATAGATGATAGATAGATAGATAGATAAAGATGCTATATGATAGATAGATTAATAAATAGATATAGATGGTATAGATGATAGACAGATAAATAGATAAACACCCCCCCACTAGCAGTTAAAAGGAAGAAACAGCTGTGATCTCACATTGCTCCTAGAAGCACGAAGCCAAAAACACCAGCCTGAAGATGATGAATGAGACTTTGTCGAAACGTCGCCAAGACACTTCCAATTTTACATGGGAGAAAACCCGAATAACCAAAGACCTACATAAATAGATAGATAGATACATAGATATAGATGTGATAGATAGATAGATAGATAGATAGATAGATAGATAGATAGATAGATAGATAATAGATGCTAGTGATGCTAGAGAGAGAGAGAGAGGTGATAAATATATAGATAAGATAGAGAGATATGGATAGGAGGGAGGGAGGGAGGGAGGGAGAGAGAGAGAGAGAGAGAGAGAGAGCGAGAGAGAGAGAGAGAGAGAACAAACTAGCAGCTTTTTAAGTTTTATGTCTTCCAGGAAAAAAGAGATTCTCCTGTTTTGAATTCCGTCTCATAATTTCCTCACTGACTCCCATTTGTCTCTCCCTTCCTTTGGTCTCCGGCTGCAAGAGATTCTTATTTCTCCAGATTCTTTTGACACCAGCCTCAACCTTCTAACACCTTCTTACAGATCCCGATGCCTTTTTGCAACATGGCTGAACTCTTTCAGAACTTCCTGGCCAATTCCTACCATTTTGATCATCAAATTGTTAACTCTAGAGTGCCTGGATAGTTGTTCCTCCCCACCCTCAAATGAAACAATTCAAAAACAACTCACATCCCAGTTCGACGTCACCCGAAATAGTAAAGGCCCACCTGAACTTCCCTGGAGCTCCGTTCAATTCATTTTCCTTCCATCTCTGAATGAATGTATGTGATTTCTTGGCAGTCTTTTCAGAAAGACTGATTGCACCAAACTATACTACGGTTTTGGTTTAGATCCAGTGTAAAAAAAAAAAAAAACGGTCAAGCTGTGTGAAATCAATTGTTATGGTTTTACCGCTGTGGGAAGAAAATATCCATCTGGTTCACTTCCAATCCCTGAGAAAAACACTGGAAACATGGAAGTTGATTGGAAAGATGGTTTAACGATGAAGCAGAACCACTGGGCAGCTGACAAAATGGAGTTGAGAGCGGGTGGGTTTTCATACCTACTTTGGGCTTTGCACTTGAGCTTCCTGTTCCTGTGCAAGAACATGTATTCTATTGGCTGTTGTCAGATTCCTATGGGGTCATGTAGGAGTCATAACTGGCTCTATAGGCAAAAGAAGAAATGCAAATCCTAGGTGTTTGTCTGAGTTCCCAGGTTTGGTTGAAGTTTGGACTGCTCTGGGGGGTGATGCGATTCCTATTGTGGCTTAATGGCTTTCGTGCTGTTTTGTCTCTTGGGTGAGGGCATTTGCTTATGAATAGAGCTATCGAGATTCTTGTCTTCTTCCAATAAGCTCTTTATGTCTTAAGTGCTGACATCTGCTGAGGGCTATTAAGAAAAGGCTGCTTTCTGCCTCTAAAAAAACCATGTTTCTCCATTTCTCATTTAGGGAAATATAATATTCTGCCTTTTTAATATTTCCCAAAATATTTCATTCTTCTAGGAGAGGGGTGGGTGCTAACTTCCTACACCATCAAACATGGTATTAAAATACTACTTAACACATTGTGCAACTCATCCAATCGTGGCCCTGAAAGTTACTTAAGACTATCCTCAGTTTATAGAAATGTGAGAAGGGAAATCAAAACAACAGGGTTGGAAGGGACCTTGGAGGTCTTCTAGTCCAGCCCCCTGCATAAGCAGGAGATCCTATTTCCATGATGGCGAACCTATGGCATGTGTGCCACAGGTGGCATGTGTAGCCATATCCGTGGGCATGTAAGATCAGCTCTGGCGTGCATCTCTGCACTGACCAGCTGATATTTGGGCCTTTTGGGCCCACCGGAAGTAGAGAAACAGTCTGTTTCCTGCTGCTGGAGGGCCTCAGGGGTAGTGGTGTGGAAGGCATGTTTTTCTCTCTCCCCAGACTCCAGAGTCTTTCTAGAAGCTTGGGGAGGGCGAAAACGGCCTTTCCCACACTCCCTTAATCTTGCCCCACAGAAGCATCCCCTATCCTACCCCCTTCTCTCCGTCAGCCTTGCCCCACAGACGCCTCCCCTATCCTATCCCCTTCGCTCCCTCAACCTTGCCCCACAGATGCCTCCCCTATCCTATCCCTTCTCTCCCTCAGCCTTGCCCCACAGAAGCCTCCCCTATCCTACCCCCTTCTCTCCCTCAGCCTTGCCCCACAGAAGCCTCCCCTATCCTATCCCCTTCTCTCCCTCAGCCTTGCCCCACAGAAGCCTCCCCTATCCTATCCCCTTCGCTCCCTCAGCCTTGCCCCACAGATGCCTCCCCTATCCTATCCCCTTCTCTCCCTCAGCCTTGCCCCACAGAAGCCTCCCCTATCCTACCCCCTTCTCTCCCTCAGCCTTGCCCCACAGAAGCCTCCCCTATCCTATCCCCTTCTCTCCCTCAGCCTTGCCCCACAGAAGCCTCCCCTATCCTATCCCCTTCGCTCCCTCAGCCTTGCCCCACAGATGCCTCCCCTATCCTATCCCCTTCTCTCCCTCAGCCTTGCCCCACAGAAGCCTCCCCTATCCTATCCCCTTCGCTCCCTCAGCCTTGCCCCACAGATGCCTCCCCTATCCTATCCCCTTCTCTCCCTCAGCCTTGCCCCACAGAAGCCTCCCCTATCCTACCCCCTACTCTCCCTCAGCCTTGCCCCACAGAAGCCTCTCCTATCCTACCCCCTTCTCTCCCTCAGCCTTGCCCCACAGAAGCCACCCCTATCATATCCCCTTCTCTCCCTCAGCCTTGCCCCACAGACGCCTCCCCTATCCTCTCCTCTGCTTGTGTTTTGCATTTGGAACAGATTTCTTTTCAGGTGAGTAGAACTCCTTAGCATCAGAGCGTGCTAATCATAATATAGGAAATACTAAAGCTCTGATGATCATTTCGAAAAATCCTTTCTTAGTGAGCACCTAGAAGCCAAGGGGAAACTATGTGGTAAATTTCAAGTTTGTAGGCTTTACGGTTCCGGAGATTTTGTGATTACACCGTGAGTGGTTTTTGTGTTTATTTAGTTCATATTTTGCACTAACTCTCCAGGTTTTCTTTTATTTACAAAAAGGCAATGAAAATGCATTTTTAAAAGCAAGATATAAACCACCCAAAATGTGCAAATTGTTCATAAAAACGTAAGAGCTCTCACTATGTAATCACATTGCTCCTTGAGTCTTTCAAAAGTACCTTCTCTTGCTCTGAGGTAAATTGTAGTGATTACAGTGGTTTCAGAATTTGATATGAATCTTAATCATGCAGATTAAGAGAGTCACTCTCTTCCAGCACCCTGCTAAATTCAGGAAGATATTTTATTCCTATCACACCCTGATATTGCTTGCTATGGAGACAACCGTTCCTTACGTCAACTGTAATTTCATTTGAACCATTTTTGAGTCTGCCAGGTAGTCCTTGACTAATGACGAAAAATTGAGCCCCAAATTTCTGTTGCTAAACCAGACATTAGTTCAATGAATTTTGCTCCATTTCTTGCCCAAATTGTTAAGGGAATCACTGCAATTGTTGAGTTAGTCACAGTGAATTTGGCTTCCCCATTGACATTGCTCACAAAAAGTGATCACATGTGACAGAGTTTGTTGCAAAAAACAAATCCAGAAGCACACACAGATAAACTGATGCAGATAAGATATATAACTTCTTCATATATCTATATCTATATCTATATCTATATCTATATCTATATCTATATCTATATCTATATCTATATCTATATCTATATCTATATCTATATCTATATCTATACACACACACACACACAATATCAACAGCAGAGAACAGTTTTATTTCAGCTCAGTTCAGCAGACAAGTTCACAGACATTGGTTTCAGTTTCGTTTCTCTGCACAGAATCAGAAGCTGCAGACTAAGACACACCCTGGCTCCAGTCTGTTTCAGCTCCTAATTGGCTGACTTAGTTGCTATGCCTATTCATTGGCTGACTTTGTTACCATGTCTTTCCAGTCATGAATATTCTAACAACATGACCCCAGGACACTGCAACTGTCATAAATGTGAGTCAGTTGCCAAGCATCTTGATTTTGATCAAGTGACTACAGCGATGCTGCCAAGAGTCATAAGTGAGAAAACCGGTCATAGGTCATTTTTTTTCAGTGCAGTTGTAACTTTGAATGGTCATTAAATGAACTGTTGTAAGTTGAGGACTTCTGTACATTACAATCAGGTGCAGCCTTTGCTGTCTAGTATCCTGCAGAGGTGTTGAGACCACAACAACCAAGAAAAATGGTTGGAGAGACAGCTTGGTCTAGTGGTTAAGATGCTGGCCTAGAAACCAGGAGACTGTGAGTTCTACTCCTGCCTTAGCCATGAAAGGTAACTAGATGAATTTGGGCCAATCACCAGGAGACTGTGGTTCTAATCCTGTCTTAGGCATGAAAGCCCATTGGAAGACTTTGAGCCAATCACCCAAGATTCAGAGTTGAAGTCTGCTTCAGAAAGGAAGGCAGTGCAGAGAGTGGTGAGGACAGCAAAAAAGATCATTGGTAGTTCACTTCCTTCCATCCAGGACATGGTCTATAAGGGATGCTGGAGCAGGCTCCGCAGGATTGTCTGGGATGCTACCAGTGGTGAAATCCAAATTTTTTTACTACCGGTTCTGTGGGCATGGCTTGGTGGACGTGTTGTGGCTTGGTGGGCATGGCTTGGCAGGCGTGACAGGGGAAGGATACTTCAAAATCCCCATTCCCACCACACTCTGGGGCCAGCCAGAGGTGGTATTTGCCAGTTTTCTGAACTACTCAAAATTTCCGCTACCGGTTCTCTGAACTGCTCAAAATTTCTGCTACCGGTTCTCCAGAACCTATCAGAACCTGCTGGATTTCACCCCTGGATGCTACTTATCCTGTTCACAACCTGTTTTCCTTGTTACTTTCCAGGAGGGGGCTTCATGGTGTCTGAAGTAGAACATCTAGATATATATAAATAATACGTATGTATTATTATTATTATTATTATTATTATTATTATTATTATTATTATTATTTAATCTTACTAAAGCCTTTGAGGCTGGTTAATAGCTCAGCAGCTCGAGTCCTAACCAAGCACCTAGGAACTGTTAAGGTATCGTCGGAGGATGTAAGCTGTTCCGAGTAAGGTGTTTTTTTGTAGAGTCAAAATGTTCAAAATAATAATAATAATAATAATAATAATAATAATAATAATAATAATAATAATAATAACAATTTAGACTTATATGCCACCCTATCTCCGAAAGGACTCAGGGCGGCTCCCAACCATAAAACACACAAAGTTTAATTTTTTAAAAATACCCAATAAAACTATAAAAACCATTAAAATCCCCTCTAAAACCCCTTCAGTCCAAGCCGGCCAGGCGGAATAGCCATGTTTTAAGGCCACGGTGGAAAGAGTGAAGGTCAGGGGCCACCCGGAGCCCCAGGGGGAGCTGATTCTACAGGGTAGGGGCGCCCACAGAGAAGGCCCGCTCCCTAGGGGTCACCAGACGACATTGTCTGGCCGACGGCACCCCAAGGAGGCCCTCCCTGTGGGAACGCACTGGGCGATGGGGAGCAGTCACTGGCCGCAGATGGTCTGCCAAATACCCCGGGCCTAAGCCATATAGCATGTGTATATGTGTGTTATGTATGTGTTTGCGTAGATATACAGTATACTTTCTCTTGAGAGCAGGCAACAGAATTTCATTTTTAATGTGGGCCAGTGTGCTCACAGTAAAAAAGAAAAGATATCTTTATCTTTTTATCTTTATCTTTATCTTTATCTATCTTTATCCTATCCTATCCCATCCCATCTCGTCCCATCATTGTCTCTTCTCTTCTCTTCTCTTCTCTTCTCTTCTCTTCTCTTCTCTTCTCTTCTCTTCTCTTCTCTTCTCTTCTCTTCTCTTCTCTTCTCTTCTCTTCTCCTCTCCTCTCCTCTCCTCTCCTCTCCTCTCCCCTCCCCTCCCCTCCCCTCCCCTTCTCTTCTCTTCTCTTCTCTTCTCTCATCTCTCATTTCATCTCATCTCAACTTATCCCACCTGAAAGCCAGCTGAGTGATTTTGAGCCAGTCACTCTCTCTCAGATCAAGCTACCTCACAAGGTTGTTGTCACTGTGGCAAAAAAGAGGAAGTAGTTATGCTCACCACTTTGAGGTACTTATATAAAGTAATAAAAGGTGGGAGTTGCAGGCCACACATTTGAAAGTTGTCCAGATTGGGAAGCGTAATTTGAGGAAAGAAACAACACTGGTTAAGGTGATCCTTGGTTCGGTCAAAGCTAGATTCGTCTTCACAACCATTTACATTTTTCCCAGGGTTATATCTGCAACACACACACACACACACACACACACCCTTAAGAAAGTTCACAGAACGGTTAGGTGAGGAGAAGGGGAAAATAAAAAGAAGACATTCAGTTTTGATTGATCAATTTTGTGTTGGCGCAATAACCTCCCACAGGCACGAGCTCAACTCATTCAAAACTGATTTTCTTCTGATCCCCCTGCTTGTTAAACTTGAAAGAAAGCACCTTCTCCACCCCACCCTTTCTTTACCTGATTTGATTAATGAAGTCATTAAAAAGAAACACGAAAAGGCTGTCGAACAATCCTTGCATTTTAATGTCAAGATGGAGCAGCTTGAGCGCATATGAAAGCTATTGCAGAAGTAAGTGCACTTATTAAATCTTCCAACAGATTTTTCTTTAGTCATTAACATGGAAAAAAAAAAACCCTTAAAGACTTCCAAGACTCACAGATGATCTAGTATAATACAAATGAATCAGCCCGGTTTCTTTGTTTCCCTCATTACACACTGGTTGTTGGAGCAGCTCCTATCAATCAAAAATTTCCTTTAGAAAATGAGGGGAAGAGAATATTGGTAGCTCCAGGTTGAGCCGTGAGGTCTTTTGTGAGATCGGTTGTTTTCTTGCAAATGTTTCATTACCCAGCTAGGTAACATCAGGGTGAGAAAGGAGTGGGGTTTATGGAGGAGAAGGAAGGAGGAAGAGGAAGAGGAAAAGAAGGAGAGAAGAGAAGAGGAGGAGGAAGAAGAAGGAGGAAGGAGGAAGGAGGAAGAGGAGGAGAAGATGAGGAGGAGGAGGAAGGAGGAGGAAGGAGGAAGAGGAGAAGAGGAAGAGGAAGAGAGGAGAAGGAAGAGAAGAAGAAGGAAGGAAGAGGAAGAGGAAGGAGAAGAAGGAGAAGGAGAAGGAGAAGGAGAAGGAGAAGGAGAAGGAGAGGGAAGGAGAAGGAAGGAGGAAGGAGGAAGGAGGAAGGAGGAAGAGGAGGAGGAGAAGAGGAGGAGGAAGAGGAAGAGAGGAGAAGGAGGAGAAGAAGGAGGAAGGAGGAAGGAGGAGGAAGAGGAAGAGGAAGGAGAAGAGAAGGAGAAGAAGGGAGGAAGGAGGAGGAAGGAGGAGAAGAAGAAGAAGAGGAGGAGGGGGAAGGGGAAGGAGAAGGAGGAAGAAGGAGGAAGGAGGAGAAGGAGAAGAGGAGGAGGAAGAGGAGGAGGAGGAGGAGGAGGAGGAGGAGGAGAAGAAGAAGAAGAAGAAGAAGAAGAAGAAGAAGAAGAAGAAGAAGAAGAAGAAGAAGAAGAAGAAGAAGAAGAAGAAGAAGAAGAAGAAGAAGAAGGAGAAGAATTTATAGAGGAGAATATTTGCAGCCCGGGGTTGAATTATGGAGTCTTTAGTGCTCTCTGAGCTTGGTTGTTTCCTTGCAGATGTTTCATTACCCAACATCTTCAGTAATGACGTGTCCGAACGGTTGTAACTCCAAGGACTAACCTGTACTAAGCTGTTTTGTCATATCGTCTGCAAGGTACGAGGAAGTGAGATCTGGCTGCAGGGCTTTCTTACGTTCACCTCAAAAGGTAACTTCTTTGGATAGGTTTGACGCAGGGCCTCAAACTATCACAGCGTAGGAACCTTTGCTGTCCTTTCTCCAAAACATCCCCATTCGTAAGCATGACGAACAGCGGCCATTGGTGTCCTGCCTGCAGAGATCTCCTCTCCAGCCAAGACATTCGGACTCAAAGTGACAAATAAACCCTAATCAACACCTTCGTCCTTCATCCGGAGCTGTTTTTCCCACCCCCTTGGCAGGCCTGCTGTCAGCTGCGCCTTCCCTAACATTTCTACATGGGTCTTTTTCAAATGAAGGGGTTTTTTTTTTTGTGTTCGGTGCGATACTCTCAGCATGCCAAATGCTTTCATCCCCGGCCGGGACTTTGCAATTGGCTCATGCAATTGTCATGTTGTGTGGTTTCGTTTTCTTGCCTGTGGTGCATCAAATCGGGGGAAGAAAGCATTATTCAAACAAACCGGGCAGTGCCACGTTGGTTGGGAATGTCAAAATGCATTTGCACACCAGATCTCCTTCCGTGGGCAGCTGTTTTTCTGGGGCTGCTTTCGGATTCACCGTCTGCAAGAGAGGGAGCGAACCAAAAGCAGGATTTCCCAGCTTTGACCAAGGAAGGTGGACAGTGGTCAGGTGTTCAGACATCTGGTTCTTTTGGATTCAGAGACAATGAACACTCCAGGAAAATAAAGAGATTTTAAGCTTTATTATTAGCTAAAAGGCATAGCCTAAAAACGCATAGATACCAGGGGTGAAATCCAAAATTTTTCCATACCGGTTCTGTGGACGTGGCTTGGTGGGCATGGTAGGGGAAGGATATCACAAAATCTCCATTCCCTCCCCTCCTGGGTGAAGGATATTGCAAAATCCCCATTCCCTCCCCTCTTTGGGACCAGCCAGAGGTAGTATTTGCCGGTTCTCCGAACTGCTCAAAATTTCCGCTACCGGGAGATCTTCATAATACAAGAATTTTTTTTTTTAATTTGATTTATATGCCGCCCTTCTCTGGAGAGTCAGGGCGGCTTACAATGTGCTAAGCAATAGCCTTCACCCTTTTGTATATTTATACAAAGTCAGTTTATTGCCCCCACAAACTGGGTCCTCAATTTACCTACCTTAGAAAGGATGGAAGGCTGAGTCAACCTTGAGCCTGGCGAGATTCGAACCTGCAGTAATTGCAGGCAGCTGGTCTTAATAACAGGGTGCTTTAGACCACTGTACTACCAAGGCTCCTTGTAGAATTGTAGAATTATGTGAAATAAAATATAAAGATGTATTAGTAGACAGATTTAGGAGGATGAAATGAATGTTTTAATAAAAGTAACTCAAATTTAAGAATATTTTGGATAATAACGAGGGAAGAAATATTCATAATCAAATAAATGATTAATGAGGATAATAATATATAGATATATATTAGGTCGATGATATGAGAATTTAGGGAAACTGTAAATTGTAAGCTATGAATTTGGTGAAGATGCACAAAAGACTTGTAACCAACCGACACACTGTTTGCAATTGAAGATGGTTTTATTTATGTATGTTTGTATAAAAATTTAAAAAAAAAATTCAAAAAAAAAATTTCCGTTACCGGTTTTCCGAACTACTCAAAATTTCCGCTTCCGGTTCTCCAGAACCTATTAGAACCTGCTGGATTTTACCCCTGATACATACCAAGCAAGATAATACAAGTAGCCATCGACTTACGACCACGTTGGAGCCTGAAATTTCTGTGGTGACGTGAAAATTTGTAAAGTGAGTTTTGTCCCAGCTTTCCTGCCTCCGTTGTTAAGTGAATCAGGTTTTCCCATTGACTTTGCTTCTCGGAAGGTCGCAAAAGGGGATCACATGACCTTGGAACATCTGGTTCGTATTTATGGTCATAAATACGAACCAGGTGCCGAGCATCTGAATTTTGATCACATGTTAAGATGGGAACCATCAAGAAAGAAATGGAAGGTTTAATATTTGGCTGCTCAAGGACAAGCGCTACAAACTAATGCCATGAAAGTGAAGATACAAAAATCCACTGACAATCCAAACTGCCAACTTTGCAACAACCAAGTTGAAACTGTTTCACACTTTCATATGTGAGTGCAACAAAATTGCAGAAATTGATTACAAAGCTAGACACAACCGAGTTGCTAAATTAGTTCAGTGGTCATTATGTAAAAAAAATATGACTTACCTGTATCCAAAAAGTCATGGGAACATAAAGTGGAAAAAGTTATCGAAAATGAGAAGGTGAAGATCTTGTGGGCTTCTGGCCTCCGGATGGCCTCCTGTATTCGATTTTCAAATACAGACTGATCGTCATTTGGAACACAACACGCCAGATATTACGGTTGTTGAGGGCCGAACCGTACAGTTTATTGATATTGCTGTACCAAGAGACGCCAGAGTCAAAGAAAAAGAAGTGGAAAAAAAATCACAAAATATCGCAACCTGGCCATTGAAACTACACGGCTATGGATGAAACATGTAACAGTGATACCCATTGTCATCGGGGCACTTGGTACCATGTCCACAAATTTTACAAAACACATCAAGAAATGGCAGCTTCCTGCAATAACACCAGTGGAACTGCGAAAAAAAAAATGCGCTACTCGGAACATCATATATTTTAAGAAGATACTTGGTTGATACCTAGGATGTGGCAGCAACCCGTATCAACCATTAGCACCAGACAATGGTATTTGTGATGCATTTTTAAATGTTCAGTTGACTGAGTTTCACGTTTAATGAATAAAAGAGATAACAATAATAAACAGTTCATGTCAAGTTTCCGAAAGATGCCCTAATTAATTCATGAGCCATGATCCAAACTTCAAAGGAAATATAGTCATTTATTAGGAGCAGCCTTCCAGCAATACTGGGATGCAGTTAGGACTGATCCTGCATAGATTTACGTTCCCCTATGACCCTGTCTCTCCGCTCCTCTCTGGCCATGTCATAAATCACATTCTCCAATTTGGCTGGCTGTGAAACCTAACGCCCTTCTTCTGATTGTGGTCAGAAAGAATGTATGGAATTCACTTCAGTTCTCCCTCCCTCCTGCTCATGGCAACTTGAAAGCTTTGCAAGTTGACAATTTAGTTCAATATGAGCTCTAAAGTTCTAGACTTTCTTAAGATGAAGGAGAACTTCAAATATATCACTCAACTCCTCAAAATATCAATGGCCTTCTGCATTGCCACTACATATAGCAAACTTGGAAAGACCAGGGTTATATTTTGGTATTATATCATGTCTAAACTGTGTTTTTGGCAAGAAGCTCGCTTCCAATTGATTTATTGTCCGAGAGAGTTTATTTATTTTTTTTTTTAAATACAATTTTTATTGGTTTATTTTTTTTTGCAGAAAATAAAATATAGTCACGATTCAGTTTAACATCGGATTCGCAGTGTTTTAACATATATACATAAGTAAATGTCTGGTGTCATTTAAACTACACATTTCTAATTACTTTCTGCACCATTTATTCCTTCCTTAATTCTATCATTTATCCATTCGTACCATCTTCCCCACACAATATCATAGTCAGAGTTTTCGTCATCATTTATCTCGTGTGTTAATTTACTTATCTCTGCACACTCAAATATTTTATTAATTATAAGGTCGTCTGGTGGTAGGTCTTTCTTTTTCCAATATTGAGCGTATGCCAGTCTGGCAGCTGTAGCTATGTGTATTAGGAGATGGACCTTTTCCTTTCCATGCCCTTTCTTTGCCATTCCCAGGAGAAATATTTCTGGATTCAAATCAATTTCTTCTTTGAGTATATCTTTCGACCATCTCCAAATTTTGCTCCAATACCTTTTTGCTTCGGGGCATGTCCACCACATGTGAAAGAAGGTGCCGTGACCCTGGCCACATTTCCAACAATTTGACTGTGCATTGGGGAACATCTTTGCTAATCTTGCAGGTGCTAAGTGCCACCTATGAAGCATTTTGTAATGGTTTTCCTTATACGTGGCTGCTCTAGTTAATTTATAATTTTTGTTCCAGGCATCTTCCCATTCATTAAGGTCCAAACTGTGTCCAATATTTCTCTCCCATGCTCTCAATTGGTTTCTGATTATATCCTCATCTCTGTCTTCGTCCAATAGATAGTTATACAGTTTGGCCAACGCTTTATTCCCTTGTCCCATCAAAATTTTATCTAAACCATTATATCCTGATTCTAGGCCATACTCATCTTTATCTTTCTGGTATCTTGATTTTATTTGTAGGTAGGTCCACCAGTCTAAGGTTATACCTTGATCTCTCAGAGCTTCATTTGATTTAATGTTTCCCCCTCCATCTACAATGTCTTTATATCTGTACAGTTTCTCCATTCCCCACCTATTGGGGTAAATCATTGCCTCTACCGTGGAAAGCCAGATTGGGACCTTGGTATAGTATCTCTGCCTGATCCCCACCCATGTTTGTATTAGAGAGTCCCTGATTTTATGCCTGTGGAAATAAGTTTTCTTTTTATTGTCTTTGTCCCATAAATATGCATGCCACCCTTTCTGTAAGTCATGACCTTCTAACACTAAAATTCTCTTGTTCTCCAGGGTGATCCAATCCTTTATCCATATCAACTTTGCCGCTCTATAATACGTTTCCCAATTTGGGAGTCCGAATCCTCCCACATTCCTTTTTTCCTGTAGAATTTTAAGTGAGATCCTTGATTTTTTCCCTTCCCAAACAAATTCCCTAATGGTCTTATTTAATTCTAAAAAAAATTTTTTCTCTAAAATTACTGGTAGGTTTTGGTATAAAAATAAAATCTTGGGGAGAATGTTCATCTTAATTGCCGCAATTTTGCCTATAAGTGATAGTTTAATCTTTTTCCATCTATCCAAATCTTGTTTTAATTTATTAATTAGTGGGGAATAATTATCTTCTTTTAGGGAAGAACACCTTTTAGTTAACCAAATTCCTAGGTATTTTATTTTTGGGACTACTTGTAGGCCCAAAGTTTCTTCTATCTCTTTCTTCTGTGACTCAGTTACATTTTTAGTGAGTATTTTGGTTTTAGATTTATTCAGTTTAAGGCCTGCCACCTCTCCATATTTACCCAATTCCTCTAGTACTTTTTGTCCAGATATCAGTGGATCTTCTAATATTAGCGCCACATCGTCCGCGAAGGCTTGTGTTTTATAGGTCTCTTTTCTAATTCTCAGGCCTTTGATTTCCTCGTTATTTCTGATGTTTCGTAGCAAAACTTCCAGGGCCAAAATGAATAGTAACGGTGACAAGGGGCAGCCTTGCCTTACTCCTTTCTTAATTTGGAAAGTTCTTGTCCTGTCTCCGTTTAGTAAAATGCTCGCCCTCTGATTGTCATAAATAGTTTTTATCATTTTTTCGAAGTTTTGCCCAAATCCTATTATTTTAATTTGTTTGGTCATAAAATTCCAATTTAGGTTATCGAATGCCTTTTGGGCATCCAAAAAGACTAAGGCCAACTGCTTTTCTGGGTGTTCTTCGTAGTATTCTAGAGTATCTAGTACAATTCTCAAATTATCCCTAATTTGTCGTCCTGGGAGAAAACCATTTTGATCTTTGTGAATCCAATTATTTAATATTTTTTTAGTTCTTTCTGCCATTATACACATAAATAATTTATAGTCGGTGTTTAGAAGTGAGATTGGTCTGTAGTTTTGAATTTTTTTGGGGTCGGCACCTTCCTTCGGCAGCAGTGTAACATGGGCTTCCCTCCATGAATCAGGAATTTTGGAGCCCGTCAAAACCTCGTTAAAAATTTCCATTAATTTTGGTTGTAGAATTTCTTCCAGTTTTTTGTATATTTCTCCTGGGAATCCATCTGGGCCAGGTGATTTGTTGTTTTTGAGTTTGGACAGGGCTTTTTTGAACTCTTCGGTTGTTATCTTAGCATTGAGCATCTCCTTCTCTTCCTCTGTTATTTGCGGGAGCTCCGCCTCTGCCAAATATTGATCTATTCTTCCCTCCGGGGTCTCCTCTTCTTTATATAGGGATTCATAGTACTCTCTCGCTCTTTCTAATTTATCTTCTTCTTTATTTAAAAGATTTCCCTCCGCATCTTCTAATATCTGGATTGTCCCTTTTTCATTTTCCTTTTTTAATTTGTAGGCCAGCCACCTGCCCGATTTATTAGCGTTCTCAAAATAGTGCTGTTTTGTTCTTTTTATTTTTTGGGCTAGCTCTTCTTGATCTAGAATGTTTAATTTATGTCTCCACACCATCCAATTTTCCTTTGCTACAGTGTCACCGGGCATTTTTTGGAGTTTCCTTTCTGCTTCATCTAGCTGTTTGATGAGATCTTCCCTGGATTTTCTTTTTAGTTTATTTTTATATGCGGAGTAAGATATTATTACCCCTCTCAGGTATGCCTTCAATGCATCCCATACTATTTCGCTGGGTGTCCCTTGGTTCTCATTTTCTCCAAAAAAAGTCTTAATTTCTCCTTTTAATTTTTCTACAAACTCTTTGTCACACAATAGTTTCGTATTTAGCCTCCATCTTTGTTGTTTCTTTCTCTTTATATTTCTCCATTTTATTTCCAGAGGGTTATGATCTGCCCAGACGTTTGGGCTAATTTCTGCCGTCTCAATTTCTAAACCTAGCGTCCTAGTGACCCAAGCCATATCTAACCTCGACCATGACTGTTGTGAGTTGGAGTAGAATGTAAATTGTCTTTCAATTGGGTGCAAAGTTCGCCATATGTCAATTAAATTCACTTCCTCCACCAAATCAAAAAAGGCTTTTGGCAAGGTTGCCCTTTTATTTTTATTCATTTTATTGCTTTTGTAATCATTAACTGGGTCTATAATTCCGTTGAAATCACCTATCATACAAATTTCATTATGTTCCATATTCCCTAATTGTTCACGTAGCTTTTTAAAGAATTCTCCTTGTTTTTTGTTTGGGGCATAAACGCCCACTAGTAACATTTTAGAGTTTTCTATCGTGACTTCAACCATAAGTATTCTACCTTTTGTATCATTATATTTCAATTCTGCTTCAATACCTTTTTTAACATAGATTGCTACCCCTCTCTTTCTTTTTTCTGCTAATGAGGTGAATAGTTTACCAAATTTTTTATACTCCAGACGTTTGCCCTCGTCCTTTTTTATATGGACCTCCTGTAAACAGATTATATCCATATTTTGTTTTGCTAGCTTTGTGAGTGTTAATTTCCTTTTTTTGCTGTCGTTTAAACCATTAACATTTACTGAAATTAGTTTTAGATCTTTCATTCCTGATTTCCTTGCTCGGTTTTAGTTCTTATTTAGTCTTACGGCTCTTACTGGTCTTGTTTTTTTCTCCTTGGCCTCTCCTTCGGTCTTCTTCTCCTCCGCGGTTTCTTCCTCCTCTAGATTTGTCGCCTCTATTTCCTCCTTACTACTTTGTTCTTCTTCTGCACCCCTTAACTGATCGAGAAAATCTTGTGCTGTGCTCAAACTGTCTATTTTTATTTTTCTCCCCTGCCAGGTGATTAGCATCCCCTCTGGCAGGAGCCATCTAAATAGTATATTTCTTTTGTTCAATTGCGCCGCCAAAAATCTATAGCCTTTTCTCACCTCCCTCACTCTTCTCGGAATCTGTTTCAGTATTATCACTTCCTTTCCTCTGTAAGTTATTTGACCGTCCCTCGCCATATTATATAAGATGTCTTTTACTTTCTTTCTTGCGAATCTAATATGAACTTCTCTGGGGAGCCTATTTCTCCTCGCATAGTTTGTTTGCACTCTATAGACGTCGTCCAGTTCCCTGATAATCTCACGTTTGTCTTGTTGGAGTATTTCTGCAATTAATTCCGCCATCTTCTCTCCTAAATTCTCGTCTCTATCTTCTTCCACATTTTGAAAGCGCAAGTAGAACGACGCCCTATCCATCTCTAATTGTATCAATGAGTCTTCTAATTCCTTATTTTGCGTCATCAGCGTCTGGTCTACCATATCCAGCTTCTTCTCATTTTGTTCTATTTTTTGCTCCGCCTTCTGGATCCTTTCTTCATTGTTCGAGATTGAGACTTGTATCTCATTCATCTTCTGGTCCAGTTGGTGGATATCTGTTTTTAATTCGGTGTGATTGTTAGACATTTTCTCCTGCATGGCCACCATCGTTTCTTGAATTAGAGTCAATGTTGCCTGTACTGTTAATAATGTTGGTGTTGCTATGGCCTTGTCCGTTTTTTGTGCTCCTTCCATTGATTTTTGGGTAGCCGGGGAGGTCATGGATATGGTGGGATTTGAGGGGGTCTTCTTCCCTGTTTTCAGAATCGTCGATGATATACTCGTCATTTCTTCCAGGATTTTTTTTTGTTCTCTAATTATTTTCTCGATATTTCTCCAAATTTTCATACACTAACTGTCACCTCTTTTTATGTTTCTTCAGCGTATAAGAGGCAATTTTTTTTTTTATCGAACAATGTCTATCTATCTATCAATCTATATCACTTCCAGTCTCTATCTTAAATAAAATTAACAGTCACTATCAATTTATCAATCTACCTCACTTCCAGTCAATATCTTACGTGGATAACAAAAGTTGATTTGTAACTTATAATTATATAATTATAATTGTAATTAATTTGTGTGATAAATAGCAATTAATTGATAGGAGCTTATTTCTACTTATTACTACTTATTTCTACTTCTACTTATTAGTAATTAATTCAAGACCTAATAGTTCAAGACACAATAATCCAATTGCTCCTAGGTAAATCTGTAATCAGTAGCTGGAATTCATGTCTGAATTACTACTTAAAAAAATTATTGATTCAAATTTCTATACTTCTAATTACCAATAAGTTAGTATATGTAGGTATTTTGATTCTAATATAGCAATATATCAGTATGTAAAATATATACAAGTAGTATTTATACAGGTAAGTATAGATAAATATAGTTAGGTGCAATTAGATAGTTAAATAAGTAAGTGAAAATCTAATAGACTCTATAAGGTATATCTTATATATAAACAATTAAATACGATAGAGATTTACGCTTCTTGTTGATCACAGTGCTAATATGCAGAAGTTCAAGGTATCAAAAAAGTTTTTTTTTTTTTTTTTTTCTTCAGAAAAAAAAGAAAAAGGGGAAATTTTCCAAGTTTTTAGTTGGGAACAAACAAATATTTCCACCAGTAAGGGGGTGGTATCCTTTCTCACACTGCCGCCGGTTTCCTCTAGTCCTTTCTTCTTCCCCCGTTTACTCTGCCACAGTCAAAACTCTATAGTAAGCCTCGGAGCTAGATCGTCTCTGTGCCTGTCCTTTCCAATTTGCACTGTCAGATTTCTTCAATGGATGCACTTCCTGTTTTCTGAAACAATTAGAAAGAGTCCAATCTCCGATTTAGTTCGTCTCTCTGCTTTGACCAGCCAATGAAAAAGAAATTTCTTCTGGATTCTTTTGGCTTCCTTACTCCCAGTGCCCACCAATCCTCTTCTTGTGCAGGCAAATTAGCGTCCTCGGCTTCTTAT
The DNA here is from genome assembly GCA_022577455.1 of Arizona elegans. Lineage (NCBI taxonomy): Eukaryota > Metazoa > Chordata > Lepidosauria > Squamata > Colubridae > Arizona > Arizona elegans. The sequence continues at coordinate 126,807 of JAKOOJ010000009.1, read as the reverse complement.
CTTCGCGCCGGCTTGTCGAGCTCCATAATCTTTCAGGCTATTTTTCACTCTCCGTCGCCGCTTTTTCCCCGTTTGAAAACCTTTCCACCCGACTCCGCCGGCCCCTTACTGATGTTCACTTTCACTTGGGCAGGGAGGACACGGTTCAATCTCGACACTGCAGCCTCCGATCTTCCTTGCTTCCCATCTGATTGTCAGCTACCACAGCTTCGGGTCAGCCATTGAAAGGCTGACTTCACACGCGTCGGTTTGACAGAGCCGCCGGGTTTTGCGAGGAGTGTTTGCGCTTCACTTTCTCGCTCGCCTGACTCTCTCTATTGTCCGCGGGACTCTCCAGGACCCGCGCCCCCGAAGGGATCCCCAAGACGTGGTGACAAGCGGTGTTGAGGAGTGGCGATCACTCACTCAGCACCATGTCGCTGCAGCTCGCCGACCGCTGTCCGCTGTCATTTATTAGGAGCAGCCTTCCAGCAATACTGGGATGCAGTTAGGACTGATCCTGCATAGATTTACGTTCCCCTATGACCCTGTCTCTCCGCTCCTCTCTGGCCATGTCATAAATCACATTCTCCAATTTGGCTGGCTGTGAAACCTAACGCCCTTCTTCTGATTGTGGTCAGAAAGAATGTATGGAATTCACTTCAGTTCTCCCTCCCTCCTGCTCATGGCAACTTGAAAGCTTTGCAAGTTGACAATTTAGTTCAATATGAGCTCTAAAGTTCTAGACTTTCTTAAGATGAAGGAGAACTTCAAATATATCACTCAACTCCTCAAAATATCAATGGCCTTCTGCATTGCCACTACATATAGCAAACTTGGAAAGACCAGGGTTATATTTTGGTATTATATCATGTCTAAACTGTGTTTTTGGCAAGAAGCTCGCTTCCAATTGATTTATTGTCCGAGAGAGTTTAACTTACTTGTCCTCAACCTGATATCCTTCACAGGTGGCGGAACTAATCTTTCTATTAATATTTCCATAATTCACAGTTGGTGTCGTCAATGGACTTGCTGGTTAAAGATTTAACCAGCTCTTTTCCTACACACTCGGACAATGCTATGTCAAGTGCTATTTAGACCTTAGCGATAGATCAAATTCATCATCATTCATCACCAGCCTCATCAAATGCTCATCAGATAAAATGTCCTGCGTCTTTTTTTTTTTTTTTTTTGCTGTTGCTTCTCCTTCAGTTTCATGAAAGAAAATTTGCTTTCGATATTGTTCCTTAGGAAACGTTGCACACAATCTCCGTGTGGTTAATTCTTCAATAACAGCGTTGGAAGAGACCTTGGAGGTGTTGGAAGAAATATCCATCTGGTTCAGTTACAAGCACTGGAGACAAAATGGAGGCTGATCAGAAAAATGGTTGAATGATGGACAGAGACACCAAGTGCATGGGTTCTGGGCAGCTGACCACATGGAGTTCTGTTGTGGTCTGCTAGCGGCCTGTGCGGATCGTGGCTGATCCCGACGATGAGGAGGCTGGTGTGGTGTCGTGCCAGCAGCCTGCGCAGCCGGCACTCATGTCAGACAGCGAGGAGGCTGAAGAGGATGTGGTGCCAGAGGCAGAGACTCAGCCTGGGCCTTCAGAACCTCCAGAGGCTCCTTCAAGTGGAGAGAACGAAGTGGAGGAGCCTCTTCTCAATGCTCGAGCACGCAGGGCTGCCAAAAGGCAGGAGTGGCTACTCAGGAGGAGGAGGTCTCCTCAAGAGTAAGGCTTGAGGATAATTGGCCACTCCCTTAGCCTATTTAAATCACATGCAGTTAATAGGTTTCTTGCTGGAAACAACTTGTAATTATCATCAGAGCATTTTTGGAAAAGTCTTATCGTATCTTGTTTTCTGGGCTGGTTGCCAACGTTTGCTGGACTTGGTTTATTCTTGCTACTTAATAAATTTGATAAGGACCGTTGGTGTGTGTCAATCTCCTCAGAAATCCAGAGCTGGGGCAGAACAAGTTGAGAGTGTGCGTGGGGGGGTATTTATACCTTCTCTTGAGCTTTGAACTTCAGCTTCCTGTTCCTGTGCAAGAACATGTATTATATTGGCTGTTGTAGGGGTCATAGCTGGCTCTGTAGGTTGTCTGAGCTATGTTTGGTTGAAGTTTGGAGGATGATGCAATGTCTTTAGGAGATTGTGCAATGTGGTGAGCTCTGCTGCTAGATGGTAGTGGGTTACTCCTATTATGTCCTAAAGGCAGAGGTGGTATTCAGCCGGTTCGGACCAGTTCAGGAGAACCAGTAATGGTGACTGTGGGTAATGCCATCGTATTTAACCATGCAGAAGGCAGGCGCACAGCAAACTGGTGGTAAGAATATTGGAAACCCACCGCTGCCTAAAGGGTCATGTCTTAATCCCATCACCCTGAAGCTGAAACTCTTTTGTTTTGTAGATAGGCTGGCCCAATCTTTCTCAATGGGTACCAAATATCTGCTGGGGGTTATTAAGAAAGGCAGGGGCTACTTTCCAAGAGCATGTTTCTCCATTCCTCCTTTAGGGAAATATAATATTCTGCCTTTTTAATATTTCCTAAAATATTTATTTCTTCTAGGAGAGGGGTGGGCACTAACTTCCTACAGAGTTCTTCTAGTCCAATTTGTGTGTGTGTGTGTGTGTGGGGGGGGAATCTCCATCCTTCACCAATTTGAAGGGAACCCACCCGGGGTGAAATGCTCCCGGTTTGGACTGAATCGTCCAATCTGGTAGCGATGACGGCGTGTGGTTCAGAGAACCAGTAGCAAAAATCCCTGCCCACCCCCCCCCCCCATGCCCAGCTGAGCCGAGCGATCATCAGAGGCTTTTTTTAAAAAAACACTTTTAAAAGCATTTTTTCTTCTGCCGAAAAAATGCTTTTAAAAGCTAAAAAAAGAGCCTCTGATGATCACGCAGCTCAGCTGGGATCGTCAGAGCCTTTTACAAGCATTTTTTTCTATAACTTCTTTGGCTTTTTTTGCTTTTAAAAGCAAAAAAAATGCTTTTAAAAGAAAACAAAAGCCTCTGACGATCAGGCAACTCAGCTGGGATCGTCAGAGCCTTTTAAAAGTATTTTTTTTTACAACCACTTCGGCCGAAAAGGTTGTAGAAAAAATGCTTTTAAAAGTAAAAATAATAATAATAATGGGGCATTAAATAAATAAATAAATTATTGGGACCGTATCTGGCACCAGATCTCCAAAAAGGAAAAAAAAATCTAGGCATATCTTTGAAGGATTCTCACATGTGAATGGGAAAGGGCCTGGTGGCTCAGCAGACTGATAGCATTGTGATTAACACCAGCTGTCTGCAATTACTGTAAGTTCGAATCTCACCAGGCTCAAGGTTGACTCAGCCTTCCATCCTTTCTAAGGTAGGTAAAATGAGGACCCAGTTTGTGGGGGCAATAAGCTGACTTTGTATAAATATACAAAAGAATGAAGGCTATTGCTTAACGCATTGTAAGCCGCCCTGAGTCTCTGGAGAAGGGCGGCATATAAATCAAATTAAAAAAAAATGGGAAAACCTGACACCGCTTGGTCCAATCTCTCTCTACAAGGAGCCGTAATGAGGGTTGTTTACTTTTGGGTTTAATGTGAATCCAACCATCCTGGTTTGGTGAATCTGACCATCATAGCTAAAAATCCCCAACCTGATGGTGGCATTGTTGCAAGAAATGTCCTTCTGGGTTCAGTTCCAAGTGGGGAAAAGGACACTGGAAACATGTTGGCTCTTTGGAAAGATGGTTTTTAATGGTGGACAGGGTCACATGCCTTGGTGATGATGGGTGAAGAAAGAAAAGGGCAGAGATGTTGAGAGTGCCCTGGTTTTATGCCCTCTCTCTGGGCCCCACCCTAGAGCTTCCTGTCCCTGTGTAAGAAATGCACTCTGATCGGTGGTCAGACTCCCAGAGGGCAGGGGTCTTAGCTAACTTTGTAGGTTATCTGTCTCCCAGGCTTGGTTGAGCCTTGCTAGGTGATGTAATCTTCCCAGGTGCCATGTGGTGAGATGGGTAGAGGGAAGTGGTGGGTTTCAAATTTTTTTACTACTGGTACTGTGGGTGTGGCTTGGTGAGCGTAGCATGGCTTGGTGGGCATGGCATGGGAAGGATACTGTAAAATCTCCATTCCCACCCCACTCCAGGGGAAGGATACTGTAAAATATGCATTCCCTCACCGATCCAGGGGAAGGTTACTACAAAATCCCCATTTCTTCCTGATCAGCTGGGACTTGGGAGGCAGAGAATAGATGGGGGCGGAGCCAGTCAGAATTTTTACTACCGGTTCTCTGAACTACTCAAAATTTCCGCTACCGGTTCTCCAGAACTGGCCAGAACCTGCTGAAACCCACCTCTGGTAGAGGGCTAATACTATCATGTCTTGAGGGCCATGTCTTCATCCTATCACCCTGGAACTGAAGAGGGTAGATCTTTGTTATGTAGAATAGACAGCTCAGGCCTTTAATGACCCATTGACAAAAGTGGGAAGGAGCTGAATTTCTGCCTCCCTTTTAGGAGAAATATTCTGCCCTTTTAATATTTCCTAAAATATTTCATTTTTCTAAGAGAGGGGTGGGTGCTACCCTGTTTCCCTTCAAATAAGACATCCCCTGATAATTTAATTATTATTTATTTATTAGTTTTATTTATATGCTGCCCTTCTCCGGAGACTCAGGGCGGCTTACAATGCGTTAAGCAATAGCCTTCATACTTTTGTATATACCTGCTTAGTAGGGCTTTTTGGCCCCCCCCAAGCGGTCTTCTTTTTTATACAAAGTCAGCTTATTGCCCCCACAATCCGGGTCCTCATTTTACCTCCCTCGGAAGGATGGAAGGTTGAGTCAACCTTGAGCCTGGTGAGATTTGAACTCGCAGTAATTGCAGGCAGCTGGCAGCTAAATACTACTTTAACAGTAGTTTAGTCCACTGCGCCACCAGGCTCTAATAATAAGCCCAATTTAGTGCATGCATTTGAGTGCATGCACTAAAATAAGCCTTCCCCTGAAAATAAACCATCCCCAAAAATATTTAAACGCATGTGCAGCCGGTCCCGGCCATTTCCTCTGGTTTCCTCCACACACCCCAAAATAATAAGACCTCCCCGAAAATAAGGCCAAGCATTTATTTCAGGGTTAAAAAACAATATAAGACAGGGTCTTATTTTCGGAGAAACACGGTAACTTCCTACAGCATGCCAACTGAGGCCAGTGAGGCACATTTTCTCTGGCTTTTTTTTGTTTTTTAAAAAAAGAACAAAACCCAGCATATAAGATTTGAAATAACAAAAGTTTGTAGCACCTATTCAAATATTGGCTCAGAAATGAGAGCTGCATTCAGTTAAATATGCCTTTTGTGCTTTGCTTTCAGGTTACATGCCTGCCGTTTCAAGCTGACCTTAAGAAAGTTAATCTTAAGAATGAACGCTTGAGTATCCCTTAATAGCAAAAGATGACTGGAGAACTGAAGGTTTTATTGCCTTTACAGAAACCAATGTCTCTTCGGTGTAGCCTCTCTCTCCCTCTGTGCTGTTCCAATATTGGCACCTCCGTGTTGTCACACTGTAGAAGGGCGTGTGTGTGTGTGTGTGTGTGTGTGCGTGTGTGTGTGAGATTCTAACTTTAAAAACCGGCTGGAAGCAAATTTATTTGGACAGCCTCTTTCGCAGCTGACTTTTTAATTCAGTGGTTTGAAGACGGTCTGAAATGTTAGACGTGGACGTGAAGACAGGAACAGGAGGCGGCTTCAAGAGAGATCTTTCAATGCAGTTTGGACGTAGGTCTTGATTACAATTTCATAGGGAATTCAGACATTTTCTTTCTTTCTTTCTTTCTTTCTTTCTTTCTTTCTTTCTTCCTTCCTTTCCTTTTCTTTCCTTCAATCCTCCCTTTCTCTTTTCTTCCTTCCCTTCTCTTCTTTCCTCCCTTTATCTTTCTTTCCTTTCCTTTCCTTTCCTTTCCTTTCCTTTCCTTTCCTTTCCTTTCCTTCCTTCCCTTCCCTCCCTTCCCTTCTTTTCCTTTCCTTCAATCCTCCCTTTCTCTTTTCTTCCTTCCCTTCCCTTCTTTCCTCCCTTTATCTTTCCTTCCTTTCCTTTCCCCTTTCCTCTTTTTTCCCTTCCTTTCCTTTCCTTTCCTTTCCTTCCTTCCCTTCCCTCCCTTCCCTTCTTTTCCTTTCCTTCAATCCTCCCTTTCTCTTTTCTTCCTTCCCTTCCCTTCTTTCTTCCCTTTATCTTTCCTTTCCTTTCCTTTCCTTTCCTTTCCTTTCCTTTCCTTTCCTTTCCTTTCCTTTCCTTTCCTTTCCTTTCCTTTCCTTTCCTTCCTTCCCTTCCCTCCCTTCCCTTCTTTTCCTTTCCTTCAATCCTCCCTTTCTCTTTTCTTCCTTCCCTTCCCTTCTTTCTTCCCTTTATCTTTCCTTTCCTTTCCTTTCCTTTCCTTTCCTTTCCTTTCCTTTCCTTTCCTTTCCTTTCCTTTCCTTTCCTTTCCTTTCCCCTTTCTCTTTTCTTCCTTCCCTTCCCTTCTTTCCTCCCTTTATCTTTCCTTCCTTTCCTTTCCCCTTTCCTCTTTTTTCCCTTCCTTTCCTTTCCTTTCCTTTCCCTCCTTCCCTTCCCTCCCTTCCCTTCTTTTCCTTTCCTTCAATCCTCCCTTTCTCTTTTCTTCCTTCCCTTCCCTTCTTTCTTCCCTTTATCTTTCCTTTCCTTTCCTTTCCTTTCCTTTCCTTTCCTTTCCTTTCCTTTCCTTTCCTTCCCTTCCCTTCCCTTCCCTTCCCTTCCCTTCCCTTCCTTTCCCTTCCCTGCCTCTTTTCCTTCCCTTCCCTTCCCTTCTTTCCTTTCTTACCCCCATCTTTTATTCTTTCTTTTGCTTTCTAACAGGGAGAAGAACGGACCAGTCACACAACTGGCTTTTCTGTCTTGCTTTAATTTTAACATTAAAAAAAAGCCAGCAGGGGAAGCTGTAGTTTAATGATCACACAACCATGGCAAAAAGGTGAAAAAATGGGATGCATCTCACGTAACCACCCTCTCACTTAACAAAAGCTATGTGGTGAAAGATAGTAAAGGTGTGAACAGATTCTAATTTAGTTCGTTCAGCTGTGTTGGAAGAAATGTCCATTTGGGTTCAGTTCCAAGTGGGGAGAAAGACCCTGGAAACATGAAGACTGCTTGGAAGGATGGTTTAATGGTGGACAGAATCACGTGGTTTGAGGTTCTGGGCAAAAAGAGCACATGGGTGAGAGAGGGAGAGAGAGATTTATACTCTCTCTTGGGCCCCGCCTTGGAGCTTCCTGTTCCTGTGTAAAGAATGTAGTCTGATTGGTTGTCAGACTCCCATGGAGCCATGCAGGGATAACTTTGTAGGTTTTTTTGAGTCCCAGGCTTGGTTGAATCTTGCTGAGTGATGATATAATGAAGGGGCTTTGGGAAATTCCTATTATGGCTTAATGGCTTTGTCCTGGTTTGGATCTTGAGTGAGGGCTAATCCTATCATGTCCTGAGGGCCATGTCTTTTGTTTTGTAGATAAGCTGGCCCAGCCTTAGTCTTGTAGATAGGTTGGCACCAAAATATCTGCTAGGGGAGTCAGGGAGCTGAGGCTCTGCATTTATGTCTTTTAGAAACATGTTTCTCCTTTAGGGAAAATATAATATCCTGCCTTTTTAATATTTCCTAGAATATTTCATTTTTCTGGAAGAGGGGTGGGTGCTAACTTCTTACATCTGTAACCATGGAGAAAAATTATTTTAATGTGGAATCACACTTGCAACCAAACTAAATCTGAGAAAGAAAAAAAAGTTAACAGACAAACAGAGTTGGAAGAGACTTTGGAGGCCTTCGAGTCCACCTAATTGTTGGCTGTTGTTGTTGTCAGAGTATGGCTTTGTTACATTAGCCAGGAGACTACAATACTATTGTAGAGTAGTAGTTTGGCTGCCAAGGTATTAGCTCTATCATGGTACATGCTCATACACTTCCTAAGTTCCTCCACAAGAGGGCGAGCTTACTTTGCACCAGAAAGAAAGACTCCCTCCCTTTTGTAGAGCCACCTCACAAACAGTTGCTGCCACAGGGAAGGTCCAGAGCCATCAGGAATCTGACTGCCTTCACAGAGCACCAACTGTCTCCCCACCAAAGTGGTACTTATCCATCTACTCGCACAGGACATGCTTTCAAATGGCAAGGTATACAGAAGTGGAGACAAGTGATGGGAACTCACCTCACCACAAAGTACTAGGACTTGAACTGTGGGACCAGAGATCATCTCCAGCATTACTAAGCCGCCACACCTCTTCTTGTTCATAAACACGGAATCTGGGAACGTGTAAATATTTTTTCTGTCTTTTTTTTTTTGTCTTTCTAACTATATTAAAGAGCTGCAGAAATTCCTTACTTAGAAATTCCAATTTTGTTTGTGATATTTTAGTGACAAACTGATCTGTCCCCGTACACACACACACACACACACACACACACACACACACAGCCAGCTGAGGGTTAAGGAAACACTTTGGCACACACCCAGGTCCTTATCTCCAACTTTGGCAGCGATTTACACACCGTCTGCCAAGTGCGTTTATTTCCACAGAAAACAGATAACATACTCAGCGTCCAAACGTCCAACAACAATAAATATTTCTCTCAGCAGTTCCGGACGAGGCTTTAGTGACTATCCAAGGTTTACTTTGTTCGTCACAAAGATCACTGGCCACCACCCTCTATTATATAGTCTCTGGGGTGTGGTCCAGTGACTCAGTTCTAATCCCTAGCACGCCTCCTAAGCTGCTGCAATCGTTTATCACGCCTTCGGAGGCGTGCGTCCAGGAATGATGTTTCTTCATCACTCTCATCCGAGCCACCTGTCTCTCTGTTAATCTCTTCTCCCTTGGCCAGCACCTGAGACAGTGCCAGAGGGGAGGGGCCTGGAGAGGGAGGCCTGGCTGATTCCTCTTCCTCATGCTCAGAGCTTTCTTCCTCCGATGGGACAGGCTCAGAGGGTGGGGCCACAACACAAACCTCCATTCCTCACCATGGAAATATCCACCTTAAAGTGTATAAAATAACTTTGGGGAAAATTCTTCACGTGAGAATAAGGTTGGTGTCATCCCCAAATAAACATGTTAGAAGTGTCTCATGCTATTTTCTGCAGGTTAATCTTCCACCGGTCAATAATATGAGGAAGGAGCGAGGGGATTTAAAACTGCTTAATACTTGAGTCCCACTGCTAATCCCCCAATTTATCCTATTTGAGTGGTTATAAGGTTCAGCCCAATGGAACTCTTTCGGAGGGTCATGAGACCCCAACCAATATTTATTATTTCTCTTTCTTGGTTGGGAGATTCTTTCATTACTATTACTTTTATCAAAACATCCCATGGTCTGCCTAGGTTGGAAAAAGCTGGTCAAAGTAGCTTTATTTAATGCCTACAAAGAACCTTAAAAAGATGGCATTAAGATAGAAATGGCTAGGAACTGTGCAGCACTGAAATCTGTCTCCCAAAGTAGTTGTGAGGGGTGCAGAACTGAGCACACCTCTGGAATATTTTAAAGTGATTTTTTTTCTTCATGAGAAGCCTCTGCTTTAAGGTGTTGCAACCTGGTGATACATTCATGATGGGTCTACTAATGCTTCGTGGTGTTCAAAGCCTCCTTTCTCCTCTTTCTCTTCCTCCTCTTCCTCCTCCTCTTTTTCCTTGTCCTCCTTTCTCCTTCTCTTTCTCCTCCTCTTTTTCCTCCTCCTCTTTCTCCTCCTCTTTCTCTTTTTCCTTGTCCTCCTTTCTCCTTCTCTTTCTCCTCCTCTTTTTCCTCCTCCTCTTTCTCCTCCTCTTTCTCTTTTTCCTTTTTCCAATGTAGGCTGGTGGCCCCCAGGGGGAGGGCCTTCTCCGTGGGGGCTCCTACCCTCTGGAATCAGTTGCCCCCGGAGATAAGAAGGATCCATGACCTCAATGCCTTCCGTCGTTCCCTGAAAACCCATCTTTTCCAACAAGCCGGGTTGGCTTAGAAGAAATTTTTAAATTCTTTTAGTGTGATTCTTAACTTTCGGCCCAAATTTATATATATTTTTAAATGTTTTAATATTTGTATTCTATGTTTTTTATCTTGGCTGTACACCGCCCTGAGTCCTCAGGGAGAAGGGCGGTATATAAATTGGAAACTAAATTAAATTAAATTAAATTAAATTCCTCCTCCTCTTTCTCCTCCTCTTTCTCATTGTCCTCCTTTCTCCTCTTTTGCTTCCTCCTCTTCCTCCTCCTCTTCCTCCTCCTTTTTCCTTGTCCTCCTCCTCTTTCTCCTCCTCTTCCTCCTCCTCTTTTTCCTTGTCCTCCTTTCTCCTCCTCTTTCTCCTCCCCTTTTTCCTCCTCCTCTTTCTCCTCCTCTTTCTCTTTTTCCTTGTCCTCCTTTCTCCTCGTTCTCTTCCTCCTCTTCCTCCTCTTCCTCCTCCTCTTTCTCATTGTCCTCCTTTCTCCTCTTTCGCTTCCTCCTCTTCCTCCTCCTCTTCCTCCTCCTTTTTCCTTGTCCTCCTTCCTCCTCCTCTTTCTCCTCCTCCTCCTCTTTCTCCTCCTCTTTCTCCTCCTCCTCCTTTTTCTCCTCCTCTTTCTCCTCTTTTTCCTTGTCCTCCTTTCTCCTCTTTCTCTTCCTCCTCTTCCTCCTCCTCTTTTTCCTTGTCATCCTTTCTCCTCCTCTTTCTCCTCCTCTTTCTCCTCCTCCTCTTTCTCCTCCTCTTTCTCTTTTTCCTTGTCCTCCTTTCTCCTCCTCCTTGTCCTCCTCCTCTTCTTCCTCCTCCTCCTTTTCCTCCTTCCTGATATCTTGATGTTTTTATTTGCCAAGTCCTTTCTGATAATGATTCTGAGCATGGAATTCACCTCTTAAAAACTCAGCGGTGGCACAAAAGGCCGACATTTTCATCAGGCAACCCAGGGTGATGCCAGTGTCCTTCTTTGGGCCAGTCATTTTTTTGTCTTTAACAAAGTCAAATCTTGCCCCACCTAAGATCATGAGAAGAGCTTGGAAGCTGGATCTGACCAAGGTTCTACAGCTGGAGAAGCTACAACCAAGACGGCAAGGTTATTCATCTCTTTATCCAGTGTATATGGCTGCCCATCTCAATGAGGCAACCTTTGCTCCAGCAGATGCTTCGTATTTTGGAGGGCTGTGTGCGATGCTTTGGATTCAATTGCACAATCAGCTTTGGATTAATGGAGGTGCAGAAGGTAGATCTGTCTGCCATGGTACATTTTATTTATTTATTTTATTTGTATACCGCCCTTCTCCAGCAGGTCTCAGGGCGGTGAATAGCCGAGATAAAACAGAGCATACAAAATTTAAAAAAACAGTTTAAAAGGTAATTAAATAATTTCGGCCCACAATTTAAAACAACCCAATTAAAACCAATTTCAAATTAAAACCGAAATGGATGGGATCAAGCCAGCCCGGCTAGGTGAAATAAATGAGTTTTCAGGCCTGACGAAAAGTCTGGTATCGTGCGTATCTCTAGGGGGAGGTCGTTCCAGAGGGCGGGTGCCGCCACAGAGAAGGCTCTGCCCCTGGAGGTTGCCAGCTGACATTGTCTGGCAGACGGCACCCTGAGGAGGCCCTCTCTGTGCGAGCGTACTGGCCGGTGGAAGGCTATTTGCGGCAGAAGGCGGTCTCGTAGATACCCCGGCCCTAAGCCATGGAGCGCTTTAAAGGTGGTCACCAACACCTTGAAGCGCACCCGGAAGACCACCGGGAGCCAGTGCAGCTCGCACAGGAGAGGTGTCACATGGGAGCGCCCCGTCGCTCCCATAATCCCCCGCGCAGCCGCATTCTGGACCAGCTGGAGCCTCCGGGTGCACCCCAAAGGGAGCCCCAGGATGGTGCAGTAAGTGAAGAACTGGCTGCCTGATCCCAGGGAAAGGCTCAGCTGTGGCATAAAGATTTGTAGACAGATGTTACATTCACAGTCCCATATGCTCTGAAGCATGTGTGAAAATATAGTCCTTGCTCTTAAGAGAAGCAACCTGAGTCCTCTTAACTTTGCTTCAGTGGTGGTATTCAGCTGGTTCAGACCAATTCGGGTAAACTGGTAGTAGTGACCTGCCAGTGGGGTGCCCCCCCCTCCCTGCCTGGTGTCCCAAGGGGAGATGTTTAAACACTTCATATCCAGGATGTGAGGGGGGTCTGTAGGAACACCTGAGGTCAAAAATGTTCCATGTAATAAAATAGCAAGGCCCAAATCAGTTTCTAAGCAAGAAGTGAGGATTATTTGCAGATGCTAATTATGACCTTTCTCTTAACTTTTCGGTTGGCACTTTGAATGATGTGACTACAGCTGTCCCTGTCCCACAGCAGTTCACATTTCCTGGGGCTGCAGCTTGATTTCAGGAGAACTGTTGGTTTCTTGGTGTTCCTTCAGACATTCTTTTCCCTGCAAGCTGATAATGAAATATTTGCAGCACGGATGGGATTCAGAAATGTTAGCAACCGGTTCTCTGCCCAGTTGCTGGGTGGGCATGGCCATGGTGGGCGTGGCATACTCGACCTCCTGCACTAAGGGGGGAGGCATTTTCATCCTCCCCAGACTCCAGAGGCTTTCCTTGAGCTTCTGGGAGGGTGAAAATGGCCTCCCCAGGCTCCGGAGGCGCTCTGGAAGCCCTCCAGAGGCTGGAAACGATCCTGTTTTCGGACTTCTGGTACTTCCAGTAGGCCCATTTTTCACCCTCTCCTGACTCCGGAGGCTTTCCCTGAGCCTCTGGGAGGGTGAAAATGGCTTCCCCCGGTCTCCGGAGGCCCTCTGGAGGCTGGAAACAAGCCCGTTTCTGGACTTCTGGAACTTCCAGTAGGCCCGTTTTTCACCCTCCCAGAACCTCCATGCAGGCCCTGTACTTACCTGGCATGGCAAAACGGGTTGTGTGGAGATTCCTGGGAGGGGCAGGGTGGGGTGGGCGGGGTCATCCAGTCCTAGCAACAACCAGTTCGGCGAACCAGATTAAAATTAACATCCGGTTCACCTGAACCAGTCTGAACCAGCTGAATCCCATCCCTGATTTGCAGGAACAGAACACCAAGAAGCCAAGCATTCTGAGTTACATACAGCCTCGACTTCAGGAAAAACTCTTTGGTGCAATTTTGATAACATAACTTTATCCTTATGATGATGGCAAATACCTGTAGCTCAGATGAAGGAATGAGGGTGGAAATTCTTCCTCCAAGCTTGTGGGTTGGTTCCCAAATGTTTCATTACCATCTTCAGCGGAGTAACATCTTCAGCAGAGTTTAGGGGAGAAATATTCGGAAACCAATCCACAAGCTCAGAGAACGAACTTCCACCCTCATAACTTTATCCTTTCTGAAATAAATCAGTGATCATTTGATTCGAAACAGATCTGGCACATTCCCCAAATTCGTACAACTACCACAGAGGCATTTTGGTGGACTTCCCAAAGGTGTTTTTTTTTTTTGCTTTAATTTATATGCCACCCTTCTCCAGAGACTCAGGGCGGCTTACAATGCTGTGTTTTGAAGCATTGAAAAAACAGAGTGTAAAAGCTGGCTGTCAGCACTTCAAGCTGCATTTACTCTTTTGCTGACATAAGAAGGAGAAGCGGAGGCATCTGGAAAGGGATGTTTGACTTTTCACCTACTTATTTTCCCTGGAGATAACTTCCCCTAGGAGATGGGATGGGAGGGGGGAAATTCCTTTGAGCTGGAGCAGTAGATTAGGGGTAGAGTGACTTGGAAGATGGCCAATGAGGGCAGGGGAGTGGGGAACGGAAAGGGAGGGTTTTGGGTCTGGAAGTCAATGTTGGCTGCAATGGAATCGGATTCAGAATGTCGCGCTTAATAAATGGGAGTTTTTCTTCAAAGACTTTGTTTGAAATGCAATTTATTTGAGACGACCTCAAAACCTGACACCGGCCTTCTATTCAATTAAACGTTTTAATTAAACAATTTAAATCTAGGGGTTGTTTTATTTTTTTATTTTTTTTAAGAAAAGCCTTAAGATTATGTCAAGAAACATTGTCGTTCAACAATTCAAACAAGTGAAAGAGAAGTGATAGTGACAGTTTTCCCTAGGGTTAAGTATTCACAGGTGTGTTGAAATTCTACATTGGGAGAAAGGCTAATAATACTAGGCAAAATATTCAAGTTCAGGGGCTTCACTGTGACAATCAATGTAACTATGGCCAAGGCTATAATTTTCTCAGTTGCAAAAGGGGGTTGTGAAAAGCTGAAGCATGAAAAAAAAAAGTGGGAAGGAATCAAAAAAGGTGGCCTTTGAATTGTGGTGCTAGAGAAAATTGGCGAGAGCACCTCGGACCACAAGTAGAACAAATTGCCCAGTATTAAATGAAGTGCAACTGGACTTCAGTTTTGAATAAAGAAACATAAACTATAATACTTTAGAGACCAGAGGCAAAGTCTGATGAAAAGAAGGACTACGGGAGACATGATAGCAGTCTTCCAATATCTCAGGGGCTGTCACAAAGAAGCTATTCTCCAAAGCATCTGAAGGTAGGACAAGAAGCAATGGATGGAAACTCATCAAGGAGAGAAGCAACCTAGAACTAAGGAGAAATTCCCTGATAGTTAGAACAATTCATCAGTGGAACGAGTTGGCTCCAGAAGTTGTGAATGCTCCAACACTTGAAGTTTTTAAGAAGAGATTGGACATCCATTTGTCTGAAGTGGTGTAGGGTTTCCTGCCTAAGCAGGGGGCTGGACTAGAAGACCTCCAAGTTCCCTTCCAAATCTGTTATTCTATGTTCAAGAGAAGACACCGATGTTTGGAAAAAATAGGAGGTAACTGGAAAAAAAAAAGATTGACAGAAAACAAGTTATCTAGAATATAGACAGTAACGCTGACAATACTGACATAAGCTTACAAGAATTCAAAGTGGCATTTATTGATGGACAATTGTGGCAAAATGTGGTTCATTGGATTGTGAAGAGTCAGAAATAACTGAGTGATTGCACAACAACAATCCCATAGATTCACTCGCTGATGGATCCATGGTTGATTTTTTAAAAATCTCCCTGTTGGAGATAAAGTAACACGGATGTCTGACGTCCTGACATTCTTACTATGGATTTTGAGAAAGTATCCAGTTAGTGAAATGTCTATGAAGATTCTCAGTCATCCAGGTCATGGTTGTCCCAGAACTGAAGAAGCTTCTTGGATGAGAAGGGAAATGTCTTCAAGGAAAAACAAAGTCATCCTGGTCGTGGTTGTCCCAGAACTGAAGAAGCTTCTTGGATGAGAAGGGAAACATTTTCAAGGAAAAACAAAGTCATCCTGGTCATGGTTGTCCCAGAACTGAAGAAGCTTCTTGGATGAGAAGGGAAACATTTTCAAGGAAAAACAAAGTCATCCTGGTCATAGTTGTCCCAGAACTGAAGAAGCTTCTTGGATGAGAAGGGAAACATCTTCAAGGAAAAACAAAGTCTAGTTGTCTTCTGGAAAAAAGCAGCTGGTTAGTTGACAATTCTGGATCACTTGAATGGCTTCATCCAGTAATGTAGAAACATTGCTTCTGAGATTTTATTTTTAAGATTATTTCGGGGACTATAAAAATAGCCTTCAAATTACATCCTAAGAACCGTTTAACTTAACATTCTAAGTAAACTGAGCTCAACAGAATTGGAAAAATCACTTCTGAACATGATATAAATGACCTGATTATCATTTTTAATGTAACAAAGGTAGATTTTTTTTAAAAAAAAAGGATTAAAGCACCTTTTTCTTACTGCTAATTTGATCTTGATCTCAGATTCACTGTGTCAACTCTGTCCACTTGATAGCTCAGATTTATTATAATTTGCACACTTAATAAATGGAGATGAATCTTAAATGTATCCGGTTCTTTCTTTACTCAACTTTTCCTATCAAGGAAGCGATGCTTTCTTTAAGCAGAGAAATTCCATTCGGTTGCCGTGGCTCTAATAACCGATGCTCATATTCATGCTGAATTTTCCTCTGCGTGCTTTGAATTGTCTCGAATCAATTTAATGGAAAATCAACTGTGCTCCGTTTCTTTTCCAGCGAAAAAAGACCATTTGGATGAAATTGGTACGGATGGAAAATGCAGAATTCTTGCACTAATGCAGTTAAAGTGGGAGGCCCAGATGCATGCGTGAATACACTGCCTTCTTTTCTCCAGCAGGAGAATTTAGCTTCTCGTGAAACAGATGTGGACTTGAGGGTGGAGGTTCTTTCTCCGAGCTTGTGGGTTGGCTTCTGGACGTTTTGTTACCAGACTAGGTAACATCTTCAGCGGAATTTAGGAGATGTTAGTTTTGGTGTTCTTCTGTTTTTAAGGGCTTTGTGTGATTGGGAGGTCTTGTGATGGGGAGGTCATGTCCAGTATGGGTCATGTGATGGGTCCTGTGGTGGGTCAGGTCTGGGTCACGCGTAGGGGAGGGTTTCACATTATGTTACTATAGTTTGCTGCACCCTTGCACACTTGCTTCATGCGCATGTGTCAGGGGTGAAAATCAGTAGGTTCTGGAGAACTGGTAGCGGAAATTTTGAGCAGTTTGGAGAACTGGTAGCGGAAATTTTGAGCAGTTTGGAGAACCGGTAGCAGAAATTTTGAGCAGTTTGGAGAACAGGTAGCACAAATTTTGAGCAGTTTGGAGAACCGGTAGCGGAAATTTTGAGCAGTTTGGAGAACCGGTAACGGAAATTTTGAGTAGTTCGGAGAACCGGTAGCACAAATTTTGAATAGTTCGGAGAACCGGTAGCACAAATTTTGAATAGTTCGGAAAACCGGTAGTGGAAATTTTGAATAGTTCAGAAAACCGGTAGTAGAAATTTTGAGCAGTTTGGAGAACCGGTAGTAGAAATTTTGAGCAGTTTGGAGAACCGGTAGCAGAAATTTTGAGCAGTTTGGAGAACCGGTAGCACAAATTTTGAGTAGTTCGGAGAACCGGTAGCACAAATTTTGAATAGTTCGGAAAACCGGTAGTAGAAATTTTGAATAGTTCGGAAAACCGGTAGTAGAAATTTTGAGCAGTTTGGAGAACCGGTAGCACAAATTTTGAGTAGTTCGGAGAACTACTACCTTCTCTTTATTCCCTGCAATGCCTTATTCCTATTAGAAGGGGGAGGGGAATTAAAATCCTAGAATACTTCAGTACATATATAAAAATATGAAATGACACAAAGGACAGGAAAAGAAAGAAACAAATCCACTCGCTACTAGAAGGTATCAGGTCAAATGTTTGCATTGCTTTTTTCCCGAATGCCATCACTCTGCTAAACAACTAATTCCCACAACACTGTCAAATTATTTACTAAGACTCTATTACTATTCTTCTTCTCATCCTTCCTAGTACCTATCTCCTTTTCTATTTATGACTATAACCATGTTGCTTATATCTTTACAATTTATATTGTTTTATTTCAGTGGTGAAATCCAATTTTTTTTTACTACCGGTTCTGTGGGCGTGGCTTGGTGGGCGTGGTGTCGCTTGGTAGTTGTGGCAGGGGAAGGATACTGCAAAATCTCCATTCCTACCCCACTCCAGGGGAAGGATACTGCAAAATCTCCATTCCCACCACACTCTGGAGCCAGCCAGAGGTGATATTTGCCAGTTCCCCGAACTACTCAAAATTTCTGCTACCGGTTCTCCAGAACCTGTCAGAACCTGCTGGATTTCACCCCTGTTTTATTTGTTTCCTAGCATTTGATTGTTTATTAATAACCTATGACTATCACTAAGTGTTGTATCTTATAATTCTTGATGAATGTATTTTATTTTTCTTTATGTACACTGAGAGCATATGCACCAAAGGCAAATTCCTTGTGTGTCCAATCACACTTGACCAATAAAGAATTCTATTCTATTCTATTCTATTCTATTCTATTCTATTCTATTCTATTCTATTCTATTCTATTCCATTCCATTCCATTCCATTCCATTCCATTCCATTCCATATTTTCTATTTGATTCCATTCCATTTTATTATCTACTCTACTCTACTCTACTCCAATTCCAATTCCAATTCTGATTTGATTCTCCTATTCTATTCTATTCTATTCTATTCTATTCTATTCTATTCTATTCTATTCTATTCTATTCTACTCTACTCTACTCTACTCTACTCTACTCTACTCTACTCTACTCTACTCTACTCTACTCTACTCCATTCCATTCCATTCCATTCCATTCCATTCCATTCCATATTTTCTATTTGATTCCATGCCATTCCATTTGATTCCATTCCATTTGATTCTTCTATTCTATTCTATTCTATTCTATTCTATTCTATTCTATTCTATTCTATTCTATTCTATTCTATTCTATTCTACTCTACTCTACTCTACTCTACTCTATCCACATCAGCCTCCGAACCATTTCTGATTCTAAGTGCACAGCCCAGCTTTCTTATCACCAGAACTCATCAAATTCACAGATGACACTAAACTGGCAAGAATAGCCAACATCCCCGATGATGGCTTAAGATCCAAAACAATCTTAACAGACTCGAACACTGGACCCTAATCAAGAAATGAAATTCAACACAGAGAAAAGTAAGGTTTTACACTTAGGCAAGAAAAACCAAACGTACAGATACAGATGAGACAAAACCTGGCTTGATAGCAGTAACTGTGAGAGGGAGCTTGGACTTTTAGTGGACAATCACTTAAATATGAGCCAGCAGTGTGTGGCAGCCATCAAAAAAAGCCAATGTAATCCTAGATTGCATTAAGAAAGGGGTAGAATCAAGATCAGGCAAGGTACTAGTATCGCTCTATAAAGTTTTAGTAAGGCCACGCCTGGAATACTGCCTACAGTTTTGTTTACATATTATAAAAAACGATGTTGAGACTCTAGAAAGAGTGCAGAGAAGAGCAACCAGGATGATTAGGGGACTGGAGGCTAAAACATACAATGAACGGTTGCAGGAACTGGGCATGGCTAGTCTAGTGAAAAGAAGGACCAGGGAAGACATGATAGCGGTATTCCAATATTTGAAGGGCTGCAACAGAGAGGAGGGGATCAACCTGTTTTCCAAAGCACCTGAAGGCCAGACAAGAAACAATGGATGGTAACTGATCGAGGAGAGATTCAACCTAGAAATAAGGAGAAATTTTCTGACCGTGAGAACAATCAACCCATGGAACAGAAGTTGCCTTCAAAAGTTGTGGGTGCCTCATCACTGGAGGCTTTCAAGAAGAGACTGGACAGCTTCTTGTCGGAAATGGCCTCCTGCTTATGCTGTGGGCTGGACTAGATGACCTCCAAGGTCCCTTCCAACTCTACGTTCTGTTATTCTGACATCTGTATCTTGGGGACAGAAATCAGTGACACCTCTCTTTTACTCCTTCACCTCTTAATCCAAACAACCTGAGAAAAGAGGCCAATCTTTTCTCCAACGCACCTGAAGACAGGACAAGAAGCAATGGATCAGCAACTAATCAGAGAGAGAACCAACCCTAGAACTAAGGAGAAATTTCCTGACAGTTAAAACAAGTAATCAGTGGAACTGCTTGCCTCTAGAAGTTGTCGATTATTTTAAAGAAGAGATTGGACAACTATTTGTTTGAAATGGCAGAGGGGTTCCTGCTTGAGCAGGGAGTTGGACTAGAAGACCTCCAAGGTCCCATCTGTAGGAAGTTAGCACCCACCCCTCTCTTAGGAAAATAAGATATTTTAGGAAATATTAAAAGGGCAGAATATTTCCCCTAAAAGGAAAGGAGAAACTCAGTCCTCCCCCCCACCACACCTTTGTCAATGGGCCATTAAGGGCTGGGCCAGTCTATTCTACATAACAAAGACCTACCTCCTTCAGGCAGAGCCATAATAGGAATTGCCCAAAGCCCTTTCATTACATCATTACCCAGCAAGAGTCAACCAAGCCTGGGACACAGAAAACCTACAAAGTTACCCTTGCAGGGCCCCATGGGAGTCTGACAACCAATCACAATACAAGCTCAAATTCAAAAGCTCAGAGAGGGCATAAAACCCAGGCACTCTCAGCATCTCTTCCCTTTTTCCCCCAGGACCTCAAACCATGTGGTCCTGTCCACCATTATAAACCATCTTTCCAAACAGCCACCATGTTTTCAGTGTCTTTTCCCCCACTTGGAACTGAACCCAGAAGGAAATAGAATAGGATAGGATAGGATAGGATAGGATAGGATAGGATAGGATAGGATAGGATAGGATAGGATAGAATAGAATAGAATAGAATAGAATAGAATAGAATAGAATAGAATAGAATAGAATTCTTTATTGGCCAAGTGTGATTGGACACACAAGGAATTTGTCTTTGGTGTATATGCTCTCAGTGTACATAAGGAGGATAAAATACATTCATCAAGAATAAAAAGATACAGCACTTAGCAATAGTCAAGGTTACTAATAAGCTATCAAATCATACTAAGAAACAAATAAAAACAATATAAATTGAAAGATACAAACAACATGGTTATAATAATTAGTGGGAAGAGATAGATGCTAGTAAGGAAGAGAATAATAATAATAATAATAATAATAATAATAATAATAATAATAATAATAATAATACAGTCTTAGTAAATATTTCTTCCAACACATCCAACTCTGTTATTCTGTTATTCCTTATCACTTCTTATTTTCCATACAGAGTTGTTTGCAAAATATGGCAGCTAAACTGAAAGTACCTGAGTGAAATCCCTTTGCAGAGGTGTAGTAGGCTGGGCATATATGCATTGCTTTATCACATAATGAGTTATTTCTGCTTCATAGGAAACAATATGCATCACCTTTCACCCGAGGCACGTGTGGGAGCCCAGGCAGGGATGGCTTTTATGGAAGAAGACAAAACAATAGACTTTTTCGAGAGACTCGTTCTGCAAATTTTATGCCTGAGGTAAGTCTGAGACACTTAACCAACTGCTGCTAGAGAGCATTACACGCAAGGTTAAGCTTCAATTGGACAGGGTTTTATTGTGTGTCTCTTCAGTCCACTACAGAGAGGTCCAGCAAATAAAGTAAAATTTAAAAACACATTCCCTCTTTCGAGTCTTGATGGGAAGTAGGAGGGAGTGGGTTTTTCCACAGGTGAGAAGTTTTTTTAGAGGTAGAAAAGAATTTCTCAGCAAGGAACAAAACCTCCTACATATTATTCTTTAGTTCTCCTATGGTAAATTGTGTATCTCCCTCAAGAACCATATAATGGTATACTAATACTATACTAATACTATACTAATACTATACTATACTAATTTATGTTATATCATATCATATTATATTGCGCTATAATATATAATGTAATAAATAGGTTGCATATAAAACAATAAATATTGTTTTATATTGTACTAGCTGACAACCCGGCATTGCCCGGGTATTATGTATCCCAATCCTTACAGGCTTTTAAAAGTATATGTGCAGTATACACATTATAAAGTAAAATCATACACAAAATCACTATAAGTCTTTGGGCCCCACCCGCTGTCCATCTGGTTGTCCAAGCCCACCAGTAACCACCATCCAGCACCTGGTGACATTGGGGCTGCGCATGGCCAGCTGCCACGGTAACCGCCTGGGCGACACTCACCTGGTGGCAATGGTCCTCCTCGCCATCCGGAATGGCCAAGTGGCTGCTGCGGAAGGCCGCCGGGACCAATCAGCTGGGCGGTGTGGCTGTTATTCACCCTGAGGGGTGTTAGGAGTGTCTTGCCCCCACAGTATTTTTTCCCAGAGAGTAAGTTATCTGTGTACCAAATTTGGTTGAAATTGCTTGAGGCGTTCCAGAGTTATGCTGGAACATACAGACATACACACACATGTATGTATCTATGTATTGTATTGTATTAATTATATTTTATATCTTGTATTATAGTTTTATACTATAATATGTGTGTGTGTGTGTGTGTGTGTGTACAGTTAATATCTCGGGTTTCTTCCCGTGTAATTGTAAACATATCCTTAAAAGGGTAGTAGCGACATTTTGACAAAATCACATTCTTCATCATCTGGCTGAAGTTCTCAGTTTGGTTCTTATGGGCAAACTGTGTGATCGTAACTGATGTTTTTCTATGAAAAGAGGCAAAAAGAGGAAAAAAAAGAGGAGAAACATCAGTTATGTTTCAGAATGCCTCTTCTGCACAAGCAGGTAGATATTGTTTATGTCTATGTGTCCGTTGATGGCTAATTTGTCAGAGTGGCAGTCTTCTAAAAATTCCCTAGCATTTTTTGGATTTGGCTTGGTTTAGGATGGTCACAATTTCCCAGGTTACGTCTGTCCATATGTTGTGAAATTAGTTTTCATCCTGTCTTCTGATAGTCGACCTATTCTCCAAAACATTAAATAGCAGGACAAGAAGCAACAGGTGGAAGATCATTAGATCCAACCTAGAACTAAAGAGAAATTTCCAGAGAGTGAGAACGATCAATCAATGGAATGTCTTACCTTCAGAAGTTATGGGAGCTCCATCACTGGAGGTTTTCAAGAAGAAACTGGACAGCCAATTCTTTGGAATGGTATAAGATCTCCTGCTTGATCAGGGGGTTGGACTAGAAGACTTTCAAGGTCACTTCCAACCTTGTTCTTCTTTGCTCTATGTTCTAGAAGGCAGATTCCTTTCTAATTGCATCCTGGAATGAGGAGATCAAAAATGGTGCTGAATAAATATTTGGAGGCTATATCAAGGCCAGAGCCCAAAGCAGGTGGTACTACAACTATACCCTAAAGCATGGGTGTCAAACCCGTGGCGTCACATTGCTGTCACATGACGTTTCACGATGTTTTTCCCATTTGCGGAGCTGGGGTAGGCATGGCCTATGCATGATGCATCCGGCCCGTGGGCCGCCAGTTTGACACCCCTGCCCTTAAAGCAATGTGTCAAGTTTTGTGGTAGTCTCAAATAAATTGCATTTCAAACAAAGTCTTTGATAAAAACTCCCATTTATTGAGCACGACATTCTAAATCCTGGCTCATTGTAGCCAACACTGACTTCCAGACCCAAAACCCTCCCTTTCCGTTCCCCACTCCCCTGCACTCATTGGCCATCTTCCAAGTCATTCTACCCCTAATCTACTGCTCCAGCTCAAAGGAATTTCCCCCCTCCCATCTCATCTCCTAGGGGATATTCTCTCCAGGGAAAATAAGTAGGTGAAAAGTCAAACATCCCTTTCCAGACGCCTCCGCTTCTCCTTATGTCAGCACTAGAGTAAATGAAGCTTGAAGTACTGACACAATGTTTCTTGAACTTGGCTGCTTTAAGATGTATGGACTTCAACTCCTGGAATTCAGTTCAACTCCCATGGCTAACTGGGGTTGACTAACTCATAAGGTTAATATTGTCCAACTCTAATATTGACCTAACTTAACTCAAGGGGTCGAGTAATTCACAACTACCGTACTTCCCACAGATAACAGAATTCAACTACTATAACTGGTTGGGGAATTCTGGGAGTTGAAGTCCACACATCTTAAAGAGGCCAATATTGAGTAACACTGCCCTAAAATAGATAAGGTCTGTCTATGGCTGAAAAGGGATGCGGTGGCTCAGTGGCTATGACGCTGAGCTTGTCAATCGAAAGGTCGGCAGTTCAGCGGTTCGAATCCCTAGTGCCATGTAACGGGATGAGCTCTTTCTACTTGTCCCAGCTTTTGCCAACCTAGCAGTTCGAAAGCACGTAAAAAATGCAAGTAGAAAAAATGGGAACCACCTTTGGTGGGAAGGTAACAGCGTTCCATGCGCCTTTGGCATTTAGTCATGCTGGCCACATGACCACGGAGACGTCTTCAGACAGTGCTGGCTCTTTGGCTTTGAAACGGAGATGAGCACCGCCCCCTAGAGTCAGGAACGACTAGCACATATGTGCGAGGTGAACTTTTACCTTTACCTATCTATGGCTGAGCTGTAGTCTTAAGAATGCCAATTGTTTTGGGAAGAAACTAGTATTTAGTCTTACACGAAGGTAGAATCACATTACTGAAGTGTGCTCAGATCCAAGGATTGAGGTAGGAACCTTTGGTGTACCTCACTTCTTATCTCCTCAGGGATTATATATTTCTTCATATTCCACTGGCCATGGTTTCAAATTAGTTAGGAAAGAAGGAACTTTGTTAATTAGGGTTTCGAGCTGCATTTTGTGCAGTTTCCATGGCAACCTCTCGGCACACAGCAGCTGGGCTATGAGCTGCTTTGCATTTGCAACAGGATTTGGAAAGTGTGCTGTACTCAGTGGCTACTCCCTTAGTAATCCCCACACGTTTTTTGGGGAATGTACCAAGGTGAATCCGATATAACAGATAATGGTTGTATTAACCCCCTTTTTATACTATGCAGCTATAATATGTATTACCTTATTTTTCAGAGTATAAGACACATCTTTCCCCCCTTAAAAGGGGGTGAAAATTTAGGTGCGTCTTATACACCGAATGTAGCCCTGCCCACCCACTGGCCCCCACCCTTTGGCCTCTGCCTCGCAGCAGTTACCTCCTTGCAAGCAAACAACAAGAAAAAACAGTTCCTTTTTTTCTTTTAAATGCCTCTGACGATCCCAGCTGAGTTGCCTGATTGGCAGAGGCTTTTTAAAAAAGCCTTTGCCGATCAGGCAACTCAGCTGGGATCGTCAGAGCCTTTTGAAAGCATTTTTTTACAACCTCTTCACCGAAGAGAAAAAATGGTTTTAAAAGTTAAAAAAAAAAAAAAGAGGCCACACCCACCCAGTCACATTACCCCCCCCCCCAAGCCACGCCCACAGAACCGGTAGTAACAAATTTTAGATTTCACCACTGCCTCCAAGGCTCCTTCCAGCTCTGATATCTATGTGCTAAAAAGTTGCAGGAACTTTGACAAACCCCCTGGAGATACCTGGAAATTTGCTGGTTTCAACCAGAAAATGCTAGATTTGTTGTTAGTTGCGAAGTCGTGTCCGACCCATCGCAATCCCATGGACAATGTTCCTCCAGGCCTTCGTGTCCTCTACCATCCCCCAGAGTCCATTTAAGCTCATGCCGACTGCTTCAGTGACTCCATCCAGCCACCTCGTTCTCTGCCGTCCCCTTCTTCTTTTGCCCTCAATCAGTCCCAGCATTAGGCTTTTCTCCTGTGAGTCTTTCCTTCTCATTAGGTGGCCAAAGTATTTGAGTTTCCTCTTCAGGATCTGGCCTTCTAAAGAGCAGTCAGGGTTGATCTCCTCTAGGATTGACCGGTTGGATCGCCTTGCAGTCCAAGGGACTCGCAGGAGTCTCCTCCAGCACCAGAGTTCAAAGGCCTCCATTCTTTGCTGTTCAGCCTTCCTTATGGTCCAACTTTCACAGCCATGCATTGCAACTGGGAAAACCAGAGCCTTGACTATACGCTCTTTTGTTGGCAGGTTGATGTCTCTGCTTTTTAGTATGCTAATGCTAGGATGCAGGAGAGTTACTCAGGGTTTCCAAGAAGAGGGTGTGTTTTTTCCCTCCTTCATTTTCCTATGAATCGAGGTCACAACATGTCCTCTTTTTTCTCTCCAATAAATAGCAATAAAACTTCTTTGATAATGTTTTCCCCCCTGATGCCAATGAACCTTCTGAAATTCAAAGGAGGCTAACAGTTGGTGAACATGGAAATGTGACTTATTTAAATTTCCAAGAGTAAGCAAGAAGGAATTTTGATTTAACACCTCTGGCAAAAATAGGCAGAATTCACTGCTCACTTGTCTGAATCAATAATGAGGGCCTTTATCTTTTTTGGTTTTTGCTGCTGAAAGGCTCCATAAGAGCAATTAATTTGGGGACTGTTTTCAGAATGACTGTTTGGTGATTACTGCCTGCAGCAGTGATATCCCATTTTCAAAAGAGGCAGTTGGACCTTCCTGATGGGTTAAAGTTACTCGCTTGCCAATTAGAATAGAATAGAATAACAGAGTTGGAAGGGACCTTGGAGGTCTTCTAGTCCAACCCCCTGCTTAGGCAGGAAACCCTAACAAATGGTTATCCAACCTCTTCTTAAAAACTTTCAGTGTTGGAGCATTCACAACTTCTGGAGGCAAGTTGTTCCACTGATGAATTGTACTCACTGTCAGCAAATTTCTCCTTAGTTTTAGGTTGCTTCTCTCCTTGACTCATTTCCACCCACTGCTTCTGGTCATGCCTTCAGATTCTTTGGAGAATAGCTTCTTTGTGGCAGCCCCTGAGATATTGGAAGACTGCTATCGTATCTCCCCTAGTCCTTCTTTTCATCAAACTTTGCCTCTGGTCCCTAAAGCATTATAGTTTATGTTTCTTTATTCAAAAAACTGAAGTCCAGTTGCACTTCATTTAATACTGGACAATTTGTTCTACTTGTGGTCCGAGGTATTCTCGCCAATTTTCTCTAGCACCACAATTCACAGGCCACCTTTTTTGATTCATCCCCGCTTTTTTTTTTCATGCTTCAGCTTTTCACAACTCCCTTTTGCAACTGAGAAAATTATAGCCTTGGCCATAGTTACATTGATAAAAATAAAGTGTTTTCAGGATCCAGTGTTTTCTTAAAAGCCTCCAATGATGAAGCACCTACAGCTTCTGAAGGCCAGCTGTTCCAGTGGTTAATTCTTCTCACTGTTGGGAAGTTTCTCCTTAATTCCAGGTTGCTTCTCTTTTTGATTAGTTTCCATCCATTGTTTCTTGTCTTGTCTTCTGGTGTTTTGGAAAATAAATTGCCCCCTGTTCTTTGTGGAAGGCTCTCAAATACAGGAATACTGTGTTCTGACCTGTGGCCATATCCAGTTTGAACTACCCTGGTTCCTGATTTCTTGTGCCTGACGCAATCCCTTAAAGTAAAGACAAAAATGAAGTGTTTCAGTATCATATTAGGGATTGTTAATTCTTTCTCTCTTTTGCTATATGGTTATTTATTTAGTGTATGGCTAAACAAGCATGGATTTACTATGTATATTAACATTTCACCTAAATTACACAGTAAAATATGAATGTTAAAAAGATCTAACTTTAAATAGCAATATTTAAGGTATTGTATCAGTGGTGGGTTTCAAATTTTTTTACTACCGGTTCTGTGGGTGTGGCATGGCTTGATGGGCATGGCAGGGGAAAGATCAGTGGTGAAATGTAAAATTTGTTACTACCGGTTCTGTGGGCGTGGCTTGGTGGAGGGGTAATGAGACTGGGTGGGCGTGGCCACTTTTTTTTTTTACTTTTAAAACCATTTTTTCTGCAACCTTAAGAGGTTGCAGAAAAAAATGCTTTTAAAAACCTCTGACGATCAGGCAACTCAGCTGGGATCGTCAGAGGCTTTTAAAGGCATTTTTTTTCTACAACCTCTTCAGCCGAGGAAAAATGCTTTTAAAAGCCTCTGACGATCCCAGCTGAGCTATTCGATCATCAGAGGCTTTTTAAAAAACTTTTAAAAGCATTTTTTCAGCCAAAGTGGTTGTAGAAAAAATGCTTTCAAAAGTAAAAAAAAAAAAGGCACCTGATGATCGCGCGGCTCAGTTGGGCATGGGGGGGGGGCGCACAGGGATTTTTGCTACCAGTTCTCTGAATCACTCGCCGTCATTGCTACCGGATCGGGCGATCCAGTCTGAACCAGGAGCATTTCACCCCTGGGAAGGATACTTAAAATCTTCATTCTTTCCCCACTCCAGGGGAAGGTAACTACAAAATCTCCATTTCCTCCTGCTCACCTGGGACTCGGGAGCAGAGAATAGATGAGGGCAGGGCCCGTCAGAATTTTTACTATCGGTTCTCCGAAGTACTCAAAATTTCCGCTATCAGTTCTCCAGAACTGGTCAGAACCTGCTGAAACCCACCTCTGTATTGCACTATTGAAGTGCAGCTTTGTTTAACTGGAAAAAAAAAATAAGAAACTGGACCTGTATATGTCCTCAGCTTACAGACAGTCACAATGTGATCTATGTTATGCTATTTGGTAACATCTAGCCAGGTGTTAGAAATTCTGTTTAGATAAAGCATCAGATAGAGCAAACAAAGGGTACAGTCACCATGTGCTTTACTGCTCAACTGTAACAGGAAAACTAGTTAGAACAAAAGAGCATAGAGTATATTCCATAGATCCAAACTTGTAAATACTGCCGTCTACTAGCTGAATAGTAGTTGTTGCATAGAAATACATGCCAACCATGAATTCCAACACCAGGTTTGGCTGATTCTTCAGAAGCTAAGCAGGTTTGAACCTAGTTAGTACTCAGATGGGAAAAATTCAGGCTGTAGGCTAAACTGGGAAGTCAAAGTAAATTTCTCCCAAAGGCTGTATCCAACTGCTTTCCAGTTGATGCCAAGATAACAACATGGATGTACTCACAGAATCACCATGAAGGCAATTCTTCAGAACAATGCTTTTTTGAGTCCTACCACATTGTTAATGTCCCTCTGTTCCTCCTTAAGCTGTGGGCATCTTCTAGGCCTTAATTTGCTTTGTCTTGGACACTTTAGGAGGACCCCCCTCCTCAAACACCCCCACACTTCTTTAGGCACAGGATGTCACAACTGCACCTATACAGACATGTTCTTCCGACTGGTTTGCTTGTATGCCGATGCATTACTTGCAATTAGCCACTGCCTAGGAATTTCTGGGTTCGGTTGGCATCATGCATTGATGGAGGAGAAATCGTTCCATTAAATCCCTTTCATTCCATGCATGAATCCCACACCCAGAATCCTTTTTCTGGGCTCCAGTTTTTGGCTTCCTATATTTTCCTTTTTTTTTCAAATCCTGACATTCTCACTCAATGAAAACAAGCAATAGAAGGTTTACTGCCTAACATTGTGATCAGTACCAAACAGGTTTTCCTTCGTACAATTTCTTACATACATACACACGCACGCACACACACACATCCCTATCTATCTATCTATCTATCTATCTATCTATCTATCTATCTATCTATCTATCTATCATCTCTCTCTCTCTCTCTCATCTCCCTCTACCACTCTCTCTTTATTTAATGTCTCTCTCTATCATCTATCTATCTATCTATCTATCTATCTATCTATCTATCTATCTCTTGCTCATCTCTCTCTCTCATCTACTTCTCTTTCTCTCCTCTCAACCATCTATCACCTATCATATCTCACTTCTCCCTCTCTCTTATAACTCTCATCTCTCTCTCTCATCTCTCTCTGTTATACCTCTCTCTCTCTCATCTTACACACACATGCACATCTCTCTCTCTTATCTTTCTCTACCTCTCTCTCTTTTTATGTCTGTCTCTCTCTCTCTATCATCTATCTATCTATCTATCTATCTATCTATCTATCTATCTATCTATCTATCTATCTATCTATCTCTTGCTCATCTCTCTCTCATCTACTTCTCTTGCTCTCCTCTCAACCATCTATCACCTATCATATCTCACTTCTCCCTCTCTTATAACTCTCATCTCTCTCTCTCATCTCTCTCTCTGTTATACCCCTCTCTCTCTCATCTTATACACACATGCACATCTCTCTCTCTTATCTTTCTCTACCTCTCTCTCTTTTTATGTCTGTCTCTCTCTCTCTATCATCTATCTATCTATCTATCTATCTATCTATCTATCTATCTATCTATCTATCTCTTGCTCATCTCTCTCTCCTCCATCTATCATCCATCATCTATCATTTCTCTCTCTTCCTCTTTCTCTCATCTACCACTCTCTCTCTCCTCTCAACCATCTATCACCTATCATCTCTCACTTCTCCCTCTCTCTTATAACTCTCATCTCTCTCATCTCTCTCTCTGTTATACTTCTCTCTCTCTCATCTTACACACATGCACATCTTTCTTTCTCTCTCTCTTCTCTCTCTCTACCTCTCTCTCTTTTTATAATGTCTCTCTCTCTATCATCTATCTATCTATCTATCTATCTATCTATCTATCTATCTTTTGCTCATCTCTCTCTCATCTACTTCTCTCTCTCCTCCATCTATCATCCATCATCTATCATTTCTCTCTCTCCCTCTTTCTCTCATCTCCCTCTCTCTCTCTCCTCTCAACCACCTATCACCTCTCATCTCTCACTTCTCCCTCTCTCTTATAACTCTCATCTCTCTCTCTCATCTCTCTCTCTCTCATCTTTCATTTGTCACCCCTCCCTCTCTCTCGTAACTCTCACCTCTCTCTCATCTATCACCTATCTTTCCCCCCCTTCCTGCCTGTTCAGAAACCTTGACAACAAAAATGTATCCATTTGGAAAAAATGTGCATTTAAATATGTACGAATTTTAGGACCAGTTTTTAATGCACAAGCACATTAATTCACATTTGAAGAGACTAAAATCAACAGATTCCCTTACATGGAAGAAGCAGGAGAAAGTTAGGTTGGCCGATTCTCTTGGTCCCTGCAGGGCAGTGATGGCGAACCTTTTAGACACCGAGTGCCCAAACTGAAAGGTGCGAACGTGTGCATGCACCGACATACATGTGCACATGTGTGAACATGCACAGACACATGCATGCATGGATATGCACAAACATGCACATGAGGTAAGAGGTAAGATCTTTTTTTCTTTCGTGACCTTCTGTTTCGTCGTTTGCAGGGAAACAGAAGCTCACGAAAGAAACGCCACAGAGATCTGACTTGGGGCGACGGTGTGCGGGCCAGCAGACAGATATATGCAGGCCATAGGTCCGCCATCACAGCTATAGGGAAATCCACAAATAGTAAACAGCAAGCCTGCAGTTTATTTAGTATTTTTGGTATTCAACAGCCAGACAATGTGAGGTACCAAACAGTCCCTGTTTCAGATGAAAAGCCACACAATTACATCTTGCCAAAAGAGAGGTGACAACACGGTTAGTGTCACATCAGGAGAATTACAGTCAGATGAAACAAATTATCCTGGCTTTCCATTCCAGAAAGGAAATTATATTAATCCCCCTTTATTTGACCTAGATACACACACACACACCCCGCACGCATACACTTCATACCTGGCTAATCAGGTTGACTGACAATCACACCTTTTCATAAAACCATTCTGTTTTATTATGATGATTTCCCATTGCCAACTTCAGGATAATAACTCTACTGATTATCCTCTCCCCGTCTCCCCTCGTGTGACATTTGCAAAGCCCTCAGCTGCCACCCAGAAAATTCAGATAAATGTAATTTATGTTGGTTTTTGACATGAGCTGAAGACATTTTGGAGATGGAGTGAAGAAAATAAAAGATGGAATAGACGGTCCGTGTTCTGTCCTCAGTACTGGGTGTAGTTCTACATGCAGCTAAACCCTCCTATCCTTTGAGAAAGCAGGCTGAGTACGTAGATCTTGATGCTTTATTAAAATAACAGGATGAGGTGAAACAACGATGCTATGTATGTGGAACATGGATTTGTCCTTTGTGTAACAGATTAGGCTGGATACTTCCAGATAGTTCTGTTTCCCCAGAATGGGCTGGATTATTCTAGATGCTTCTGTTTCCTCAGAATGGGCTGGATTCTTCTAGACGCTTCTGTTTCCTCAGAATGGGCTGGATTCTTCTAGACGCTTCTGTTTCCTCAGAATGGGCTGGATTCTTCTAGATGCTTCTGTTTCCTCAGAATGGGCTGGATTCTTCTAGACGCTTCTGTTTCCTCAGAATGGGCTGGATTCTTCTAGACGCTTCTGTTTCCTCAGAATGGGCTGGATTCTTCTAGATGCTTTTGTTTCCTCAGAATGGGCTGGATTCTTCTAGACGCTTCTGTTTCCCCAGAATGGGCTGGATTCTTCTAGATGCTTCTGTTTCCTCAGAACGGGCTGCATTCTTCTAGACACTTCTGTTTCCTCAGAACGGGCTGCATTCTTCTAGACGCTTCTGTTTCCTCAGAATGGGCTGGATTCTTCTAGACGCTTCTGTTTCCTCAGAACGGGCTGGATTCTTCTAGATGCTTCTGTTTCCCCAGAATGGGCTGGATTCTTCTAGACGCTTCTGTTTCCTCAGAATGGGCTGGATTCTTCTAGACGCTTCTGTTTCCTCAGAATGGGCTGGATTCTTCTAGATGCTTTTGTTTCCTCAGAATGGGCTGGATTCTTCTAGACGCTTCTGTTTCCCCAGAATGGGCTGGATTCTTCTAGATGCTTCTGTTTCCTCAGAATGGGCTGCATTCTTCTAGATGCTTCTGTTTCTATTCAGAAGAGATTGATAAAGTGGAATGATTTGCCTTCAAAAGTTGTGGGTGCTCCCACACTGGAGGTTTTCAAGAAGAAATTGGACAACATTTGCCTGGAATGGTATAGATTTCCCTGCTCGAGCAAGGGGTTGGACTAGAAGACCTCCAAGGTCCCTTCCAACTCTATTATTCATTACACATCATTGTGGTTGGCCTTTGAAATAAAGATGAACCTGAACACATGGTTGCTACATATGCAGACACCCACAAACTGATCATTTCTACATCTTTTTGGGACTCTGGAAAGAGTGCAGAGAAGAGCAACAAAAATGATTACAGGGCTGGAGGCTAAAACATGCAAAGAACAGTTACAGGAATTGGGTATGTCTAGTCTAATGAAAAGAAGGACCAGCGGTGACATAATAGCACTGTTCCAATACTTGAGGGGCTCCTACAAAGTTAAGGAGGTCAAACTATTCTCCAAAGCACCAAAAGGCAAGAGAAGAAACAATGGTTGGACACTAACCAAGAAGAGAAGCAATCTAGAACTAAGGAGAAATATCCTGACAGTGAGAACAATTAATCAGTGGAACAATTTGCCTCCAGAAGTTGTGGGTGCTTCAACACTGGAGGTTTTTAAGAAGAGATTGGACAACCATTTGACTGAAATGATACAGGGTCTCCTGATTGAGCAGGGGGTTGGACTAGAAGACCTCCAAGCTCCCTTTCCACTCTATTATTCTATGTTCTACCATATATTTTCCCCATTCCTCCTCGTTAACTATTACCTTGGCTTCTAGATAATTGGAAGAGAATAAGATGATTTCAATAACTTTGCTTAGAAGTTTGCTTTTGAAAGAGCAGATGTTGAACTGAAAAAACAGCAACATGTGCTGCTCTTGTAAAAGTGCCATGCAAAATTAGCTATTTGAAAACCAAATTTTCACCTGAAGGCAATATTCCTCTTTGTTATTCATTCTCTTAAAATGAGCAATCTTCGCAATTACCTTGAGAGTTGAAAAGTCTTTGTCAAAAAACGATGGCAGCGATGGCGGCTGCAAGAGCTGCTATTAATGGACTCCCCAAACTGTTTACTATTGAAAACAATTTACAATTACTGTACATTTTTTTATAGCGCAAGCTTTAAAACATGTCTCGAGGTGAAAGGGATGTTTTCCGGTGTTCTCTATTGCAACTCAGCCATGGTCCATTTCTCAATCTTGCATGGTTGTGAGGAATATTTTAACAAGAGGGAAAATGATAAGAAATAATATTAATATAAGAAAATGGTAGCCTAGATCCGTGATGGCTAACTATGGCACACGTGCCACAGGTGGCATGTGGAGCCATATCGGTGGGCACGTGAGCGTTACCCTAGTTCAGCTCCGCCTTCGGGCCCACTGGAAGTTGGGAAACAGGCTCTTTCCAGCCTCTGGGGGTGAGTGGGGAAGGCCCGTTTTTTGCTCTCCCCAGGCTCCAGAGCCTTTCTAGGAGCCTGGGGAGGGCGAAAACGGCCTTTCCCCCCCACTGGAGGCCTCCGGAGGCTGGAAATGGCCTGTTTCCCACCGGAAGTTGGCAAATAGGCCATTTCTGGCCTCCGGAGGGCCTCCGGGGGGTGGGGGGAAGGCCGTTTTGACCCTCCCCAGGCTCCTAGAAATGCTCTGGAGGCTGGGGAGCATAAAAAACAGGCCTACAGGGCCCACCGTGCCATCATGTGCCAAAAGCGGGTGGAGCACGGGGGGGGGTCACACGCCCATGCATGGGGGGAGACACACATTGAATTATGGGTGTGGCCTAGATATTCTTGATATTTGGTGAGAACAGGAATATATGTCATCCTTGTTAAATAAATTTTGCCTCATTTAATGACCTTCCTTGCCACAGTTATTAAGTGAGTCACTGCAGTTGTTAAATTAGTAACACGGTTGTTAAGGGAAACTGGCTTCCCCGTTGACTTTGCCCGTCAGAAGGTCGCCCAGGGATATTGCAACCGTCCTAAATATATCCCAGTTGCCAAGTGTCTGGATTTTGATCATGTGACCATGGGGATGCTGCAATGGTCATAAGTGTGAAAAGTGATAACTGTTTTCGGTGATGGTGTAACTTTGAACCGTCAGTAAATGAAATCTTGTAAACTTACAACGTTTATACTCCGGTCAGCCAATTGGGCTAGAAGATCTCCAAGATCTCTCTTGTTATTCTGAAGGTTTCCAACCTCCTTCACTGAATATACAACTCTGATTTTATTTATTCTTTATTCTTTATTTATTTATTTCCATCTGCATGCTGCCCAACTCCAGCTAAGTCATTCTAAAAGGCTATGAATATCCTTCAGTTTGCATGAATTTTCTGTTATCCCCTCTCTTGGCTTACGCTTGATGCAAAAATATTGACATTGACCCTGGCATGTAGATTATAGACAATATTCAATCCTGTTGTGGCTCCGACCCCCGAGCCCATCTTATCGGAGGAAGAAGGCTCAGAACATGAAGGAGAGGAGCTGGCCAGGCCTCCCTCTCCAGGCCCCTCCTCTCTGGCAATGCCTCAGGTGTCTGCCGAGGGAGAGGAGATTGACCAGGAGCCAGGTGTCTCCGATGACAGCGATGAGGGTGATAAGTCGTTCCTGGATCCACGCCAATGAAGGCGAGATAAACATTTGCAGCAGATGAGGAGGTGTGCCAGGGTTTAAGCTGAGTCACTGGACCACACCCCACAGGCTATATAAGAGAGTGTGGTGGCCATTTAGACTCTGTGACGGACAAAGCTAACTTCTGGCTAGTCACTTTGTACAACGCCTAAAACTGCTGAAGGTTTCATGTTTGAGCTGGACTGTTTTGAAAACTGTGTGTATTCATTGGTGTTATCTGGTGGAGGAACACTCCCTCTTCTTGTAGTAAAGCACTTGGCAGACGGTTATTGTATTGCTGCCAAGTTCCTGATAACGAACCTTGTGTGTGCTGAGTACTTCTTTAACCCCCGGCTGGCTGTTTGTGTGTGTGTGAGGACGGGGACAGAACAAATCCCGCACAGTCTGCTTTCGCAAAAGGTCACCAAGCCTCTGATAATATTAGATTATTAGTGGACATTCTGGATGCGCGTTCAGAGAAAAATTGAAAATAAGTGACGGAGGTCTCACAGGATGGGGAATTAACCTTTCTTATGATCTGTC
This sequence comes from Arizona elegans, assembly GCA_022577455.1. NCBI lineage: Eukaryota > Metazoa > Chordata > Lepidosauria > Squamata > Colubridae > Arizona > Arizona elegans. The sequence goes on along the minus strand of JAKOOJ010000009.1, from coordinate 91,683 downwards.
GGAAATGGTTGGAAATAGAAGTTTGTGGAAATATAGCTTTTCTTCTTCTTCTTCTTCTTTTTTTTTTAATTGGATCAATGGGAGGCCCTCTATGCCTTCCGCAGGATAATTAGCAATGGGATTCTCTCTTCATTTATTAACGAGCTCCCCCCGGAGATACGGAGGATCCCGGACTTGCGCACGTTTCGTCGTGCTCTCAAAACTTTTTTATTTCAGCAGGCTGGCCTGGCCTAACTCTCCTCTTTTAAATTTTTTAATTCGTTTGATTTTATAAATTGGGTGTTTTAATCAGTGTTTTAATCTGTGTTTTGGCCAAAATATTTAATAATTTTAAGGGACTTTTAATATTTGTATTGTCTGTATTTTATCTTGGCTGTTCACCGCACTGAGTCCTCCGGGAGTACGGCGGTATAGAAATTTGATAAATAAATAAATAAATAAATAAATAAATAAACAAACAAATAAATAAATAAATAAATAAATAAATAAATAAATAAATAAATAAGTCTCCTGGAGCTAATGAATTTTTTTTTGTTTAATTCCTCTTATTTTTAATTTGATATTGAACCGCAGCCCAGCTTGATTAAGAAGATGGAAGACATCTGAGATCTAACAATATCTGGAAATGATCATTAACTGTTATTATATGCTGATTCTATTTTACTCGTAGCTGCTTATTTTCTACGTTACAATTTATTATTATTATCATTTATTTGTCAAGCATGTATAAGGTAACAGATATAAGTATGAACATGATTATGAATACAGGATAAGGAATAACAAATAAATGGGGACAGTAGGACAGGGACAGAAGGCACACTGGTGCGCTTATGCACGCCCCTTACAGACCTCTTAGGAATGGGGTGAGGTCAACAGTAGACAGTTTAAAGTTTTGGGGGTTTGGGGAAGAAACCACAGAGTCAGGTAGTGCATTCCAGGCATTGACCACTCTGTTGCTGAAGTCATATTTTCTGCAATCGAGTTTGGAGCGGTTTACCTTGAGTTTGTATCTATTGTATGCTCGTGTATTGTTGCGGTTGAAGCTGAAGTAGTCATTGACAGTTAGGACCAGTGGTGGTTTGCCCCCAGTTCAGACCGGTTCACAAGAACCGGTAGTAAAACTGGTGGGAGGCTCCTCCCACTGACCTGGACATCATCATAGGCGATCTGAGTATGCACAGAAGCTTCTGTGCAAGCGAAGCGAGGGAGCACGCGGGGGCATGATGCAAACCGGTAGTAAAGGTAAGTAGAACCCACCCCTGGGTAGGACATTGTAGCAGATAATTTTGCGTACTACATTTAGGTCAGACCGAAGGCAGCGTAGTTTTAAGTTATCTAAGGCCAAAAGTTCAAGACTCATGGCATAAGGTATTCTGCTGTGAGCAGAGGAGTGGAGGACTCTTCTCGTGAAATACCTCTGGACTCGCTCAATTGTATTAATGTCCAATATGCAGTGCGGGTTCCAGACAGAGGAGCTGTATTCGAGAATTGGTCTAGCAAAGGTTGTTGCCTTATAAAAGGACTCTGAGTTTGCATACTTCCATACAAGATAAATTCCTTCTGTGTCCAATTACACTTGGCCAATAAAGAATTCTATTCTATTCTATTCTATTCTGTTCTATTCTATTCTATTCTATTCTATTCTATTCCTTTTCTAACTACTGTTGGAAATCGCTTATTAGTTGCTTTTCAGGTATTAAGAAGTTTGGATTGAACATGTTTTCACATGTTTCGCACCAGGTGAGTCTCCTTCAGACCTCAATGAAAGACCTTTGAAATATAAATTTAAGGAGTTAAAAAGCCCAGGTTTTGGAATAAACAGCAAAGAATAATTAAAACATTAAAGGGAACGTTAAAAATAGACCAAGGGTCCAGATGCATTTGAAATAAGATTTTGAAATTAATTAATTATAAGAATCCTTCCTGTGGGAAAATGCTGTTGTTTTGAATTCTTAATTTTTTTAAGTCTTTTATTATTTTTTTTAGTTTCCATTAGCTTTATCTTTTTAATTGCAATAGCCAATGAAATTACTATTAAAAAAAGGAATTAGCCTGGTGTGATTTTTATGGCTTTAATGTTTCCATGGAAATTTGCAAAAAATCAGGCTGGGCGCGTGTTGATAACATTCTTTCTAATGTATGAAACTAATTATTCCTTTGAAAACCCTCTTTCTTCATTTGGTGGGTGTAAAAATATCATGTTTAAAAGAACATTCACATCAAAATGAATATAAACAGATGATTAAACATCTCATGGAGTCAAAGCGAAACATAAATGTTGAAAAACGACATTTTTATTCCAGACTGACATATCTGATGTCTGAGGGAGAGAGTACAGATGTGTTTGAATCACTGCAATTGTTAATTTAGTAGCTATGGTGGCACAATGGATAGAATCCAGTATTGCAGGCTAACTCTGCCCACTGTCAGCAGTTCGATCCTGACCGGCTTGGTGATGGTTTTTTTTTGGGGGGGGGGGCTTGGGGGGAGGTTCAAATTTTTATTAGTTTATCAAAGTAATCAAAGAGCCTGGTGGCACAGCAGACTAATAGCCTGTTATTAACATTCAGCTGCCTGCAATTAAAGTAAGTTCGAATCTCCCCAGGCTCAAGGTTGACTCAGCCTTCCATCCTTTCTAAGGTAGGTAAATTGAGGACCCAGTTTGTAGGGGCAATAAGCTGACTTTGTAAAAATATACAAAAATATGAAGGCTATTGCTTAACGCATTGTAATCCGCTCTGAGTCTCTGGAGAAGGGTGGCATATAAATCAAATTTTTTAAAAAAAGTATGAAATAAAGAGAGATGAAAAGAAATGCAAATAATCAGAAAATAGGGGAGGAAAGGGGGAAGAGGAAAAGGGGTAGGGTGAAGGGGAAAAAAAACCATTGACTTCTGACTGTTTTTGGCACAGTAAAATAAGGAAATAACCTACAACCTCAGCTTTTTACGTCTACGTTATAATACATACTAGCCATTTTTTAGAACAACAAAGCTATTTAACCAGCAAAAGCCAAAATCAAACTTTCATTTCCCCCCCGCCCCACAAGCACAAAATCCAGAAGTGGTTTCCAAGTAGAAATAAAAGTAATTGCGTTCTTTCCTTGAATCAAAGCAATCAATTTAGCCATCCCTGCTAACTTCGTCAATTTTTGCAGCCATTCATCCACTGTGGGAATCAAAGTAGCCTTCCGTTTTTATGCATAGAGTATTCTTGCTGCTGTCATACTTGTGACATCTTCCAAGCTGCTGCTCAGTGGCTCAATGTGTACAGCAATGTGCTCCCTTTTTTTCAGCTTGTCTAGACCCTTGGTGCCTTATAAAAGAATCATCCTTTGTTTTTCAGGTTTATAAAGCCATATATGGTTTTGGGGATAACCAGTATGAGAAGTTGGAAGAGCAGAAAATCAATGTTCTCCCAGGGTACGCTCACGATGTGTCAGAATCTGCTCTCTCGTTTGATATATTCCTTCAAATTCTCAGAGAATATTTGTGGGATCGATAAAATGCTGCCTGTCTAATAGTACTTGCAGTCATTGTTGGAAGCAGTGAGGGGAAACTGTTTAAGAAAGAGAAAGAAAGAAAGAAAGAAGAAAGAAAGAAAGAAAGGAAGGAAGGAAGGAAGGAAGAAAGAAAGAAAGAAGGAAGGAAGGAAGGAAGGAAGGGAGGAAGAAAGAAAGGAAGGAAGGAAGGAAGAAAAAAAGAAAAAAGAAAAAAGAAAGAAAGAAAAAGAAAGGAAGGGAGGGAGGGAGGGAGGAAGAAAGGAAGGAAGGAAGGAAGAAAAAAACAAAAAAGAAAAAAGAAAGAAAGAAAGAAAGAAAGAAAATGAGAGAAGGGGGAGGGAGGGAGAGAGGGAGTGGGAGGGAGGGTGGAAGGAAAGGAGAAGGAAGGAAGGAACGAGAGATAGAAAGAGGGAGGGAGGGAGGGAGGAAGGAAGGAAGGGAAAAATAATTTTCCAAAGCACCTGAAGGCAGGACAAGAAGCAACGGATGGACACTAACCAAGAAGAGAAGCAACCTAGAACTAAGGAGAAATTTCCTGACAGTTAGAACAATTAATCAGTGGAACAACTTGCCTCCAGAAGTTCTGAATGCACCAACACTGGAAATTTTTAAGAAGAGGTTGGATAACCATTTGTCTGAAGTGGTGTAGGGTTTCCTGCCTAAGCAGGGGTTGGACTAGAAGACCTCCAAGGTCCCTTCCAACTCTATTATTCTATTCTATTCTATTCTATTCTATTCTATTCTATTCTATTCTATTCTATTCTATTCTACTCTACTCTACTCTACTCTACTCTACTCTACTCTACTCTACTCTACTCCACTCCACTCCACTCCACTCCATTCCATTCCATTCCATTCCATTCCATTCCATTCTATTTTATTCAACAACAACAACAACAACAACAACAACAACAACAATAATAATAATACCTAGGACGCTGGCAGAAACCCGTATCAACCATTAGCACCAGTCAATGGTATTTGTGATGCATTTTTGAATGCTCAGTTGACTAAGTTTCATGTTTAATGAATAAAGTAAATAATAATAATAATAAATAAAAAATAAAAAACAAAAACAAAACAAAGGAAAACAAAACAAAACTGCAGGTCCCTCCAGTCTGCTAAAGCCTTTAACAAATAGCATTGGCATCTGGTAAATACAGACATCCCAGCACCTCCACTCGGGGAAGAATGACAGGCTTTGTAAAAAGGTATGGAGGGGGAAAACAAAATATTCTTTGGAGATCGTAGAAAATGGGGAAAGGAGACAGCGGCAGCTGTTGCTCCTGCCAGTTCTCTGTTCCAACAGCTCCTCTTTGGAGCGATAAAAAGAGGGGAAAAAAAAAAAGAAGTGATAAAATAAGACATGTCAACAAGCAAAGCCAGCTTGGAATTCCTTAATGCTTCTGCCTTGCTTAAACTGGGCAGCTGGCATAGTCCCACTGTTGGAAGAAATGTCCATCTGGGTTCAGTTCCAAGTGGGGAGAAAGACACTGGAAACATGGAGGCTGCTTGGAAAGATGTTTTTTTAATGGTGGACAGGATCACATGCCTTGATGATGTTGGGTGAAGGGGAAAAAAGGGGCAGAGATGCTGAGAGTGCTTGGGTTTTATATTCTCTCTGGGCTTTTGAATTTGAGCTTCTATTCCGATTGATTGTGAGACTCCCATGGGGCCATGCAGGGCTGTTAGGATATGGTTTGAGCCTAACAAGTTGTCCAGGCAATATATGTGTTCTGTGACTTTAATATGAATATGTATTGTGTGACTTTAAAGTTTTCCTGCTGATTCGTTGTAATGCTGAGTCATGCTGTAATTAGTTGTGAACGTATTTAAGAAAGGTACTGTAACACATTCAGTTGATGATATGCTACTATTGTGTGTGGAGTTGCTACCATTGTGCTATCATTGTTGGATGGATCTGCTACCATCGTGGTTTGTTACCAGAATGAGTTTGTTATTCTAACCAACTACTGTTTGTGTGGTAAGAAGATTTTGTATCACTGGACTGATTTAACTGGCAAAGACTTGGATTGATTTAAAGACTATGAGATTGTTTTTTCACTATAAAGTAGACTTTTGATAAACCAGGTTGCACATCTCTTATTCATTGCTCTCAGCAACGTTTCTCTGTGCTCTACACTCTGCTGGTTAGTAACACAACAACAATATCCTTAACAAGGGGCAACTTTGTAGGCTGTGTATTTGAGTCCCAAGCTTGGTTGAGCCTTGCTGGCCCAAAATCAGCTTTCAGTCCTAAAGTGGGACTAGAACTCACAATCTCTTGGTTTTTAGGCCAGTGTCTACCAGGACTCTCTGTATAAATGGGGCATCATATCCTCCCCTCAGTGTGACTGTGGAATCCCATGTCAAACTGTAGATCACATTATGACCGGCTGTATGCTGTGGCATGTACTGGTCCAGCATCTAATTTAATATTAGGAGGGGCCTGTAGTACAGTGGACTAAAGCACTGTTATTAACATCTGCTGCTTGCAATTACTGCAAGTTCAAGTCTCACCAGGCTCAAGGTTGACTCAGCCTTCCATCCTTTCAAAGGTAGGTGAAATGAGGACCCAGATTGTGGGGGCAATAAGCTGACTTTGTATAAATATACAAATGTATGAAGGCTATTGTTTAACGCATTGTAAGCCGCCCTGAGTCTCTGGAGAAGGGCGGCATATAAATTAAAGCAAAAAACAAAAACAAAAACAAATATCAACAAGGCTGACCTTGAATGGTTAGATGCAGTGGTGGGATTCAAATAATTTAACAACCGGTTCTCTGTCCTAATGACCAGCTAGGTAGGTGTGGCTTGGTGGTCATATGACTGTGTGGGTGTGGTCAACTCAACATCACTCATGTCAATGGGTGCTTCACCTTAGCTGTTACAATGTAATAAGGGTTAACCAGAGAGGCAGTTTCTGTAAGCAGGGCAATAAAAATTAGGCTAGAAACAACACCAGAATGTTGTAATTCCTTACAGAATTAGCCCTGTAAAGTGGAAAAAAACAAAAGGAGATTTCTTCCAACAACCAGTTCTCCGAACTGCTTAGAAAGTTAACAACCAGTTCTCCCGAATAGGTGCAAACTAGGTTGAAATCTAGGCCAGCACTTCAACCACTAGACTAAAGCGGCTCTCATGAAAACCGCATCTTCCTTTGAGGTCTGGAAGGACTTTAGACATTATCCAATCCAGGTTTGCAAATCCACTATTAACAATGTTTCTGACAGTCCCGAAAGTGCTTATTTTTCAAGAGGCAACTGGACTTTCTGGTTTTTTCTTGGAAGAGGTTTTGCTTCTCATCCAAGAAGCTTCTTCAGCTCTGACTGGATGCTGGGAAATGGAAGGATTTATACTCCTTGCAGACAGCTGGACATTTGCATCCTTTTAGCAGGTCATTAAGGTCACCTGGAGAGTTTATCTGTGTCATCCAGGTGACCTTAACGACCTGCTTAAAAGAATGCAAATGTCCAGCTGTCTGCAAAAAGTATAAATCCTTCCATCCAGTCAGAGCTGAAGAAGCTTCTAGGGTGAGAAGCGGAATGTCTTCAAAGAAAAACCAGAAAGTCCAGTTGCCTCCTGAAAAAGCATCTTTGGGACAACCATGACCTGGATGACTGAGAATCTCTGTAGACTAGGGGTCTCCAACCTTGGCAACTTTAAGCCTGGCGGACTTCAACTCCCAGAATTCCCCAGCCAGCTGGCTGGGGTATTCTGGGAGTTGAAGTCCGCCAGGCTTAAAGTTGCCAAGGTTGGAGACCCCTGGCATAGACACATGTTCCTGACTGATGGCCTCCAGCCTTCGATTATTTTCCTTCACATAGTATTCCCTGTAATTCCCTTTTGCTGTTTGTGTACACACACACACACACACACACACACACACACACACAGAGCGAGAGAGCGAGAGAGAGCGAGAGCGAGAGCGAGAGAGAGAGAGAGAGAGAGAGAGAGAGAGAGAGAATGGCATGAGATGTAGCATCTAAATACGATTCCGGAATCTGGAAAGAAACATCAACCACTGTCTCATTTCTCTTCCCAGCCCAGCTCTGAACAAAAAAACAGACTTTTCTCCCCCAAAGAAGATTTAAAATGCATATATTCATACCTCCATTTGGAGAATGCCACGTTCTGCAAATTCTCTTCATCCAGCCAAAGCAGCACAAAATTTATGCCCTCAGCCGGTCTCTAACGAAAGGAAAGCTACAGGCATTTTTTTTTTTTTACTAGATTTGACATTTAATGAACCCCGTGGTTTTAAAATGGAGAGTTGTTGATAGTAAAACAGACAGGGTCCCACCTCAATTTTCAAATTTTTAAATTGGAATTTTAATTTGTTTTAAATTATTGGGATTTTTAATTGTCTTGGGCTAAATTATTTAATTTGGTTTTAATTATGTTTCTAACTTTTGTATTTATGTATTTTATTTTATGCCTGCTCACCGCCCTGAGTCCTTCGGGAGTAGGGCGGTATATAAATTTAATAAAACAAACAAACAAACAAACAAACAGTGCTTTGTTGTGCTTTGCATTCATTTTGTAAAGCATCTAGAACAGTGATGGCGAACCTATGGCATGCGTGCCACAGGTGGCACGTGGAGCCATATCTGTGGGCACACGAGCGGTGTTGTCCTTGCTCAGCTCCAGCGCACATGTGTGCCAGCCAGCTGATTTTCGGGCCTTCCAGGCCCACCGAAAGTCGAGAAATGGGCTGTTCCAGCCTCCAGAGGGCCTCCGGGGAGTGGGGAAGGCTGTTTTCACCCTCCCCAGGCTCCTAGCCTCTGGAGCCTGGGGAGGGCGAAAAATGGTCCTACTGGGCCCACGTGCCATTGCGTGCCAAAAGGGAGAGCCACTCCACCCACTTTTGGCACACGACAGCAAAAAGGTTAGCCATCACTGACCTAGAATATGATTATTCCCTAGAGTTTGCTATACACAAGCAACCATTGTTTAACCCATCTTTGGGATAACATATTCCATTTAATACCGGAATGTTAAAAACGTTACGAAACGATGGCATAAATTAAAACGGGGTCTTTCTGCCAGCAGCTGGCATGGGACAAGCAGGAAGGAAAGGCATGTTGTAATTAAGTCCAAGGGACAATTAGATTCTAGCTTTGTTTCTCTGGGGAAAAAAATAGAAAACTCTTTATTTATACAGCACCATCAATGCCTTGACACTTTACGAAGGACGTGATTGGAAATGGCGCAGTCCTACGACAGTGGTTGAGTAAGGCCAGAGAATAATAAACACCGTAAATTCTTGTAGGTGGTTGAATAACCTGAAATGTTCAGTTTCAATTGGGAATTAGACCAGGCCGAGTCCAAAAATGCCAGGGAATTTCTAGAAGCCTGGCAATCTGATGAATCAGCCATCAATAGTAAGGTGACCAACTTTTTTACAATGAGAAGGAGGACATATGTGTGTGGACCGTGTCGTGTTTCGCTAAGAAGTAAACAAAGTCACTTGCGTGCGACACATTCTTGCGCGCGGTGCACTCTCTCAAAACAATTCTCCTGTGCGGAGTGCATGCGTCTCATAATTGCATCACACAGCACTGTACCGAGCCTTGACGAATCGTCGTGTCAAATACAAATACGTCACATCACACGCAACGGATCGGATCGGCATCAATCGAATACAGAGATTTACAGATTAGTCTTCAAATATCGAAAAGGAGGACATGTAGGAGGACACTTTTCAGGAGAGAACAGAACTTACAAAATAATAATAATAATAATAATAATAATAATAATTATAATAATAATAATAATAATAATAATAATAATAATAATAACAACAACAACTGACCACCTGATTAGTGGGTGCAGCAAAATTTCACAAACTGACTACCTACAACGCCATGACCGCGTTGCTAAGATCATTCACTGGAAATTGTCCCAGAAGTTTGGATTTGAGTACAGCAAAAACCACTGGGAACATCAGGTTGAGAAAGTTTTAGAGAATGAGAAACTCAAGATCTTGTGGGACTTTAGGATTCAGACTGACAGGCACTTGGTCCACAACACACCTGACATAACAATAGTTGAAAAGAAAAAAGGATGGTTCATTGACATTGCAATACCTGCACGGATTGAAGATAAGCAGCAAGAAAAAATCACAAAGTACCAGGACTTGCAAATTGAAGTTGAGCAACTGTGGAAAAAGAAATCGTGTGTTGTCCCGATTGTAATTGGAGCCCTTGGAGCAAAACCCAAAGGGCTACCCCGCTATTTAGAAATTCTAAATTTGCCGGACTTGAACATTTTGACTCTATAAAAAACCACCTTACTCGGAACAGCTTACATCCTCCGACGATACCTTAACAGTTCCTAGGTCCTTGGTTAGGACTCGAGCTGCTGAGCTATTAACCAGCCTCAAAGGCTGTGAATCTCACTAAAGATTAACCAATAATAATAATAATAATAATAATAATAATAATAATAATAATAATAATAATACCACCATTCTCCCGAAGGACTTAGGGCGGTGTACAGCCTATTAAAAGCACAAAGACAGACATCAATTTAAAAATAATTAAAATTATTAAATAATTTCAGCTCAGATTTAAAACCCCAAATTTAAAACACCCAATTTAAAATCATTACATTGATAGCCCGGCCTGGCGGAACAACAGGGTCTTGAGGGCACAGCGGAATACCCGGAGGTTGGAGATCGGGGGCAGTTCATTCCACAGGGCAGGGGCTCCCACAGAGAAGTCCCTCCCCCTGGGTGTCGCCAGCTGACATAACTTGGCCGATGGCACCCTGAGGAGACCCTCTCTGTGGGAGCGAACTGGCCGGTGGGAGGCTATTGGTGGCAGAAGTTGGTCTCGAAGGTACCTGGGTCCTGTGCCATGGAACGCTTTAAAGGTGGTGACCAGTACCTTGAATCGCACCCGGAAGACCACTGGGAGCCAGTGCAGCTCGCACAGGAGGGGTGTCACGTGGGCACAAAAGAAGGACTGTCCTCCCTAAAGGAGGATGATTGGTCACTTTATCGATAGACACATAGACATTAACTTAGAGGTGGTATTCAGCCGGTTTGGGCAAACCGTAGCAGAAATTTTGAATAGTTTGGAGAACTGGCAAATTGTACCACTGGCTGGCTCCACTCACCCTACCCCGCTCTGTCCTATATATCTTGCCTTCACCATGTGGCCCAGCTAATCTCTGTGCCTCGCCTACGCGCCTCGTCCATTCTGCTCACCAAATTAAGCATGCCGCCCACTCGCCCGGCATGATTCACTAACCACATCTATAGACTATGCAAAAGAGAGAACCAACCAGCCCAAAAGAGAAAACAATTCCAGCACCTCTCCACCGGTAATCAGCACTCGGATCAGCATTGATTAATGCCAAGGTTAACTTCCGAACAACGATCAAGTAATACCCCAATCAAGAAACTGCTAAAGAGCCATCAGTAAACAGCCCAGTCAAAGAACCTCTAAAGCAGGGGTGTCAAACTCAAGGCCCCCAGGCCGGATCCGGCCATGGGGTGATTAGATCTGGCCTGTAGGGCCACCCTATAAATAGCAAAGGAGAGGCCCGTGGTACCTCTGTTAGCAAAAATGGGGCTCGGGGGGCCACATGCCCACCCAAGCTCTGTTTTCGGTTGTGATGGACTCTTGCAATCCTCTCCCAGAGAACACGGAGCTCAGGAGGCCCACGGGCGGCCCTCTCGAGCTCTGTTTTTACTGGCAGAGCGCTTGGGCCAACACAGGCACTCTTAACATGAGTGATGCTCAGGGCCGGATTTAGATGAAAAGAGGCCCTAGGCTATTCCACTTATGAGGCCCTTTCACCTATAGTGAAAGTGTAATTTTAATTTTGCTAACAATTTGAATGTAGGCCCCTCTTGATCTTGAGGCCCTAGGCTGAAGCCTAGTTAGCCTGTAGGAAAATCCAGCCCTGGTGATGCTGAGCTGTCTATGCCCACCCTGGCCATGCCAGCCCCCCCGAGGTCAAACACAACCCTTTTTCATTTAGAATAGAATAGAATAACAGAGTTGGAAGGGACCTTGGAGGTCTTCTAGTCCAACCCCCTGCCCAGGCAGGAAACCCTACACCATTTCAGACAAATGGTTAGCCAACATCCTCTCAAAAATGTCCAGTGTTGGAGCATTTGCAACCTCTGCAAGCAAGTGGTTCCACTTATTAATTGCTCTAACTGTCAGGAAATTTCTCCTTAGTTCTAAGTTGCTTCTCTCCTTGATTAGTTTCCACCCATTGCTTCTTGTTCTACCCTCAGGTGCTTTGGAGAATAGTTTGACTCCCACTTTGTGGCAAACCCTGAAGACTGCTCTCATGTCACCTCTAGGCCTTCTTGTCATTAAACTAGACATACCCAGTTCCTGCAACCATTCTTCATATGTTTTAGCCTCCAGTCCCCTAATCATCTTTGTTGCTCTTCTCTGCACTCTTTCTAGAGTCTCCACATCTTTTTTACATCGTGGCGACCAAAACTGGATGCAGTATTCCAAGTGTGGGCTTACCAAGGCATTATAAAGTGGTATTAACACTGAAGTGGTTCGGGAATAACGAGAGGCACAAGCAAGCAAGTGACAACAGCTCTTTAATATACAGTGAGACTTCAGCGAAAACTCAGAGGCTGCAGCCCTCCTTATATACAATCCTGGAGGGACTGTCAGCCAATCAGAAATGTAGGCAGGTTTGAAACTCCCGCTTAAAAGTATCAATACATAACACCCCTCCCTTCCCAGAAAGCACTAACATTCAGAAATTTACATATGTACACACGAAATCTCGCAGGTGCCTAGGACGAGTTCTCGCTCTAGTTGACCTGCGCAGTTCAGTGTCTGGTAGGGCGTCGAGCTGGTCGGAGAGACTCTCAGTCTCTCCCGGCTCCGCCAATGGAACCTCCTGGATTTTGTCCGGGGTGTGGTTATCCCCGGCTGGGAGTGGCGACTCGCTGGGGCAGCGCTGGAACCAGGGCTTGTCAGCTAAGTATTCTCGCGAACCCGGGCTTGAGTTAGCTGTTTTGGGAAAGTTGTAGTTAGGTTCGGAGATGTCTAAATTGATGTTTGCCTCGCCGACCACCCTCTTTCTAAGTTGGTCTATGTGGCGCTTCCAGAGTCTGTCCACCCCTACGTCTACCGTATACGATTTTTGGGCCTGTTATGCCCACTATGGTTCCTGCGACCCATAGAGGTCCGCTGGCATAATTGCGAGCGAACACCGGGGACCCAACCTGAAACTGTCTAAGTCCAGAGGTTTCTCCCTTAAAATTTTCGTGCGAATAGTTAGGGTGAAGTCTATCTAATACGCATCGAAGCTTCCTGCCCATGAGGAGCTCTGCTGGGCTTCTCCCTGTGGCTGTGCATGGTGTGGCATGCTGGACAGCCAAGAATTGGTCTATCCTGGCCTGCCAGTCCCCGTTATCTAGTCTGGACAGTGCCTCTTTTGCCATCCTTACAAATCATTCGGCCAATCCATTAGAAGCCGGGTGGAACGGGGCCGATAGGGCATGGCGGATGCCCAGTCCAGCCAAGTAGCCCTCGAATAGGGTCGTTGTGAATTGAGGGCCGTTGTCAGATACTAAGGTATCTGGTAGGCCATGTGTGGCAAATAGCTTGCGAAGGACTTTAATGACTGCCTCGGCTGTGGTAGAGGGCATTAGGATTATTTCGAGCCATTTTGAAAAAGCGTCGACTACGATTAAAAACGTTTGCCCATGGAAAGGGCCGGCAAAATCAATGTGGATCCTCCCCCATGGGCCTTTTGGTTTCTCCCACTCTCGGATGGGCGCTACTGGGGGATCAGGACGAGACTCCTGGCAGGGTCTGCACTTCCCCACCCACTCGGAAATGACTTGGTCCATGTTGGGCCACCAGACATAACTGCGGGCTAAGCTTTTCATTCTAACAATGCCCGGATGCCCTTCGTGCAGCAACTCTAAAACTCTGTTTCGTAGCTTCGTTGGAATTACCACCCTGTCACCCCACAGCAAGCAACCCCCTTGCATAAACAGTTCATTGCGTTTGTTGGCATAACCTTGGTACTCCCCCCCGTCCACCTTGACCGGCCACCCCTTCAGCACCCAACCCATAACAGTGCGGATGATTGGGTCTCTAGCCGAGGCTTTTGCTATCTCGCAAGAGGAGATAGGGCCCAAAGTCAAAGTGTCCAACAAAAGAACGGAGGCTTCCGGCGTTGGGTTGTCAAGTAGGTCGGGTAGGGGGCAGCGGCTAAGGGCATCCGCGTGACCCAGGGTTCGGCCAGGTTGATGGAGGAGCTGATACGAGTAGGCCGACAGAAAAATGGCCCATCTGGTCAAACGAGGGGAAAGGGCAGTGGGGGTTGGCCTATCGCCCGCCAAAAGTCCTAGCAAGGGCCTATGATCAGTCACAAGTTCGAATTTTCGGCCATAGAGGTATTCGTGGAACTTTTTAACCCCCGCAATTGCAGCCAGAGCCTCTCTGTCCAACTGACTATAGTTCCGCTCTGCGCTGGACAGGGTGCCAGAGTAAAACGCAATGGGCGCCTCTAGGCCGTTCGGCAGTCTATGGCCTAGGACGGCACCAACTCCTACGGGGGAGGCATCGCAAACTAAAACAAGTGGCTGCGCTGTGTTGTACTGAATCAGGAAGCTGTCCTCAGACAGGAGTCTCTTCACTGCCTCAAAAGCGGCTGCCTGTGGTTTCCCCCAGACCCATGGTACATTCTTCCCTAAAAGTTTGTGTAGGGGATCTGCAACCGTGGCTTTGTCCTTCAGGAACATGGAATAAAAATTGAGCAGTCCAAGGAAGGCTTGGAGCTCCGCTTTGGATTTGGGGGCAGGTGCGCTCTTAATAGCTCTCACCTTGCTTTCGGTAGGGTGGATGCCTGTGCCGTCCACCCTGTACCCCAGAAATTCAACGGAGGGGACAGCAATCATACACTTGTTTTTCTTAAGTTTGAGTCCCGCTTCTCTGAACCTGGACAGGACGTTCCTTACTCTGTCCCCTAGCTGACATTCGTCCTGGGCGCTGACTAGAACGTCATCGAAATAGGGCACCACTCCTGGGAGTCCTTGCAGAAGGCGCTCCATGGTGCTTTGAAATAGGCCGGGTGCGACGCTCACCCCAAACTGGAGCCTGGTGCATTTAAATGCACCCCTATGAGTTACAATTGTTTGCGCCTCTGCCGTGGCATCGTCAACTGGTAACTGCAGATAGGCTTGGGCCAGGTCTAATTTGGCAAAAAATTTTCCGGGCCCCAGGGAGTGTAGTAGATGATGCACGATCGGCACCGGATAGGCGCTCGGCTGCAAAGCCTTGTTGATCGTGCACTTGTAGTCGGCGCAAATTCTTATTGAGCTGTCGGACTTTACTGGGGTCACTATAGGGGTTTCCCACTTGGCATGGTCAACGGGAACCAACACCCCTTGTTTAATCAATTTGTCCAGTTCCGCATTGATCTTCGGTTTCAATGCGAACGGCACCCATCTGGCCTTAAGTCTTATTTGGGCTACGTTGGGGTCTAGGTTTAGTGAAATAGGGGTCCCCACATACTTGCCCAACGTGTCCCCGAAGACGTCCTGGAACTCGGACAGGAGACTGTCTTTTAGAGTTGATTTGGACATCAGGTGGACGCCGGTGAAGCCCATGCCGAGGGCTCGGAACCACCCCATGCCCAGAAGGCTAGGGAGCTGCTTCGTGACGATGGTCAGTGGCAGGTCTCTTTCGTAGTCTCCGTAGGTGACTCGGAACGTGCCCACGCCTTCAAGGGGGACTCGGTTCCCCTGGTAGTCTAGGATGCGCAGTCTCTGCTTGGAGAGCTGGTCCTTCTGGAACGACGGCAGGAGGGTCTTTAGGGTCGCCCACGACATTATGGAGAGAGCATATCTGGTGTCGATCTCCATCGAGCATGGCTTTCCGTTGATTTCGACCACCGTGCTGACTTTGTCCTCGATCGCCGTGCTGGCCTGGTCGATATGTATGCTGCGGCCATCTCGCGATTCAAATTCGCACCGTTTTTTCGTGCCGCCTTCTCTCGTTGGCTGCTTCTGGTGCGCTGATTCCGGTTGGCTGCAGCGCTCACGTGGTTGGTGTTTTCTGGGCAGAATGGCTCTACAGACTCGCGCCAAGTGCCCTTTTTTCTCGCAACGCCTGCAAATAGCCTCTCTGTATTTGCAGGACAGTCTATCATGGTGCCCGCCACAGCTGGGACAGCTTCGCCGGGGGCTGCCAGTGTCTTTTCTCTGGTGCTCCGTTCGGAAGACGTCCTCATCCGACTCGGACTCCGAGCTGGATCCGGCGTCTTCTCTGTGCACCGGGGCAGACTTGGGGCTGTCTTTGCTGGTCAGCGGATGCTGCAGCGTTTCTGCGGCTTTTGTGGAGGCTTCATGAGCCCTGGCTTCGTCTAGGGCTCCAGCAAGCGTCAAATCAGGCTTGGTGAGCAGGCGCCGTTGCAGCCTAATGTCCCGAACACCACAGATAAGTTGCTCAAGCAACGCATCGTCCAAGTCTCTATAGTCGCAATGGGTTGCGGCTTTTCTCAGGCTGGCCATGTACGCGCTGACCGGTTCTCCCTCACGTTGAACGCGCTGTCTGAGTTGGTATCGTTGCACGAACTTGGAGGGAACGGGAGCGTAGTGAGCCCGGAGAGTTGCCATCAGGGTGTCCCAGGAGACGGTTTGAACCGGCGTTGGCTCACACAGTGATTCGGCCATCTCGAACACGTCCGGTCTGCAGTGGCTTAGGAAGAGGGCTCTCTTTCGATTAGCGGAGAGGCCCTGCATGTCGCTGGCTTCAAGCGAGCATTCAAACCTTGTTAGGTATGAGACCCATTTTTCGCGGGTCAGATCAAAAGGCTTGGGCGGAACGTAGGCAGACATGTTCGGTATGCCTCCTGTGGTTCGCCTCGTCGCCTAGCTGAAGCTCGTGGTCTCACTGGTTGGCTTCTTGTAGCCTCTATCCCACCTTCGTCGCCAATGAAGTGGTTCGGGAATAACGAGAGGCACAAGCAAGCAAGTGACAACAGTTCTTTAATATACAGTGAGACTTCAGCGAAAACTCAGAGGCTGCAGCCCTCCTTATATACAATCCTGGAGGGACTGTCAGCCAATCAGAAATGTAGGCAGGTTTGAAACTCCCGCTTAAAAGTATCAATACATAACAAACACTTCACATGATCTTGATTCTATCCCTCTGTTGATGCAGCCCAGAACTGTGTTGGCTTTTTTGGCAGCTGCTGCAATACTGCTGGCTCATATTTAAATGGTTGTCCACTAGGACTCCAAGATCCCTCTCACAGTTACTACTATTGAGCAAGGTACCACATATACTGTACCTGTGCATTTTGTTTTTCTTCCCTAAAAGTAGAACCTTCCTTTTTTCACCGTTGAATTTCATTTTCTTAGATAGCGCCCAATGTTCAAGTCTGTCAAGATCCTTCTGTATCTTGAGCCTGACTTCTGGAGTGTTGGCTGTTCCTGCCAGCTTGGTGTCATCTGCAAATGTGATGAGTTCCCCATCTATCCCCTCGTCCAAGTCATTGATGAAGATGTTGAAGAGCTCTGGGCCTAAAACAGAGCCCTGGGGAACTCCACTGCATACTTCCCTCTATGTAGATGCAGTTCCATTGAGGACTACCCTGATGATGTTACTCTGATGCAGCCATCAATGAAATCGACTTTGACACCCCTGCTCTAAGGCCACACATACAGACAAAACACCAGAATATAAATTGACAGCAGACAGCACTCCTTACCAGCACTGATGATGTTATCTAGTTGGGTCATGAAACGTCTACAAGAAAACAAGCAAGCTCAGAGAGCACCAAGGATCTCTCACTCATATTTACATTTTTTTTTTAACTTAAGGTTTTTAATTGCAATTTTTTTTAAAAAAAACTTCATGAAATATTAACTGCCTCAAGTCCTCCCACTAACAGAAGGGGCGAGATATAAATCAAAGAAATGAGGTATTCATCTTCTATTTGCTTATTTCCTCTAATCTTTTTTTTTTTTTAATGTTGGCATTGTTTTTCTAGTTTCTTTTCTTTTTTTTTTAGTATAATGCACTTGAGACAGTCTTCACATTAATTATATATTAGCACATGTATTTTCCCCAAAGGGCCTATTTTTGTTAGGAATTGATTGTTAGAAAACAATATGACAAAATTTGGGGGGGAAAGGAGCGTTTTAAAGAAGAAATTGTCGTTTAATTAATATATTGATCTGGTGGTTCAGAATGAAACGCATTTGCATGACAATATAAAATAATTGCGTTTCCATTCTTCTATTTCTCTTCTCACATTTTCCACGAAGGCACATTTGCGTACTTTTTTCCCATTAAACCTAGACATACATAATTATCTTGAATTTAGATTCTTCTTATAGGGTTTTCCCCTCCCCTCTTTCTCATTCATACAATATATTCTGAGATCAAAGCTGTCACTTTACTCTTTATAAAATAGCAGCAAATGCATGTAGATAGAACTAAATCGTTGGTAATAAGGAATAATATTCTTCCTGGTGCCATTTTATCTCTTTTGCCTTGAAGAGTTTCAAAGCTACTGTCCTTCATAATTTTCCACGCATGACCAGTGTCATAAAAAAAAATATTTCAGGGACTGGATATCCCTTTAATGAGAAAGCAAACAATACATAAAATTAATCCTGGGAAAATAAAGGCAGGCGTTTACCAGCCCGACTTCATTGCCAAGAACAGAATATGAACTTTTATTATTATTATTATTTTATTATTATTTATTTGATTTGTATACTGCCCTTCTCCAGCAGGACTCAGGGCGGTGAACAGCCGAGATAAAACAGAGCATACAAAATTTAAAAAACAGTTTAAAAAGTAATTAAACACAGAATATTAGAATGTTTCTTTGAATTGGACTTTTGTTAGCAAGAAGAAATTACCGTATTTTTCAGAGTATAAGACGCACCTTCCCCCCCCTAAAAGGGGGTGAAAATTTAGGTGCGTCTTATACACCGAATGTAGCTCCACCCAACCACTGCCCCCCACCTTTTGGCCTCTGCCTCCCAGCAATTTACCTCCTTGCAGCAAGCAGCAAGAAGAAACAGCTCGTTTCAGCTTCAGCACAGCCTAATTAGCACAAGTTGATTGTCTGTTGGATCGGCCTCCCAACTCTCCACTGTTTTGCACGGGCCTCTGCTGCTTGCTGCAAAGAGGTAAATTGCTGGGAGCAGATTTTTTTTTCTTGTGCTAATCAAGCTCAAGTAAAGCAGGCTGTTTGCTGTTTGCTGCAAGGAGGCAAAATTGCTGGGAGGCAGAGGCAGATTTCTTTTTCTTGTTTTCCTCACCAAAAAAGGTAGGTGCGTCTTATACTCTGAAAAATACGGGATTGGCCCAGCAAACTACATTATCTTTGCAAGTATGTTTGTAGATGAATGAACAGATATTTAAATAGGTTTTGTGGGTGACACATGGTGTTTCTGAGCTGAGAGAGAAATAGTGACTGGCCCAAAGTCACCCAGATGGCTTTCATGCCTCAAGTTGGGCTAGAACTCATCGTCTCCTGGTGATTGGCCCAAAGTCATCCAATCCAGTGGTGGGTTTCTCATTATGTTGCGACCGGTTCTCCATGCACGCACACGTATGTTTCATGCACACTTGTGCCCGGTTTGCGTGCACGTCTGCCTTCCGCACATGCGCCAGGCCTTCTGCGCCTGCACCTGGCCTCAAAAACGTGCCTAAATAGGATGGCATAAAGCCGGGGTGGGCAGGCCCACCCATGATTTCCACTACCGGTTCAGGTGAACCGGTCTGAACCGGCTGAATACTACCTCTGATCCGATCGGCTTTCACGCCTGAGGTGTAGGACTAGAACTCACCATCTCCTGGTGATTGGCCCAAAGTTACTCAGGTGGCTATGGTTGGACTTGAACTCAGGTCTCCTGCTTTCTAGCCTGGTACCTTAACTGACTCTCTATATAAAACTAATGGTAAAAGTTTCCCCTGTCCAGTTGTTTCCGACTCTAGGAACGGTGCTTATCTTCGTTTCTTAGCTGAGGGAGCTCAGATAGTTCCATGGCCGAAGATACTTCCGTGGCCATGTGGCCAGCATGATTATGTTCTGACCCAGTTCTCCAAACATGACAAACCCCCTGAAGTTAACTCAAAGATTCCTTTATTAGGAGCGCCAGCAGCCCCGGCAAAAAGTTTCTCTCTCAATGCCAGCTAACAAGTCCATCCAGCAGGGAGATGAATCATTGTCTGTCACACCTATTCATCTCCACCCCCTGCCTTTTATCCCCAGAGCTAGGGTGGGGCTTCGCTAACAGCAGTGGCTCTTCCATCCCAAGGACCGGCCCATAGATTTCCCCTGCTCTCCTCTCCTCTGCCTTCTGCGGATCCACACATCAGGCACTGGACCCAGCTGTTCCTCCCCTTCCTCATCAGCCACCTCCAGACCTGGGGGCTGTTGACTCGCCATCTGAGGGCTGACGGATGGCCCAGGCTCCCCCTCTGTCTCTCTCTCTCTGCCAGCTCCATTCCCTCTTCCTCCTCGGAGCTCTCAGGTTGCCTTGATGCTGACCTTGACTCCCACACCTCCTCCTCCTCTGATTCGGCTGCTGGAGGGGTCTGCGGCTGATAGGCCACAGCAGACTCTATGCTGAGGGGCACAGGATGCTGTTACCTTCCCATCAAAGTGGTATCTATTTATCTACTCGCATTTGCATGCTTTCAAATTTCCAGGTGGTCAGGAGCTGAGGCAAGGCACGGGAGCTCACCCATTGTGTGGTACTCAGGTCTCAAACCCAGGCTGTCAGCTTTCCAGTCTTCAGCCACTGAGCCACTGCACCCCCAACTCTTTGTATATGTATATATGTGTGTATGTTTACATACATAAACCTCCAAGTGGCCTCAATGACTCTCAGAAAGAGTACTAATGACTGGAGGACTGCAAAGAAACGCAATCTTTCCGTTCTCCACCAGCCAGTCAGAACTGAAGAAACCTGTTGAATGAGAAGCGAAACATGAGCTGCGGTGGTGCAGTGGTTAGAATGCAGTACTGCAGGCTACTTCTGCTGATCACCGGCTGCCAGCAGTTTGGCAGATCGAATCTCACCAGGCTCAAGGTTGACTCAGCCTTCCATCCTTCCGAAGTGGGTAAAATGAGGACCCAGATTGTTGGATTGAGTCAGCAAGAAGCTGACTCTGTAAACCGCTTAGAGAGGGCTGTAAAGCACTGTGAAGCGGTATATAAATCTAAGTGCTATTGCTATTGCTCTCTTCAAGCAAAACAAGGAAGTCTAGTTATAGTTAAGCAATGCATGTCTGCAAGAAAACAAGCTCAGAGAGCACCAAGGACCCCAAATGTTTAATGTGTGAAAGAACTATAGGGTCAGAAAAGACCATATAAACAATCAGTTTCAAATTCCATAGCCTGAAAGATGACTGTTATTATTTTTATATTATTTTTCTTCTTCTGATTTTCATTATTTTAGTTTGCAAGTTATCTAGAATCAGGCGGTATCCAAATTTAATTAGGTAAGAAAAACCGAAAGTACCCATATCAACTGGGTGAAACCAGGCTTAATAGCAGTGACTGAGAGAAGGATCTTGGAGTCTTAGTGGACAGCCAGTTAAATATGAGCCAGCAATGTGAGGCGGCAGCCAAAAAAGCCAACCCAATCCTAAATTGCATTAACAGAAGGATACAATCAAGATCAAGGGAGGTGCTAATACCACTCTATAAAGCCTTAGTAAGGCCACACCTAGAGGACTGCATCCAGTTTTGGTCACCACACTATAAAAAAGATGTTGAGACTCTAGAAAAAGTGCAGAGAAGAGCAACCAGGATGATTAGAGGACTGGAGGCTAAAACATACGAAGAACGGTTGCAGGAACTGAGCAAGGCTAGTCTAGTGAAGAGAAGGACCAGTGTTGATAGCAGTGTTTCAATATTTGAGGGGCTGCCACAGAGAGGAGGGGGGGTCAAGCTATTTTCCAAAGCACCTGAAGGCCAGACAAGGAATAATGGATGGAAACTGACCAAGGAGAGATTCAACCTAGAAATAAGGAGGAACTTTCTGACAGTGAGAACAATCAACCCATGGAACAGAAGTTGCCTTCGGAAGTTGTGGGAGCTTCATCACTGGAAGCTTTCAAGAAGAGATTGGACTGCCATTTGTCAGAAATGGTGTGGGGTCTCCTGCTTGAGCGCGGGGTTGGACTAGATGACCTATAAGGTCCCTTCCAACTCTGTTAATCTGTTAAACCTATGTTCTTTCTGCTTAAATACATTTAGTTTAGTATATTAGATGATATGCCATAAACTAAATAAATAAATACATTTGTATAATGGTGGTGCTGTTACTTACCACATATAACTTTATAATAACTAAACTTTATAATAACTAACATATACCACATAATAACTTTATTGTAATAGTAACTTATTGTTACTACAGAGAAACAAGTTTTATTATAATGGGACATAGAGATACAATTGTGATTTGATGCAGCTTCAATATTTAGCTTTACCTTTTGTTAGATTTGCTATTGATCAGAGACAAGCAATCATCCATATTCTTACATTACAGAGTATTTCTTAAATGCTTTTTTTAATATATATATATATATATATATATATATATTTGCTTTTAAGGCAAGGATTTCTTTCTGAAATGGACTTAAAGTTCTCCGATGAAGGGAGATTTGGACGCCAAGGACAGGCCATTTGTAAAAGATGGATTTATTACCCAATTACTGGGTAGGAGAGTTGAGAGGCAAGGAAGCCAATTAAGAAACATGGAATAAAAGACATTAATAAGGCTTTGGTCTAACAATTCATCAACTGAAAGTCAATTTTATTTGCGCAGCCCAGATCTTAACTGACAGCCAAAGAGTAGCATGTGAAATTTGGAAAAGATATCCGATGCGTGGTGGGTGGTCAGCCAGATTATCAGACGCGATGCTCAGGATGTTAAAAAATCTCCAAAAATATTAATGCTGTCAAAAGAGAACATAGAACATAGAATAGTAGAGTTGGAAGGGATCTTGGAGCAGGGGTGAAATCCAGCAGGTTCTGGAGAACCGGTAGCGGAAATTTTGAGCAATTCGGAGAACCGGCAAATACCACCTCTGGCTGGCCCCAGAGTGGGATGGGAATGGGGATTTTGCAGTATCCTTCCCCTGGAGTGGGGAGGGAATGGGGATTTTGCAGTATCCTTCCCCCTGGAGTGGGGAGGGAATGGAGATTTTGCAATATCCTTCCCCCAGGAGTGGGGAGGGAATGGGGATTTTGCATTATCCTTCTCCCTGGAGTGGGGAGGGAATGGAGATTTTGCAATATCCTTCCCCCAGGAGTGGAATTTTTAAAGAAATAAAGTTTTTAAAGAAAAATTGTACCAATAAAACATATATTCGAAAGATAAGTTAGTAACAGGGTTATTAAGTGAATCTGGCTTCCCCATTGACTTTGCTTGTCCAACAGTCGTAAAAGGGATCACGTGACACTGCAACCGTCATAAATATGAACCAGTTGCCAAGCCTCCATTTGATCCATGTGATCAAAATTCAGATGCTTTGTGCCATCCCCTTTTGTGTCCTTCTGAGGTCAATGGGGAAACCAGTGTTCTGACCTAGGCTTCCTGAGAAAGCATAAATCACAATTTTAGTCCCAAAAAACCTCTTTTATAATGAGTCTTAAGCAGTTTCTGAATAGTCCAACAGAAGTCTGCCACAGTCTTTCGGGATAAGGCTGATAAGCACCCACCTTTATTTCCCTTGAAACACTGCCAAATACCTGATTGCCAACTAGCTTTGCAAGGCCAAACGGAGCACAGAGTCAAAACGGAGCTTCAGAATTTCAACCGACCAGAACGAACAAAGTTGCTTCCTACAAAGGCTCATGTTCCTTTGCTCTACCTTTATATCTTATGGGAGGGACCAATCATCTCCAAGCTTTACTCCCGAGTCACCCCTTTTGTCTTAACTGTTCTTGCCTTCTGGCAGCTCTGCGCATGCGCGCACTGGGAACAGGCTCCCCCTGTTCCTCTGCCTCGCTGATGTCCTGCAGGCTCCGGAGGCAGCACATAACTCCCAGATGGCCCTGGCCCCATCTCTGCCTCCGATGCAGAGCCCTAGTCTGAGCCTTCGCCAGACTCCAGGACTGGCCCACGTTCCTCCTCAGCCTCCTCACTGTCCAACTCTGCTGCCAGCTCCGCAGGCCGCCAGCGGACCACAATAACCAGATTCACTGAACCACCAGATTACTGCCTTATCAATTGCAGTGGTTCACTGCAAAGGTCATGAAATGGGAGAAAGCTCACTTAATGACAGAAATGTTCAGCTCAATTGTGCTTCATCAGTCGAGGAGTGCCGCTACAACTTGGTGAAGGACTCCAATGATGGCAGCTTCTGGAGCTTTTGTATCCGAGGTTATTTCTGTTGCCTGAAAGCAAAACTCTGAAGCCGTAACTTTAATTGATTCCTTCATGTCCAGCCTTGAAAGACCAAATGGGTCATTTTCATTATAGACTATTCATTTCAATGCCCCATAAATAAGCATCCTGGCCTTTTTCTTATGCCAGCACTCTGAACGAGCCACTTGGATTGAAGTTTTCCCTTTCAGCCGCTAAATATACACACTGTGTATATATGCGTATGGGCGAGACTCAGCTGTGTCTCTCCAGTTCACAACCTGCTGAGGTAAGGGCTTTCGTTTGGATTGAATCCAGTGGGTTCAAATAATTTAACAACTGGTTCTCTGCCCTAATGACCAGCAGGCTTGGTGGTCATGTGACCGTGTGGGCGTGGCCAACTCAACGTCACTCGCATCGATGGGCGCTTTGCCTTAGCTGTTACAATGTAATAAGGGTTAACCAGAGAGGCAGTTTCTGTAAGCAGGGCAATAAAAATCAGGCTAGAAACAACACTAGGAGCCTGGATAGCTCAGCAGACTAATGCATTGTAATTTAACTCCAGCTGTCTGCAATTAGTAAGTTCGAATCTTGCCAGGCTCAAGGTTGACTCAGCCTTCCATCCTTTCTAAGGTAGGTTAAATGAGGACCCAGTTTATGGGGGCAATAAGCTGACTTTGTATAAATATACAAAAGGATGAAGGCGATTGCTTAACGCATTGTAAGCTGCCCTGAGTCTCTGGAGAAGGGCGGCATATAAATCAAATTTAAAAAAAATACAAACAAAAAACACCAGAATGTTTCCCTCTGCCTTCCTTACAGGATTAGCCCTGTAAAGTGGAAAAAAACAAAATAAGATTTCTTCCAACAACCGGTTCTCCGAACTGTTTAGAAAGTTAACAACCGGTTCTCCCAAATAGGTGCGAACTGGCTGAATCCCACCACTGATTGAATCCCATGGCAAATATCCCAACCTCTTAGGGTGTAATTGCAAGCGGAAAAAAAAAAAAGTCTGGCAATAGACGCTTATTACAGGCAAATATTTCCAGTGTCAATTAATAGTAGAAATAGCACTTAGACTTATATCATGCTTCACAGTGCTTTACAGCTATCTCTAAGTGATTTATAGAGTCAGCATATTGCCCCCAACAATTTGGGTCCTCAGAAGGATGGAAGGCTGAGTCAACCTTGAGCTAGTCAGGATCAAACTGCTGACAGTTGGCAGAGTCAACCTGCAATACTTCATTCTAACCACTGGACCACTAGGCTTCCTTCCTTCCTTCCTTCCTTCCTTCTTTCCATTTCTTCCTTCTTTCTTTCCTTCTTTTCCTTCCTTCCTTCCTTCCTTCTTTCCTTCCTTCCTTCTTTCCATTTCTTCCTTTGCATATTCCTCCCTCCCTCCCTCCCTTTCTATTTCTTCCTTCTCATCTTCCTTCCTTCTCTCTCTTTCCTTCCTTCTTTCCTTCCTTCCTTCCTTCCCTGTCTATTGTCTATCTGTCTACTTATCTACCTACATCTATGTATCTATCTGTCTGTCCGTCATCTGTCCGTCTATCTGTCTATCTGTCTATCATCTGCCTGCCTGCCTCCTGCCCCCACCTCTCTCTGTCTATCTATCTGGCTACTGATCTACTTATCTACCTACATCTATCTATCTATCTATCTATCTATCTATCTATCTATCTATCTATCCATCGTCTGTCTTTTTATCTATCTATCTATCTATCTATCTATCTATCTATCTATCTATCTATCTATCTAAAAGCTCCCCTTTTACAATACACAATGAATAGATGATGGATGGATGATGGATGGATGGATGGATGGATAGATAGATAGATAGATAGATAGATAGATAGATAGATAGGCAGGTAGATAGATGATAGGCAGGTAGATAGATGATGGATGGATGGATGAATTATAGGTAGATAGATAATAAATGGAGTAATGAACTTTTTAAAAAAGATAAAAAAAAGATACTAATTTAAATAAGGATCCTGGTGTAAAAGAGATTAGAGAACCAATCATACTCTCAGAAGAGGCAGTAATTCAGCTAATGATTTATTTCGATCTTCTGCACTGGGAGCTGTCTCATTTACCCGAATCCTAGGTAATTTACAGCCTATTTGCACATTCTCAGCAGGTATTTATTTTTGGTCTCTTCTCAAACTGTCAGCTCAGCCTTTTGTTGGAGCGAAGTGCTACTTTTCTGTGATTCATTAGTTCTCATTAGTCGCCATTGTTTTCCTGCGTATATACAGTAACTGGGATCCAAATGACGAAAGATGAAAATCATCACTTGGCAAACGTACCCAAAACTCCCCAGGTAGCGGTAAGTTACCAATTCACAAATTTCGAAGCATTTCAACTCTCAGTTCAGTTTCCCCAAAAAAAGACCAGGGAGACAGAGAAAAGCCAAGTACGGTCTAAGATAAACTGCAGAAGATGTAGCTAAAGTTCCTGGGTTGATTGCTACATTAATCAGTTTCCTGGGTTTGTATAAGAATCAGGATGAGCTGGAAGGGACCTTGGAGATCTTCTAGTCCAGCCCCCTACTCAAGCAGGAGACCTTATATGATTTCAGACAAATGACTGTCCAGTCTCTTCTTAAAAACCTCCAGTGAGGGAGCACCCACAACTTCTGGAAGCAAGTTGTTCCACTGGTTAATTGTCCTCACTGTTAGGAAGTTTCTCCTTAATTCCAGGTTGCTTCTCTCCTTGATTAGTTTCCATCCATTGTTTCTTGTCTTGTGTTCTGATGCTTTGGAGAATAAGTTGACCCCCTTCTTCTTTGTGGCAGCCCCTCAAATACTGGAAGACTGTGTTCTGACCTTGGCTTCCCCAGCAGCACGAAACCGAGTCCTTGTCCCAACAAAAAACCCTTTTATTTAATTTACAGTGAATTCCTCTCCAGAAAAGTCTTTCCTCTCCCACAGTCTTTCAAGGTAGTTCACAATTACCGACCTTTATCAGGCTTGGAGAGTGGCCAGGCCGATATCTTTCAGATGCTGCAATACTTGGCAAGAATGCAGGAATGAAGTAATTGTCTCCTGCAAACTCCACTCCCCTTTCTCTCCTCTTTTATTCCTTCTGGGAGGGGCCATTCATCGTCTACCTGTGGCCTTACTCCCAAGTCGACCCTTGTTCTTGAGCTGTTCCCTTCGTCTGGCAACTCTGCGCATGTGCACACTGGGAACAGGCTCCAGCTGTTCCTCTGCCACACTGATGTCTGACTCAGAGGCAGCTGATAACTGTCAGATGGCCCTGACCCCATCTCTGCCTCCAACACAGAGCCCTCATCAGAGCCCTCCCCAGACTCCAGGGCAGGTCCATGTTCCTCCCCAACCTCCTCACTGTGTGAATCTGCTGCCAGCTCTGCTGGCAGCTGGCGAGCCACAACATACTGCTATCATGTCAACCCTGGTCCTTCTTTTCTGTAGACTAGCCAAACCCAAATCCTGCAACTGTTCTTCATGTGTATATAAGATAACCAAGATACTGATACTTAGCCAAAGTCAAAACCAATCATCACATGGGAATACAATTTCAGTAGTAGATGCACGAAAATATAAAATTAAATAAAATAAAAATTAAATTAAAATTTAATTAAATTAAAATTAAAATTAAATTAAAAATTAAATAAAAATAAAAATTAAATAAAATTTTTTTAAAAAAATCTGCAAAATTCTAGATCTCCACTGGATGGCAGCAATGAGGCACAAAAAAACATTTGTGCCTCATTGGCACAAATGATCCCCCTTTTTTTCCTTCTAGCTCAGATCCAACAGCCCTGAAAAACCCCAAAAGAAACAAAATTCTTTGCTATTTTTCTTTACTTTGTCATTAGGGCCGTTTTGCAACAAAATATTAAAAATGTGGCTGTAGCCATACAATTTTTGTGATGCAGACTAAGATAAATACGGTTTGTTTAGTCATCATTAGGGTTGTCCAAACATTTACCAGAATGCGAATTGCTTTTCTAATAATGGCCATCTTCGCATCTGCAATTTGGTATTAGCGGCAAATTGTGTAGTCTGTTTTGAGCGCTGTAATTTCCTCCCAAGTTGTTTGAAGCCTTCTTTAAAAAGGAGAAACACACTTAAGGGCTTAGCATATGCAAAGCATATGGTGAACCTTAATAAGGCTTAATTAAATGCTTGTTCCAATCATATAGCTGGGAAAATATTTATTCGTTTTCTTTATATGGCTTAAATTGCACGGGTAAATTTATGTTAATTGCTTGACAGAAAGGACAAGGTGCACTTGGATGGAAAAGCATGTCGATCCATTAAATAAACATAAGAGAAATCAGCAACTTGTCTTTGGTGTAAAGGCACTTAATCTTTGTTTGCAAAAAGCCTTTTGAAAGTACTAAAATAAAAAATAAAAAAAAAAGGCCCACATGGTAGCTTAATTGTTATTAATTACTGAAAGGCCCAGCAAAGAGTGCCTTTAGAGATGGAGTAATCATTTGTCACTGCTGAACTTACACACCAACAGCTAAACATTTAAAGGGGAAAGGCAATATTTGGGATTCAGGAAAAGGGGACTAAATAGGAAATAAATAAACAATAAGAATCTTATTAGTGAGGCTTCCCGCTGAGGAATGACAGACATCTCCATGAAAGTGGAATGGATGGCCACAGCAAAGAACTAAGAAAGTGTTGTTACCTAGGCTTACTGAGTCATTTCAAGACACAATTAGTCCCAAACAAACCTATTTTATTGTAACAGCTGAGAGTTACGTTCATTCCCAGTTGAGTCCCAATTAGTTGCAAACCAAGTCCTTTGGAAGAAGTCCTTCGGGATAACCACCAACCTTTATCTTCTTTGACACCCTGCCAAAGGCCTTATTTGGCAAAGCCCCACAAAGTTCAGAAACAAACACGAGATGCCGACTAGAAACAGAGTTAGCAACGTTGCTTTCCTCCAACACTCCAAACAATAGTCTCATGATGCAGAAGGATCTTGACAGACATGAACACTGGGTGCTATCTAACAAAATGAAATTCAATGGTGAAAAAAGTAAGGTTCTATATTTAGGCAAGAAAAGCAAAATGCATATGTGGTATCTTGCTCAATAGTAGTAACTGTTATTGTTTTGTTCAACAATAAACAGTCCTTCTTTCTTAAACAGTCTCCATTTTATTCCCGGCTTGGAACTGGACCTAGGTTTTTCTTCCAACAAGAGCCAAGGAGAATAGCCATCTTGCTCACCATCACGTCATAATCATATCATAATCATAAGCTTATTTTGTCAAGCATATATAAGATAACAGGTAAAAGTATAAACATAATTTGAATACATGAAAAGAGTAAGTAAAAAAGGAATACTAGGACAGGGATAGTAGGCATGCTGATGCATTTATGCACGCCCCTTACAGACCTCTTAGGAATGGGGTGAGGTCAAGAGTAGACAATCTCATGCCCTAGTCACTTCCCGCCTCGACTACTGCAACGCTCTCTACATGGGGCTCCCCTTGAGGAGCACTCGGAGGCTCCAACTGGTGCAGAATGTGGCCGCGTGGGTACTTATGGGGGCGACATGGCGCTCCCACGTGACACCTCTCCTGTGCGAGCTGCATTGGCTTCCAGTGGTCTTCCGAGTGCGCTTCAAGGTGTTGGTTCTCATCTTCAAAACGCTCCATGGCTTAGGACCCGGTTACTTACGAGACCACCTTCTGCCTCCGATAACCTCCCACCAGCCAACACGCTCCCACAGAGAGGGCCTCCTCAGGGTGCCGTCTGTCAGGCAATGTCGGCTGGTGACCCCCCGGGGAAGAGCCTTCTCTGTGGGGGCACCCGCCCTCTGGAATGAGCTACCCCCAGGGATACGACTGATCCCGGACCTCCGGACCTTCCGCCGGGCCCTGAAGACTTTTTTATTTCAGCAAGCCGGGCTGGGTTAAAAAATTTTTAATTGGGGAATTTTATGAGTTTTATGGTTTTAAATTGGAGAAGCCAAAGATAATTTAATTTCATTTTAATGTATTTTAATATTTGTATTGTGTGTTTTTAATTCTGGCTGTTCACCGCCCCGAGTCCTTCGGGAGAGGGGGCGGTATAAAAATTAAATAAATAAATAAATAAATAAAAGTTTTTTGGGGGGGGTTGGGGAAGAAACTACAGAGTCAGGTGGTGCATTCCAAGCATTGACAACTCTTTACTGAAGCATATTTTTTGCAATCGAGTTTGGACCGATTTATCTTGAGTTTGTATCTATTATTTGCTCGTGTATTGTTGTGGTTGAAGCTGAAGTAGTCATTGACAGGAAGGGCATTGTGGCAGGCAAGGCCAGCAAGGCTTTTCTGAAGGCCTCTGCAGCTGATAATAGAGTTCTAGATCGATCCAGAGCCTTACTGGCTGCAGAAGAAATGGGCTGCCAATGCAAGTGTCAGGATGTGCAAAGCCTGGCTTCAAGTGTCTGAAGGTAAGTAGTAGGGCAGCTTCCCTCCCTAGCTTATTTTTTACCCGTGCAACCTGGAGTGGGCAAGGTCTTAATTAGGGCTTATTTAGGGGGTAGGGCTTATATTGGATGCATGTGTAAAAATCAAGCTTCTGGGTTGCCGGAATTTACTGGCCGGATGCCCTTCCTGGCACCACACAGAGTTCCCAGCCGATATTTTCTCTTTGCATCCTGATAGAAAAGTATCTATTGCTGCTTAAGATTGAACTTTCAACCTTCTGAGTGGAAGGCAAACATTTTCACCTCTAGGCCACCGCAGCGCTCATTCTTGTCTGCTTATGATCTGTCCCCGTATACACACACACACAAACACAGCCAGCCGAGGGTTAAGAAAGTACTTGGCATGCACACAGGTCGTTATCTCAAACTTGGCAACAATATAAGCACCGTCTGCCAAGAGCTTTACTTCAACAGATAACATAAAATTACATACGCATTGCAAATAGTCCAGCAAAACAATATCCCTTCGGCAGCTTCAGACGTTGTTCAAGTGACTAGCCAAAGTTCGTTTTTGTTCGTCACGGAGTTTTATCAGCCACCACCCTCTCTTATATAGTCTCTGGGGTGTGGTCCAGTGACTCAGTTCTAATCCCTAGCACGCCTCCTTAACTGCTGCAACCGTTTATCACGCCTTCGTTGGCATGCGTCCAGGAATGATGGCTCTCCTTCGCTCTCATCCGAGACACCTGGCTCCTGGCTAATCTCCTCTCCCTCGGCCAGCACCTAAGACAGTGCCAGAGGGGAGGGGCCTGGAGAGGGAGGCCTGGCTGACTCCTCTCCCTCATGTTCGGAGCCTTCTTCCTCCGATGAGATAGGCTCAGAGGGCGGGGCCACAACAGCTTATATAAAAAGGGTAATAGGAATGATCCGGCTAATGATAGGACAATTAATCTATTGAACATCGTTAGCAAACTATATTCCAGGTACTTGTTTACCAAATTCCAAGCTCGGATAATAGAGGAGGGAATAATTAACCCTGAAAGCTGGGTTTCAGCCAGGATGATCTACTATAAATGATTGTCTAGTGTTTCAACATCTGGCAGACAAATATATAAACCTCTCCTACTTGAATATGTATGTAGTTTTTATTGATTTCAAGGAAGCTTTTGATAATATCTCAAGTATAACCCTTTGGGAGTGGATCCTGTATAGAAACCAATTTGATCGAGTCATCAAGCTACCAGGTAAGAAAGTGAGAGATTGTAAATTCAAGTCCGCCTTAATCATGAAAGTCAACGGGTGTCTTTGGGCCGATCGCCAGGAGACAGTGAGTTCTAGTCCCACCTTAAGTATGAAAGGCAGCTTCGGGCCAGTCCTTCTTTCTCAACCCAACCCAACCCACCTCACAGAGTTGTTGTTGTGAGGAAAATAGGAGAACAAAGGTGTGTTGGATATGTTCACTGTCTTAAGTTATTTGTAAAAATGATAAAGGCAGGATACAAGTACATAAATAGGCAAAAGACCTGTTCCTTATTCATAAACTATAGGATAAAACTGGTTTTAAAGTGAGATGTAACTCACTTTAGGGGAGGCGAGAGGACAGGAGAGGCGAGCAGAAGGGAGCGGATAGGAGACAGGAGAGGAGAAGGGAGGGGAGGGGAAATGAGAAGGAAGAGGAGAGGAGAGGAGAGGGAAGAAGAAATGAGATGAAAGAAAAGGGGACTGGAGGGAAAGGGATAGGATAGGAGGGGAGAAGGGAAGGGAGGAGAGGAGAGAGGAGAGGGGAGAAAAGGGGAGAGAGGAGGGGAGAGGAAAGGAGAGAAGAGGGGAGAAGAGAGAAGGGAGGGGAAGGGAGGGGAGGAGATGAGAGAAGAGGGGAGGGGAGGAGGAGATAAGATGGTAGAAGGGAGGGGAAGGGAAGGGAGAGGAGAGGGAAGAGGAGAGGAGATGAGAGAAGAGGGGAGTGGAGGGAAGTGGATAGGATAGGAGACAGGAAAAGGGAGGGGAGGGGAAGGGAGGAGATGAGAGAAGAGAGGAGGGGAGGGGATAAGATGGGAGAAGGGAGGGGAAGGGAAGGGAGAGGAGAGGGAAGAGGAGAGGAGATGAGAGAAGAGGGGAGTGGAGGGAAATGGATAGGATAGGAGATGGGAGAAGGGAGGGGAGGGGAAGGGAGGAGATGAGAGAAGAGGGGAGGAGAGGGGAGAAGGTGGGAGAAGGGAGGGGAAGGAAAGGGAGAGGAGAGGAGAGGGAAAAGGAGAGGCGAGGAGAGAAGAGGGAAGTGGAGGGAAGTGGATAGGATAGGAGACGGAAGAAGGGAGGGAAGGGGGAGGGAGGAGATGAGAGAAGAGGGGAGGGGAGAAGGTGGGAGAAGGGAGGGGAAGGGAAGGGAGAGGAGAGGAGAGGAGAGGGAAAAGGAGAGGAGAGGAGAGAAGAGGGAAGTGGAGGGAAGTGGATAGGCTAGAAGATGGGAGAAGAGAGAAGGGAGGGGAAGGGAGGGGAGAGGAGATGAGAGAAGAGGGGAGGGGATAGGATAGGAGACAGAATGGATGAAAGGAATAGAGGGGAGGAAAGAGAGGAGGAGAGAGGGGAGGGGAGGAGATAGGGTAGGATAGGAAGCAGGAGGGGAGAAGAGAAGGTACGGGAGGAGGGGTGGAACATCCTGAAGATATTCATCGGAAAAGACAGATGGTTGTGGACTATTAGGACAGTGTTCTGACTAGGTTAACTCTTGTTTTGTTCACATGTTCCGCCTCCGTATCAGGTTCGTGTCTGCAAAAACTCCATGGAGCCATACATGTTATGATAGCGGCCATTTTAATATTCTCTTCGTAAGCAGCGCCTTGTTCCTGCCCCAGAAAGTTATTTTATCATCAAGCCCACCAAGGAATATATGTCTTGCTAGAAATCTCTCTCTTTCTCTCCCTCCCTCCCTCCCTCCCACATCTCTTTGTGTGTGTGTGTGTGTGTACACACTCACACACATCTATTCCCTTACACTCATCCTCCAAAGTCAGAGGGGGGTGGAGATTGGAGGGGGTGAGCGGCCTTATCCGAAGCAAAACATAAGAGGGATAATAAGCCTTCAGACAGCATCTGGCCCCCCTAAAGGAAAACATATGGAATATTTGCACAATACCTATCCATATATTAGGCTGCAAATAACAACTGTTGAGAGGGGAAAAAGAATTCCATTTGGGAGCTCAGCAGGTAGGAAAATGGTTAACAACCCTTGACTGAAAATGTCCTCCCTTAGGAGCTACATCTGGCCGTTGCATAGAAAATGTATTTTTTTCCCCTCCTTTTTCTGCATGTTGTCAACTATTCTCATTCAACCCAATGGCCAAGGTACTACTCTCAATTTGCTTTTTTCCAGAAATGACTGGATTCTTCTGGTTTTACATCTAATTTCTGGGGCGGGGGGGCGGGGGTTGAGCAGTGCCCTTGAATACATTTTCTTGCTTTCGAAAGTCCTTTTTGTAGCCTTCCACCCATCCAGACCTGCCCAAGAGGAGAGACCTCATGAAGGAACGCCTCCCAGGAATCTTTTTGAGATTGGAAAGGAGACCAACCAGAGAGGCTCCAAGCTGTGACCGAAAGCAGCTCTGCCATCCGCAGACCTCCGTGGCCTTCAATGATATAATCCCCTAAAACCCCTGTCAACTCACAAAGCATCCCTGGCCTGCTCTTGAGTTGCCATAGGCCGGGGTGGGTGGGGGTGGGAAAACGGCAAAATGGCACAGCAGCCAAAGACAGATGCACATTCCATGCTTATCTCTCTCAAGGCTGTATCCCAAGGTTACCCACAGCAGCCGGAGGGGAGTGACCTTTACAACCCACGAAATTGCTCCGTTGGCGAATGTGATTAATGACACACCCTAGGGGGAGGGGGGAAACAGAATCATAATTGGGGCATAAATTAGGTAGGG